>CM031241.1:262971772-263571772 GCA_018340775.1 Taxus wallichiana var. yunnanensis
ACGTGTACGTTGCAGACAAGAATCCTACTACCAGCTTCTGAAAATGTATTAAAAATAGGGAGGCAAGGAAAACAGAGAGAGACACCAAAAGGAGAGGGAAACAATGAGAAAATAAAAGAAACAAGAAATAGAGGAACTAAGGGAGAAAGAAACAATGAGAAATACAAAAAATCAAAAAGTCAAATCTAACACAAAATAGAAAAAGAAATAAAAAAGAGAAAAAACTAAAAATACAGCTTTTTTAAATTACAAATCAAACAAATACAAAAATATATTGAAATACAAACAAAACCAAACTATTAAATATACATAGTTGAAAATCAAATGCATATACCTACAACGGAGATCATGCGACAAGCTTTGCGAGCCGTCGATAAAGAGCAAATTCGATGGTGGCGATTATTTCCTTCCTTAAACATTGAAATTGAACTGGTAAAACTCCGTTCCACTGGCTATAAATGTCAAAGTGCAACATTGTCATTAGCTGGTACTAGTAATCGATTCGCCCGTCGCTGTTATTTTGCAAAGAGAGAAATATGGCGCGGACAAAACAGGTTTATGCAAGAAAATCAACAGGACAGCGGCTCTCAAGCAGTTCGCAACAAAGGCTGCCCGTAATCAGCCCCCGGCGACCGGCGGAAGAAGAGCCACTGATTCAGCGAGCACAGTCGCTCTGCGAGAAATCCGAGTATCAATGCAGCGCAACGAGCTGATCCGCAAAAGTCTTTGAAAGTTACATCTGTGAGGGAAGAGCTTCAGGATTTCAAGACGGATATGAATGAAAATGATAGTATATATATGGTATGTGAACCTTGACAATTTTTCATGAGTAGGTACTGTGAATGGATATACACAAGCCATGTAAAATATGTTTACAATCTGACATGAGATGTCAATCAGCAGAGCCTATCATGCCATTGCCGGGCTACATATGTTCATTTCATCAATTTTAATGCATATCAGACTATTTTCATTCTCACTCTGAAATCAGGCAAGCCACATTTTCTAGCATACTCCCTGACCCTCAGAAAATATGATTTTATAGGGGCAAATGTGTATAGTTAATATATATGTATGTGAACTGGTTTGACAAAACACCTCATGAGCAGGTGTCCCCATGAGATTACGGTTAGCCGGCAATAAAATTGTTTGGGATAACTGGACACATGATTTTTCCAGTCAACAGATCCAACAAAAAGTCTCTTGCCATTAGCGAAAGCCACAATTAAGCCATTTTGAATAGAAATGAAAAATCCGCAGAAAATTCTTCAAACCCTCAGCCAACAAATTGTCATGTCCAACAGTATTAAAGATTGAAACATTTTATTCCTGGAATTGGAAATAGTCCAGAATGAGATGAAATAATGACTTAAGAGATATAATGAAAGGAGGTGTTGGAATGAGTTTATCAGAAGGTTTGGAGTATCTTTAAGAACTCAAACGATTATTATTTAACATGTCCCTATGATTATTAGGATGGATTCTAATGTCATATTTTGATGTCAAGGTCGGGGATCATAAGCCAAATAAGACATCCACACCAAATCATAGCCAAGGAGAAAGTACCTTTTATTTATTAATCTCAACAAAAATTAATCTCTTGGAATTAAGTATTTATATTGATGGAAATCTCATGGAATATCTGACGGACAAATATATCATCCATAATATTAATTGGAAGGCCAGAAGGTGAATCTTGTGTCGGCAATTGGGGTGGAGTCGTTGTTGAAGAGAAGTGTTTTCAGTTGCCAATGGAATAGTGAATTGTGTCGTGGGTTCATGCCTTGCTGTCTGTGCTTTCAACGAGCTCCCATTTTTCCTGCCTCCAACTTCTCTTCACTAAGCATCTCCTTCCTATGCATAGTCTATATATCCCTTTTCTTTCTTCACCTATTAATATACCTAATAAGATATATATTGTTTTCTGTTCAAATATAGTATATATATTTGATGAGATGTTGGCATACAAGATTTAAGGTATCCTTCTAAGAGTGAGAAGCCCTCCTGGGTGAATGAGATAGCTCTTCCCCTCCTCACAAATCTTACATCACATGGCTTTTTGTTGTGAAGCCATCAATTTTATATCCGTCTTTGGAACGCAGCTTCAGAAAGGTTTAAGCACAGAGGTCATGGAGGTACATGTGGTGTGGGGCTTGTTTGAGGATACTAACTGCTATTCATGCCAAGAGGGAGCACAATAGTGCTCAGATGTCTGCAACACACACGCATCCGAGAAGCAGAGTGCTTCAAAAGCTTGCTTTTCGCTTTTTTTTCTTTGTTCGCTTCTCAACGGTGTGTTTCACACCACCGGTTTACTGGAAAATGTAAACCACCGAGGGTTCCGGGTTTATTTTCCTAAAAGTAGGTTTCAGGTTTCTTTAATGGCTATGAGTAAACGCACCGTGTCCTACGGATGTGATTGGTTCCTTGCATGCGGTGTTTGTTTTTGGTCCTACTGGCTTTAGAAACTTCTTCAGAGAAGGGTTCCTCCAGAGCCATCATATTCGTTTATAAAGAGTCGGAACATATTTGTGGAAGTGGAATATAACTGCTTTTACTGACAGGTCTAAAAAATTCCAGGCATGATTTATACCAAGAAGATAGTGTAAAAACAGAACACACTCTATCGCATTACTAATTCAACTACCGTAATCGGCAGCTTTGTCATTTATCTCGTAAATTTTGTTTGTTGCCTGACTTTGCTATTCTGCAATGCCGTCGCATTGTGGATGTGTTGTGTAATATTTATTTACGCCGGGCAAGTTCCCCCTATGGAAAGGGTCGTCCCTTGATGTTTCTCCAACTATGTAAAATTGATTTACGGCACAGTTTAGACGCTTCTGGACGCTTTATTCCTTTTTCGGCGTCTTTTTTATGGTTGTTTTTGCATGCAATGTGTTTTCGCGAGGTTTCAAATGCATGAATATACTTCCCACCTTCCGGTAGGCCTATCATGATGATGTCCTAAATGGCATTTCACATCACCTGCATTTCAAAGCGTGAAGTTCCAATCTCATCAATCGGCTTCGTGTGCCACCACTAAACTCTACATCGAAAATCATGTCTTAACGGCTTCCCTCTGTAACCCACATTGCCCAGTGATATTCATAATCCTCCTCTATGAGACATAATGGCAACAATGCTTTCCACAATTCATGTTAAAGCGTATCTATCAAACATCTCTTTCATTCCCTGGAATAAAGGTTCTCAGCACCTTCAATGACCAAAACGCTTTATGAAGAACCCATCTACTCATGCTAAAAAACCTCAAATTGTGTGCTCCAAATTAGTCTAATCGAGTATAACATTGCCTTCTGCCTCCGGCCACGATACGGGAATGTATTGTCCTAATTTTTTTCCTACCTAACTCTGCACTTATCATCATTAAATATGTGCATGTATCTATACCCAATTGTACCGGGATCATTGAAATTATGTGGTGCTTCGAAAGTGTAAAGATTGCCATGTGGAAAGGGATCCATAGCAATGATTCTTTGTATGTGGTGGACCATGCCTTTGAGTCAGATGACCTCAAAGGCATGTCCTCAATAAAACCAGAGGAAAGCCTATAGAAAGGCATGGTCATGCGAAACCAGGGGCTTCTCCAAGTTTCCTTTAAAGCATCAAAACCCCGACTTCAAGATCAAGCAATGACCAAAATTTCACATGCGACTTTTGGAACTATGCGGCATTCAATTCCTCAAGCCCTCATTTTTAAAATTTCTAAAATTGAATGGAAAAATTAACAGTATTTACACTATAAAAATTAAGATTTCGGTAAAGGATCAAATCTAATAAAATCTAAAATTCTCGTTTGTCAAAATTAATCAAATTTTTAAACCGCTTTTGAGTAGAACTCCTAAGTGCCAAATGGGTAGGAAGACCAACCTCTCGATAAAAATAAATGAAAACTATCTTTCAATGTTCTAGCCAAAATTTATAGCAGAGCTTTATATAAACATTGGATGCGGTTTCGTAATGAGGCGCTCCCTTTACATACAAACTATTTGCATAACAAACGTGTTCGAGTAAGGAATCTATATTTACAAAGTTTTGAACAAGGTGGCTCAGTATTGGAAATTCAATAAGGATCCAATGTTACTCCTAAACAATTCGTAAGTTTTTTTCAAAGAATCGAGAAGAGGGAAGATATCATGCGCTCATTTCTTGCCATGATTTGAACTATTTAGATTGCCATGAATTTTATGACATTTTAGATTTTACGTGGTCCCTTTCTATCTCAGAGAACGCTTGTGAAAACTTCCAAGAAATCAAGATTTCCGCGTGCAGAGCGTAATAAGTATCCTGGTTAAAATATCTTGAATTAACTTTGGCACTCTAGGGGCCTTAATATCTTTTTTTTACGCTGCAAGGTTTCTATGCGCAAGCGTTCTTTATGGATGTTTCTTCCAATTCATGTACAAATTTGATGCCGCTTAGATTCGCTTTTAGACGCTTGACGTTTACTTCTTTCAAGGTATTTTACAGCTGATCTGTTCTTTTGCATGTAAATTTGGTTTTTAAAAGTGAGGTCATTGGCCGATCTACTAAACCTAACCCTAGATATCCTCCTCTGTGATCGGGTTTAGGTCGTGAAATGGTAAACTGAAGGTTTCAGCTGCCAGGAGAGAGAGGAGCTGATATAGAAGTATGGCTCGGTGGAAGTCGGGATCGTCTCACCGTAACATATCTCACCCGAGAAATAAGCAGAGGCTAGTGCAAAGTGCTCCTGAAGCAGTGAGGAAGTGACCTGGCCTCCCCATTCCATCAACTCATATTCTCGGGAACTCGTATATTTGATTAATGGGCATGTTAGTATATATACAATTTCATCTGGAATGACCTCCACTCAAGGCTGTGAGACTACACAGTTTGGGTATTTATCAAATCTATACATCTTCCCAGCGATGAAGCTTCTGAGGGTCAAGCCAAAACTGTGAGACCGTGGGACTTAATAGTAGATAGAGCCTCCTACCATGGTTGATCAAAGTAGTTCCACGCCTGTGGATTAGTGTTGAAGCGTTTTTTTCTCCATGACGCGTCGTGAGATCCTGTAGAAGAGCTCTCCTCCGTCTACGTAAGTGTTGTTAACCCGACTCCGGCGTATGTCGTTTCCGCCGTGCCGCCACCAGCATTGAGTCATCACTACATGTGAGAGGAGAATATGCACTTGTTTTGTGAATATTATGTACCATGGCCGTCTCTCCGCTTCAGTACATTTCCATCGCTGTCACAGATGTTACTCCCGCCAAAGAATCAAACTGGCGCTTGTTAATCAAAACTGCATTGTTTGCATTGTCAAAAGTGCGGCGCGCTATTCCTTCCTACTCAATGAATTGGTAAGTATTTACATGTCATTGTAGTGGTCTTAATCTCAGCCACCGTGAAATAATGTATTGAAAGAGAATCGTTATTTCTCACATATTTCAAGATCAAAACGTAGTATAAAAGGTATTTGATTTATTTAATATGTTAAATAACAATCGCTTAAATGTTCACCGATTCCTATAAACCTCGACACCTCCTTACGTTATATATTGATATTTTTGAACATTTGCCATTTAATATAAAAAATGCCATTTCAACTCCTCATTCCGTAATGATTTACTAACAAAATGGGATTACGCTAAATACTTACATAAAAAAATGTTTATAAAGCTTGTAATTGAACTACATGATATTTGAGACTCCTAAGGCCCCCGCAGTAAGATGACGTCCAGAGAATAATGGAATGTTCCTGCGATCTGCATGTTACTCACTATGGAGGTCGAGAAGAAAAAGACATATATATTTTGATCCGTAAACAATCAAGGAATGTCATGGATGAAGATGCAAGATGTCAAAGTACCTTCCCTTCCATTTATCAAGCAATTTTGAGATCCGCCCGCATTCAGTTAATTTTTGAGCATCCATGCTTACCAAGAGAAGAGGTGACATCGAATGAACAATTAATGATATCCGATTTTTGGGTTGCTCATGGACAAACTCCTTAACTACTCCTCCCCTGCACATGCTTCTTAAACTATATCCCGTATAGATCTCAACCATGAAGCTGCTGAAGACAAAACAATATCATCAGATGAATGATACTGAACCATATGTGGAAGTTTAGCCAAGGTCACAGCACTGTGAACCTCTCAACACAATCTGCCAGGTAGACCGGGATAGTGGAGGCACGTAGGACCTGGAATTCAACATTCCCCCGTGAAACTTCCTCATACATTTCTTGACCATGTCAGACTCAAAGTACAATGCATTCAACTCGCTTAATGCCTTACGCCGTAATAAGAACAGTGTCAAAGATTTGCTCTCCCTTGTCTATTTGCAAGTCTTCAATCTAAAATTAAAAGACATACTTGTGAACTTTATAAACCCATTGGAATTAAACGTGTTTAAGTGAATGCCTTTTTTTGTAAGTGGATTAAAATATAATGTATTTATTAGAATATTTAATCTCGCATCATTGATATGTATCATTGCTGCATGTAGGACTTAGGTGCACTTGCATTGTTATTTTGTGAAAGTGATAGGTGTATTGATTGTGTGAGTACATCCTTTGTTGGATGCGTGCACTCCATTGAATGCTGATTAATATTCATCATTGTAACATTAAGGACATGTTTGAACCGGAGCATTAATCAGCCATTATTATCTTGACTTTGCTGGCTATTACATATTTTTTTCATTCTTTGTTAAATCAGATTTCATTAGAGTTTTCCCTTTCCTTGTTATTCTTTTATGTTTTCTCTCTTTATTGTTTTTTGGTTCTTTGAACATGTAAACTCGAAAAAGTCTCCAATGAGCTCTCTACCTTCTTCTGGTAGATGGTTGTTCACAAACCAGAATATACGATGTTTGAAGTAGAACATGTGTGTTGTAGTAGAAGAATTGTTAATTTAGTTGTGTGTCAATATATCGATGTATATTGTTTAGAGAGGTTTAGCAAATGATAATAAAGTTTTCCAATAGAATTGCGATATGATGGTATGTTTGAATTTTATATTTGGATTCGGAATACTGAGCATACATCCGCTGATGCGATACATAATTACTTATTTAATATATGTCATGATGAAAATCTTAATTCGCCTTCAGATTCTACCTATTAAGATAATGTGAAGTGCCTTATTATACGATGGGATGATGATTCCTTATGTATTTGAAGTTTTATGTATGTGTTAGATTTTTCATTCGTCAAAATTCAAGTATTTTGATATTTTATAAAATAAATTTCAAAATGTACTGTTACCACAAACAAACTATTGAGTAAATGCCTACGATGTCATGAATCCTCTCACTTAATGGTAAGTTGAAGATGTTTAGATGTGGGATTCTTCTCTTATTTTTGGAGTTGAACATATAGCTAAGTCATTTCCATAAAGTCATTTGACACTTTTGGAGTGAGAAATAAGGTGATATGTGAGAGGTTGATGGGTTTGTGTCAACTTTAGAGGTTATTATGTGAAATTAAGGAAAAGTCAATGATCACATGTTCTTTATGTTGAAGTTGATCTTAAGTTCTATATAGTGTGAGAGCCCAGTCATTTGAAATGGGAACTATCTAAGATTCTTGTGTGAAAGAGGGGGATTAATACACAAAGGGGGTGGATGTCGAAAGGAGGTTTAAATGTTTATTTGGGGTGATGAGAGGTGCGAAAGAGTAGGTAAAAAAGTTTGATGTAGGTTTTCCAGGTGGGTTGGAAAGCAGATCCTTGAAGTTGGGACTTTGATTTGCTTTATGGAGTTGAAATATTTGATTTAGGGATTTGGGTTGCTTTGAAAATGAAAATCTCTAGTGACTTTGGGTGAGCATTTGAGCTAATTTTGTAGTTGAAATCCTTTACTTAAGGGACTTGGATTGATTTAGTAGTTGAAATTTTTAGATAAGAGATTTAGGTTGTTTTGTGAGTTAAAAAGCCCGAATTGGGAATTTGGAGTTTCTTTGATAGTGGAGATCCTTGCTTTAGTAGTTGAAATATTTGGCTTGAGGATTCGTATGTACTTACATAGTTGAAAACCCTAACTCAACTTTTGATGTTTTGATAGTCGTTATTTGTGAGTAAGAAAGATTGTGGACTACTTTGGTATTTGATATTTGTAAGCAAATTGGGTTGCTTTAGTGGTTAAAAACCATGACTTGGGACTTTAGGTTGCTCTATACAATCAAAAATTGCTCTGGGACTTGAAATCCTATGGTTGTTAATATTTGACTTGAGGATTTGGTACATTTGTAATTGAAAACCTTGACTTCAGGATTCTTAAGTTACTTTGTGATCAAAAGATTTGACTTGGAGTTTAAAAGTCAAAATCTTTAACTTGAGAAATTTAGAGTTGCTTTTAGTAGTTAAAAATTGTAATTGGAATTTTGAGCTATTTTAAAAATCAAAATCTCTAACTTGGGACTTGATTGTAAAATCAATTGAATGTTTTGATATAGGGATTAAATCTGCAAAAGAATTCCAAACTATTGTAGCCCCAAATTTCTAGATTTCCTTATAAGCTAGACTTAAAAGTTTATGAAGACACTAAAGAAATTTTGGATTAGGTTTTTAAAATATATTTGACACTTTTTAATCCCTTAGATAAAATCATTTCAAATTGGATTGAATTGACTTTGGAACATGGGGGCATAATTTACTCTTGATACATAAATAATCAAAAAATTACCTTATTATTGTAAGCGAAAATGCTTGATCCATGGCTTTCCTATACTTTGGAAGTCTGCGACACAAAAATATTGTTTCTACTTCTAATTATTTGAAATGACAATAGCACTGAAGCTAGTGAATGAATCTTAGTGCTTAGAACTACTTGCATGATAAATGGAATAAACAAATAAAAACATAACTTTACAAGATTTTTATCCCGAAACCCCTAGTTTGAAAAAACTTAGGTTGGGAAGGAAATTTCTCTTTCTTCCCCACACACACACATATTGGCCAATTTAATTAAAAGAATGTACAAATTACAATAAGGCTGAAGGAAGATAAGCAATATCAACACCTCCCTTATGTACTGGTACTTTGCTGCATTCTCACACACTTGCTCCCAATCAATCCTACCGGTAAAGTATTCTTACTCACTTCTCCCATGAATTTATGCCTCAAATTTCACTTGTTATCTTGCTAAATAACTTTCTCAAGGCCATGTCCTCCGTGCAAGTGGAGAATGGAAAGAGACATCGAGAAGAGACATGATCAAAACATTTGAAATCTGCTGACCATTTGTGGCTTTTATTTATGTTTGTTTCATTAGTAGCCAGGAATATCGGTTAAGCAGAGTTTGGTGATTATGCTTATTGCGATAATTCATGCTTTTGCCGGTTTTGTGTCGAGAGATGGTTACATGGCTAACTACTCTGAAGTGGCGGATTATAACAACAGTCTACTCCTTCTTTCTAATTTATTTATCTTTTTATGTAGGTTACTACGATGAAGTGGTCTTTTTCTTTATATCCTTATAGATCACCTTCCTTGCACTTTCAGGAAGCTTTTGGTCCCACAAAAGCTTAATGGGGAGCATATGAAGAAATAATTCTCTCACTTTCGTTACTAGTACCACCAGGCTGCCTTGGTGTCTTCCCCTTGATTCCAACTTGCTAAAGACTCTTATGGACCTCTCTTGTCTCTACGATCTTCTCTTTGTGACACTACATCCTCCTCAAGCTTGCCTCGTGAATCCAGATGTAATCTTATGAAAGGTAGCAATTGAAGTTATTCTTCCTCATTAAGCATGGATGGATGATATAGGTGCAAATTCTCACAATTTTCTACTAAGTACATCTGCGCATATAAGGAAAACTTATACTTTAAATTTATTTTAGTAAATATAAAAATTTAGGTCACTACACCTTATGGAACTAATCTCAAAGCTTCATTTGTCATGATTTAGAAGATAGTTTTGATTCTAATGCGAATTGTCAATACATAGGTATTTTTCAGGGATTCAACATTTAGCCTAAAGCTTTGGAGGTTTAAATTATACTGATCGATATCTATTTTGTGAAATAATATAGTCATTTTTAGGTTTTGGGGTCTTCTTGATTGGTTATTATTGACATTTGTAGGATTTTTAGATGTGTCAAAACTATATTTTATAAAGTTGAACACTCTAAACAAAGTAGTAACAATTTCTTGAGTATGGACTCATACGATTCCTTATAACACATAATAAATCAAAACACATATGTAAGTTTTTATCGATTCGAATAATTAAGGGAATGGTCATCATGAAGTCACATGAAGGATCTAAAAAATCATGAGGACATGATAGGTGTAGTTAGAAAAATCCACGAGGTCTTCCTCGAGGCTCCTTCATTCTCTTAGTTTTATCCTATCCCAAGAATTTCCTCTAGTGCTACGGTTTTGGTCCAACTGCCTAACTAGTTCGATTGGGTTTGTTTCTCAAACTAAAAAGATTCAAATATAGGCACCTTTGAATCTATTCCTCTCTTCTTCGAGATAGTCTTATCATTCCATTTGTTTCACTGAGTTCTTAGAGCGTTTCTTGGAATAATGACAAGCAGATGATGAGGTAATGGCGTAGGAGGAATACATTGTAAATGGTTGAAGGTTGTGCACTCGTGTTGACTCCTCGATCCCACAAAACGACCATGAGAGAGATTCCTTTTGGCCAGGGAAAAACTACCCGAAATAGAAAAGCAAGACCACGGAAAAGTTAAACATTATATGCAAGTGGATTACCTGGCGTATCTTTCAGATCCGTATGTGATACTTCCTAGACAAATGGCTATCAATCCTTGTTTAAGTAATTTAATGCAAGAAATAAAGTAAATGTTGTTACTGTAGTAAATACGATTTAGGTATCTCATACAAAATATAATAAGTAAAGATCTAATCTAACAGAGGCTAGGCTAGAATACAATCAAAGGTCATGTAAAGGTTTTGGGTTTCTTGGTGCAGCGAGAGGAGTGCCGGAAAGGTCCACGAGTAGTTATGGGTAACTCGGGGGTGATAGTAGATAAGTTTTTTGTTACGAGAAGTCCTGATAAAAAGACAAAGGGCCAGACCAATGTTGGTCTAGGGTAACCCGAGTCTTTGGTTAAGGATGACCGATGCGGCCATTGTGACATGACGGAGAGAGGTCAAAACACTGCAGAGAAAGTGCGAAGAGAGGTTTTCAAGTTGTGAGGGAGATGAGTAGAGGTGTTTGTGAGGAGTCGAGATGGGATATCAGGGATAATGGGTAGGTATAATGGGGTTTAGCTTGGAGCTAGGTTGGGCCATAGGTTAAATTGGAGAATGGTGATATGAGGTCATTGATATGTATTGTAAACCGACAGCCGGCAGTTAAGAGAATCGATGCCAATTCTTATGGGATACTAGGAATGTCCAGGAACCGAGTTTTGGTTTCCCTTGTGATTACCTGAGGGCCTGGGTTTGTTGGAGTGTGGTATTAGGTTGTTTGGATGGGATTCACAAGGTTTTAGCAGGGATATGGAGTGTAAGGATCAAAGGTGGTCGATGGGTGTACCTGAGAGAAAATAACATGCAAAATGGATGAAAATACAATGAAAAGTAATGTAAACTAGAGGTAGTAAATGTTTTACTTACATTAAAGCTGGTTACGGATGTCTATAAATGATGAATGAAGTGTTGGTAGATATTGAGTCTTCATGGATGATCACCCAAGCGTTGAAGAGCTCTTGCATGGGCTGCCTAGGATCTCCTTCTTGCTTGGTTGGATCAAATCTATGATGAGATGAATCTTGGATGGCTTGGATGAGTGCTTGGAAGTATGTGCGGAAGAATCCTTTCTTTTGTTGCTTGCATGCATTCTCGTGAGTTAGAATGTGCCACTGACCTCGAGAATAAGGTTGCGAGAAGGAATTAAGGGTAACCGGCAGCGATTCTGGTGACCAAGCGTTGGCTTAGGGGTGAATAGCGTCGATTAAGGAAGGATTCCTAAGTTGCTTTAAAAATAGGAGATCATGGCTATAATGGCTGCCAGGATCTCTCTATTCCTCTGGACATGAGCGAGAGTTACCATTGTATACTGCATGAGAATGAGGTGTAGACATTCATTTCTAGGGTGTTAGTTAGGTTTTAGTTAGTTATGGAAACATGCTAAGAATAGGCTTGGGGTGAGGTGGCTAGGTGAGGTGGAGAGGTGGGTATTAAGTTAATTAGGATAATTAAATAATAACTATAATGAGGATAAATATTAATTTAATTAAATTAATATTAGTGTGGGAAGTGAAAGGGGTATGATTAGGTAAGTGTGTTTAAGTCGATTAATTAACAAGGGATAAGGGGGCGTGACTTGATTTTGATGTCTACATTTTGCCCCCTTTTGTTGTGTAGCTTGTATTGGTAAGCGACACTGCTAAAAAATAAGATGTGGTTGCCCATTGTGTGGGTGAAGGCCGATCCCCCTCAAATTAGGAATTGATGAGGTGTGACGAGGAGAATTGGCGAGTGGTTTGATAAAGTGGATGTGAAGAAGAATGGTGAACCATGGGGTAATGGGGTAAAGTCACCAAATCGGGTAAAGCGGGTAAATGGACCCGGTCAAAGGTAGTGGTAGTCAAATGCACACACACGTATAATGCGGTGACACGCGTACCGGTTGAAGAGCTTGCAAACTCTACATCATCTAAGGTCGATAGGGATATCGAAACAAGGTTGAAGTGATTCCAGATGTCTAGGTATAGAGACTGTCAGGTAGAGTCCGGATGTAGGAACGTTTAGGTTATGTTCCGATACACCAGGTTGGGTCAGGATATACATCCGCGACAATAGGCAAAGTAAGGTCACTAGGAAGCAGAAACGAATTGCGGGTAACGGTGTGTGAGGTATCATGAGCACATTGGTTGAAAGGTCACGAACTATTTTACGGTCCAGGTATATAGAATTTACACTTTAGGTAAAGGAATTTGAGGCATGGTTGAAATAATGAGACCCCGAAGGATGATATGGTGAGGTGGTAAAATGGTGGGGTGGTTAGTCGGTAGTAGGCTAAAGTGGTCAATGATGACCACGATTCGGTCTACGTGGGGATAATCATGGGCACAAAAGAGTAAGTTAAGTGGGTAGGGAGAAATAGGCGACAAGGGTAAGGGTAGATAGGGGAGGGTATGTATAGGTAGGTAAAGGTTGTGATGCGGGGTATGGGTGTGGATAAATAGGTTAGGTCGAATGTGGGATCGAAAGGGAAGGTAAAAGGTGAAGTTAGGGGCATGGGTAGATAGGTGTGGTGGCCGTTGGGGTCAATAGGAAAGGTAAATGTTGTAGATATGGGTAAGTGTTTTAATAATGTGATTGTTTTGTTGGATGCAGGTGAGAGATCAATTACGTATGAGAGATAGGGTCGCATGGTACTGTAGTGGAGGTACAGGCGGCAGCACGCACGCGGGAGGTGGCATCATGTGGCGGAGGTTGGTTTGATTGGAGTTAGATCTCTGCCAGCATGTAGTCACGGGAGGTGAGTTTGATGGTTTCCCTCATCGATAGATGGGACTCGGCAACTAATACATTTCATTTACTTGACTCATTATCACCCTTGAGGACGTCTACTTGATTTTGAAGGCGTCACTTTATAGTGGGGAGGCGGTATATCCACGATCTCCTCGGAGGTGTCCGAGGAGTTGTTAGTGCCCATATTCCCAGTGAGGGTTTGGCAGATTTGGGGTTCCAGCGTGAGTATGAGCTATGGAGCGATGTCAAAAGCCCATCTGAGGAGATGAGGTTGATCGTATTGTTGATGGAGGAAGTGTGATGTTTGCACTACGATGCGGAGGGTGGATGGTTCACGTGGTCACTAATGGGGTACTACATGATATGGTGATAGACGGACAGACCCAATTTGCATAGACAGGGCACTGTACTTTTGACACGAGTGTATAGGGAGTTATGGGCATACAGTGGATACAACTGTTCCTTTGTGTAATACCTTTCATTGCATTGTTGGGCTTATGATCACATCTTGTGTGTTTGTGCACCATGCTAGTTGGGATGCCTGAGTAGAGCACACATTCGAGGGAGGCTGCTGCGGGTTGGTTATAGGTGGTGGGTACCAGCCATGGGGAGCACTAAGGGATGAGAGCTACACATGTTGTAGCATATTACGAATAGCTACTGGAGGGATTGTCCAGGAGTGGACATTATTTGGAGACCGTATGTGGGCTTCCCCTCATCTGAGGACATGAGATGGTGAGAGCTAGATGGATTATAGATTTGTGAGGTAGATAGAGGGTGGAGAGCGGGGAGAGCATGAGATGATCCACATGAGACCAAGTTAGATGGCAGTTCGGTGGCATGGATATACCGCCACCCTTCCCAATATAGGAGGAATGATGTGGAGAGGCGATGTCTCCACCTTGACCTGCTGATGCCGATGGGCGGGAGGAATAGCTAGTCGATATTCGGATAGATGATGCAGTGGCGGATGGGTGCACGAGACAGGTGGTGGGAGACACAACTAAGAGCAATTACCACTTGAGGCCGAGAAGCAGCCAAATCTAGCTACCATCACTATTCGTGAGAGATGCCCTACGGGGAAGGTAGGCTACCCTAGTATGACTCGGTTGGGGATTGTGTAGGCGGGATGATAAGGATTTAGGCACATGTTGCCACATTACGAGGCACGTGTGGCCTGATGCGAACACAGTGGCCACAACTGCGAGGCATAGGCGAGGCCAAGGGCGAGTGCACCGCGGGCTGGCAATGGAGAGGGTGGAGATGGAGAGGAGGAGATGGAGAGGGGGTAGGTAGCTGCCCTATAGGCACATGTATTAGACTTATAGGGCCGAGATTGGCCACAACGCAACTTGAGGGACATGTTACTGGTGCTGGGGACAAGTAAAGCAACATAAAACACTGAATACCTGCAAGCCCAGATATAGCACATGTACAAGTTCTAGGAGCTAACTCGGGCTCTAGTACCAACACAGTATCATTGCGGAGTTCAAGACAGGGGTTGCGTGTATTGGCACCCACTCGGTCAAATTTTACGAGTGCGGTGAGACCCATGGCAACCTTTGTAGGCAATGCCCATGGCTAGATTCGAGGATGCATTAGGAGAGGCATGGTATTAGGACCACTTGGTGGCAACTAGGATAGATGTCCCATCTTGCCATGCAGAGTCCGAGCACAACAAGCCTCCAGGTGAGAGGACCGAGATCCCGTACTCACGGTGTGGAGAGCACGAGGGGGTCGATGAGCCTGAGACAGGGAGCATGGCGAGGCTACCAAGGTGCAGAGGTCGGATCGAGTGAGGGCCATCGAGTAACTACTGCGAGGCCTGACAACAAGAAGAGGAGTCGAGGAGAGATAGACCACTGAGATCGATGGTGCAGGTGAGGATATTGACATTGTGATAGTGGTTGTTTGATGATATTTATATAGACCGACTGCGTCTGCCGATGACATTTTGTATTGTGTATGAGACCAAATTAAGCTGCGTGCGAAAGAGATTTTGTATTGGTTTATTATACATGATACTGGCACTGCGTCGATGACATTTTGTATTGGTATTGGCTGCGTGCAGCGATTATGAGAGATACATTTTTATATACTAGTGTATATTGTATAGATATACACATATATTTGTATATGATGAGATAGTTGAGATTGAAATGATTTATGTTGGTATGAGAATTTTAATTTTGTTGTGATATGGATGGAAACTAGAGGAGTTAGGCATGATGGAGTCGTGCATGTAGGCATGGATCGAGTCGGTCGGTTTAGGCATGGATCGGAGTTAGGTTATAGGCATGGTGGAGTCAGGTCATAGGCATGGATCAGTCGGTTGGTAGGCATGGATGTGAATTTTGATGTTTGGGTACTAAATGTTGATGTAAATGCATGGGATGATGTAACGTCCCCATATTGGTTATGTATGAAAATGTGAAATAATTTTAAGTGGTAGAAGTTATGTGAATGCATGGTAAGTATATATAGTTTAATTGATGTGAACATGGTTAGTGTTTCTAGTGTTTGATATCATCGGGAAATTGTATGAGAATGGGGAAATTGGTAAGGAGTAAAGAGTGGCGAGCTAATCTTCTAATGCCCATTACTGGAAGTCTTTGCCCTACATAGTCAGCGAAAAGGGACACAGGCCGATGTAGTTATCCCATGGGTTCAGCTGGGAATAATATGAGAAGGTAGAAGAATGAGCTGGTAGGTTGTAGGTATGTTGGATTCTAGGTCATAGGTATGATTAGGTTAAGGTCATTTAGGTTTAGGTGCATTAAGGGGAAAATAGAGTACACGGGTGATTTTAGGTCAATTGTGGTGAAAGAAGAAATTCCCAAAAGACAAAATGTCGAGGGTCTAGTCCTATATAGGATAATCAATAAGTAATGAAGAAGTGAAAAGATAAGAGAGGAGAGAACACCACACTGATTGGAAAGGATCATAATGGGTGAACCATATCTTAGATAGAATTTGGTGAACGTAAGACCCTAAAGACTTTGCATGATTGATTATTCTAAAGGTGAAGAATAGTCACATGATCACCAAATGTCGTAGTTTCGGTAGGTCCCTTGAGGAAATATGAAATGGATATCTGAAAGGGAAGAAGGTGAAAAATGTTAGGTCATATGGTAGGAAACAACATGCTTTTTCGCAAGAAATCCAAGATCACAAAAGGTGAGTCCATGACGAAAAAGTTTTATTTTTTTTCTTTTTCTTTGATGACTTTTATTTTAGATAGACTGATCGATGCGGGAAGTCTATACGGGATGAAAATATTTCTCCTTTAGGTCTTCGCGAAGCTGATCGATGTGGGAAGCTTCTAAATATTTTTATTTTGAGAGAATAGTCCTCTTTGTGGGATGGACCATAGATAGTGTTGCGATCTGTTTTATAGTTGTCCTTCGAGGGAACCGTCTATTTATAGCGGCAATTTAGAGTGAAAGATGTCTTTTTGAGGGAGTCATCTTTGTATTGGAAGTTTGACTCAAGGATTTGATCGCTTTATTTGTAGAAATTATGTTGGGCTTACAAATCATGGACAAGACTATAATGAAGCATTTGGTTCTTGTTTAAAAGGCAAGGGTGAGCGACCATGTGATCTCATATGAAAAAGATGAAAAGTATCCATGAGAATCATGCCATGTGCGAGCCATGGTACACATATTTAAGATAAGGAAAAATAAGTGGCGTGTAAGCACATGATTCTTGTTTGGTCATTGGAGACGGGTGTGGAAAGAGAAGGGTGAATGGCACTCGAGGATGAGCATGAAATAGATAAAGAGTGATGTAGGACTTAAAGTCAATAACAGGAGATAGTCGACAATGCAAGGCATTGAAGGGCTTAGGTTTGGGCCTACCGTCGAGGAAGACAAGCGATAAGCACCTGATCCATAGTCATGGGTCACGATTTATGGTCGAAGCCAATTAGGAAAACTTGCCCCCCGTTTACTTTTACGCTTTGAGTTGCGTGTTGATTTTCCTTGACGAAGAGATCAACGACCTTGAAGGTTCATTCATTGACACGTTTTTCATAGGCACACTTGATGTGCTTTGTAAACTTGGAGATGGTGAGGCATGAAGATGACACTTGTCTAATAACTCAAGTTGTGCTAAACGGTCCTAGAAAAGGCATCATCGGTGAGCATGTCTTGAAGGGAGATACGAAGAGAGGCGGGATTTGGACTTGAGAGGCAAAACCTCCTACATCTTGTAGACCAGGAGAAAGGGATTGGTATTAGCGTGAAAGTGTGAATACTAGTATGGTATTCCCATAGGGTGAAAGGAATATGTGTATGCGAATTCTTTAATATCGATAACCACTTTCAAGAGAATTTTTTTCAAGGTTTTATTGGTGGATTCACGTTTGTTGGTTTGTGGGTAATATGGTGAAGAGAAACTCAGGCGAATGCTGAGAAGGCATCGTAAAGTTTCCGTAAGGTTTTGTTTTTAATTTTTTTCCATTATCGGTGATGAGGCGGTGGGGAACACCAGCGGAAAATGATGTGATGATTAGATGAATTCACATATTTTATCGGCTTTCGTGGAGATGAGGGAGTGCAATGCTTAAACCCATTTGGTGTAGTATTTGGTAGCGGTGATGATCCATTGATGTCTCTGCGGAAGAGTGGGGATTGATCTCTCCAACAAGATCCAAACCCCATTGAGAGAAGGGCCAAAGGTCACGAGCGTCTCAGAGGCATGACTAGGATTGTGATGAAGATTGGCATGTTGTTGGCATTTTACACACACTTAATGTAATCGCAACAATCATGATTAAGGGTCAGCGGTGATAATAGCGAGGCGAAGAATGCATTTAAGCAACAAGGGCCAGCTGAAGTGACCTCCACATGTGCCATCATGAACTTCTTTAATGGTATAAGGAATTTCGAGCTCGTAAGGCATCGTAAGAGAATATGGTCAAAGCCATGATTATAGAGGAGGCCACCAATGATTACATAATGAGAGGCCCATTTGAGAAAGGCTGCGTCGTCCATTACGTGTGAGGTCGGGAGGCAAGATAGAAAGGGAAAGGTAATCCACAAGTTGCTTATACCAAAGGTCACGTGGGTTTAGGGGAGGGATTTAGGCAGAGGTTAACACCGTAAGGTGCATAAGAAGGTCTCTGGTAGCTATTTCACGGAGATAAAGATGTATGAATCGTAGGTGAAGCAAGTATTTGGGAAGCGAGGAAGGCCATGGTGTCTGTAAATTTATTGGTGGATCGTGGAGCGGTTTGGAGTTTATAAGCGGTCAAAGGTAGTCAAAAAAGTATGCCCATTTAATGTTTATACTCTTGAAGTGTTTCATTGTGACATTGATAGATACCATTGACTTGGTTTATTAGCGATTTGAGAATCACAAAAATATTAATGGAATTAACATCTAAGGCATAAGTGTGAGGAGACCCAATACGAAAGTGCTTAGTATTTGATGATATTGTTAGTGCGATCAAAATCGAGTTTGAAAGATAAAGGCATGAGTTCACCATCAAGAGGAATGAGGATAACACCCTGCACCACCCCCACGGCTGACATTTGGAGCCATCGAAGAATAAGGTCATCAGTAAGGGTCATCATCGAGAGAGAGTAGTGATGGATTCATCGGGAAATCAAAGTTTGAAGATTGATTCCCGGAGAGAGGCGCGATGGCGAGCTGCTCGATAATGGCACGACCCTTGATAGATTTTTCTTTGAATGAATTCGAGGTCTAGGTCGGTGAGAAGCATTGAGCGAATGTGTAACACGTTGATTTTGGTAGGTTTGGCATACATGAAGTGTAAAGGGGTCGATGTTGGTCCATGACATAGGTTTTGTGGTTAAGTAGGTAATGGTGAAGTTTGGTGGCAACAAAAACTAAGACTAAGAAAAGTTTTTGGCATGGGTGTATTGGGTCTCGTAGTCTAGAAAATTACGGCATGTAATAAGCTTTTGCTCCTATGTTTTCATCACAATGAGCTAGAGCATGGCCCAGCTGAGAGGATGATCGGTAACAGAGATGTATAGGTAGAAGGGTGTATCGTATTTAGGTGGAATAAGTACAAGTGGTTGGAGAAGGTATTTTTAAGGCCTCAAAGCTTTGTGGCTTTCATCATCCCATTTGAAGTAGACATCCTTTTAAGGAGGTGATGAAATGGTTGAAAGTCGGATAGTTGGGAAATAAACCAATGGATAGATTGCAACTTGCCTTGCATAAACTATGAAGTTGGGGAAGGTTAGTGGGTGGAGGAATTTCGAGAATGGCATTGACTTTAGCGGGGTCAACTTCATTCCACGTAAGGAAATGATAAATCCTGAGTTTTCTGAGAGAACCGTGAAGACACATTTCTTGGGTTGAAGGTGAACACAATACTTGATGAGGCGATCAAAGATGGTTTTCAAAGCGTAAGATGTTCAGCATGATGTTTTGATTTTGCGAGGGAGATCGTCTCGTAGTCTTCTAAAATGTAGTGTATGATGTCGTGGAAGATGTAAGTCATAGGCACCGTTGATATGTGGCACCATGAAGCATTTTTAAGGCCGAAAGGCATGACTCGATATCGAGAAGGTCCCAAGGGGTGATGAATGCAGATTTTTTTAATCTTAGGGCCATCAAGATTTGATTATAACCCGAGAAGCCATCCATAAGCGATAACATCTCATGGCTAGTGGTAAGGTCAACCCTCTTTGTCGATACGGGAAGAGGAAAATCATCTTTTGTGCAAGCTAGGTTAAGGTCACGGAAGTTCGTGTAAATACAAAGTCCCCCATCGCTTTAGTGATAGGGATGATGTTAGAAATCCATTGGGGATAGTCAATAGGTAGGATGAAATAAAATGAGAGAAGGCGTTGATGCTCCTCTTTGGCCCAGGAAGAAGCGATGAGGAGGAAAATTTTCCTCAACTTTTTGTTTCTGATTTAGCATCGGGAATGGTTACGATATTATGGACTACTATAATGGGATCAATACCACGAATATCAACATGACATCGGACCAAGCGAAAGCATTGTTATGATTTTTAAGAAAAGAAGTGATGGCTTCTTTACGTCATCACCAATCCGGCACTTTATGATAATTCTTCATAGGAACTCCTCGTGCTATGATTATTTACTAATGCCATGACCTTTAGTTTGGTGGATGTAATCTGGAAACAAAACAACAACCGAACACAAGAATACCATTGGCTATGACGACAAATCTGAAATATCAAAATAAATTATAATATTAACATGAAAGCTATTCTGCAATCTCACCCATGAGATACTTGACAAGACTATGGGAGAAACTTTACAATTACACCTCTTGATGGCTTCTTCAACACACCTTTAGCAGTGGCTTCCTTCGCACACTTCCTACAATATTTCTACTACTTCTTTCTATCCTAAATGAGGGGGTGGCCTCTCTATTTATAGAACTTCCGAGCTTATCCATCCTATCTCTAAGATAGGATAAGAAATCCCTACTACGACACAACATCTAGAGATTGGCCAATCTTTAGAATGTGCGGGTCGTACCCGAGTGTGGATGTTGACTTTGATAGTCGATTCATTCAACATTGTTTGTGTCTCGGAAAGGCAATGACCGGTGAATGTAAGTGTCTTCCGCACCAAAGGTAGGTGAGTATAGACTCGTTATCCTGACATTAAACGACATTAATAGAAGGAGTATCGTCCTCGACCATGTCAGGATACAGGAAAGGAAGAGAAGAAGGAGCCTCGCCATCACGTTGATAAGTTAGAGGTCCCAAGGAAATGGTGTTTATGAAAAAAAAGTTAGGAGGAATGGATTCGGGATCCATCGACTCCATTGGTGAAGGTGGTGGAGAAGGTGAAGAAGGTGGAGAGGGATCCACATCCTCAAAGAGTTCAATCTGGGCCTTCTTGGTAGGTAGTTTGGTAAAAATGATTCCACTACGATCATTGTGCTTGCAGGTGGTACATGAAATAATAGTGTGACGACCTTGCTCGTAGAAGCCAAAACCGAAACCTTTCCATGCACATCGATGTAAGAAAGTGTGGGAGAAGTGGCAATTGGTAAGCGAGTGAAGGTCATCCGAAAAGGGTTGGGTTTGTGATGGTGGTTCGGGTGTGTAAGTGGAAGTATCAAGTCCCCCATAGGTGAGATTGGTACGAAGATGGGGAGGACAAAAATAAAACACTCGCCTATGCGGTGAACATAGTGAGGATGTTGGTGAAGGTTTCCATACTCTTGTGGAGTAAGGAATGTATTGACATTATACAGGTGATACTCTCCCATAGTGAGGCATTGAAACACACCTTCCAAGGGATCAATGGTCAATATGTTGGTAGATGGAATGGATGAAGTGTTAGAGGTTGGATATGAAGAGGTATCGGTTGGTTGGGAAGCAGATGGGTGATTGGTAGAAGCTACAATAGTGGTAGGAATAGAAGAGTTAGGTGCGGGTGAGGTCATGCAGTGGCATTGGTGGATGGGGTTGTGGGTGAAGAAGAAGTAGACATGGAGGTAGATGCCTTAATAGGTACAAGAATGTCGTTAGGTTGGTAAAGCATGTTACAGGTTTTGAACGGTGATGGGTTAGTGGGAATGGTATAGGTATGCCCTTCATGTTCAAACTTTACACAATGGTGCAAAGTAGATGGAACACAGCCCATGACACAAATCTAGGGCCTACCAAGCAACAGGTTGTATTGAAACTCCCCTTCCAAGACGTAAAATAACTCTGGAACAGTGCGGGGACCTACACGAACATGGAGGATGACAAAGCAGCGTAGAAGTGATTGGTCATTAAATGAATGCAACATGATGGGATGTTTATGCATGCGCTTATCGGGTATGCGCATTTGGTTGAATGTGTGGGAGGAGATGATGTTAATACTAGCGTCCCCATCGATCATAACGTGTCGTACACATATATTATCGATATGGATGGAGATGAAAAGGGTAGGATCAGGTCATTGGTTTGGTGTGGTGCAATATCTTCATCCAAGAAGCTAAGGGTGGAAAACCCGGTGAGTAGGTGGAGGTGTAGAGGTAGGTGGCAATTTGGTGAGAGAGGGGACATGATGAGGTGTGATAATGGAAGCTACAGGTGTGGGATCATTAGGTAAAACCTCAATAGCTTGAAGGACCTCCATGAGGGCTTGACGATGTGACTCTGAGGTTTGGATGAGATCATAAAGGGACATTTTGAGAGAAGATTGGTGTAATTGTTTGAGCATCGCGCGATGTGTAACCCCATCAAAAATAGGATATACGGGACCATGGATAGTGACTTTAGGTGCGGGTGCAATTGGTATGTTGGGTACGGGGTTAGTTGGTGGGTCGGTTACCTTGTCTTTTTGAGCGCGGGTGGCAATGTGGACCATGTTGATTTGAGGTGAAGAGGTAGATGGAGAAGGTTTTCCATGAAAGTTATAACGACAGGAAGGACAAAAACCAAGAGGTGGGTAAGAGCCTTGTGAGATGAGTTGGGCACACCGGCATTTAGGAGGGGGTTTAGCAATCTCTCTGATACAGACCATGTTGATTTCGAATTTTGGGGGTGGATAAAAAGGTTTTGGGGGTGAAGATGGGGGTTGTGGTGTAGGTACGGGAAGAGGATGTGGGGAAACTGGTGGAGGTGAAATAGGTTCATCGTCAAGGAGATCATCGTCATCAAAATTTGGTTCAGAAGGACATAATTGGATGAGGGCTGCCTTTAAACCCTTACAGTTCTCGACATCATGTCCTGGTACACGATGGTAAGCACAAATTTTAGTATCATAAAACCCTTCTAGTTTAGGTTTGAGAGGGTCGTAAGGTCTAAGAGGTGGTAGTGTGATAATAGAGATTTCAGGAGGTTAGAAGGATAGTGGTGTATGAGAGCCAAAAGTAGGTCAGCAGGATCTTGGGTAGCGGATGGAGAATGGTCACCTAGCGGTAACGACATTTCTACTGGATCTTGGATAGGTGAAGGAGATGATGGGTGCTCCTCTGTGGGTGGAGGAGGTACAATTGGTGATGGCTCACTTAATGGAGAAGCTAGAGGTGAAATGATCTCGGTGCTAACAAGAGGCTCCTCCACAAGTGCAGGAGGAGATGAAGGGTATTCCTCTGTGGGTGGAGGAATAGATGAAGTAGGTTCCTATGTAGGTAGAGGACTTTGGGCTAGGATTTCCTCGATGGAGGGAACATGAGATAAGTGAGAAACAACTAGTATGTCAATGAAAATAACATGGACCTCACGTGTATTACTATCATTATTTGAGGCATCACCAGTTTGGTTAGCAGACGGGAATGATTAGGAAATGGTTTCTTGAAAATGTGGAGGTTTTGGTTGGTAGGTGCATTTGGATTATCCAAGAATAACTCACCGCTCTTGAGCATTTCTTGAACAATGTTTTTGAAAGTGATGCAATTGCTATCACTATGACCTTTGACATGATGATAGTTACAAAATTCATTCTCTTTATACCATGCAGGTGTGGGGCAAGAGGGATCAAAACCAGTGTGTGGTTTTACAGGAGGAAGGGTGATAGCACCATCCTTAATAAGCTTTTCTAAAATGGATGAATATGGCTCCCCGATTGGGGTGTATTTTCTTTGTTCATGTTTGAATTGAAAAGTATGGACCGGGAAAGATTAGATGATGGTTTAGCGTGATTGGATGGATGGGCAGGGCCGGCCTTGAGTACCACCACGTTGGCGGTTCCCTTGGATTTGTAGTATTTATTCTGAGGTTTCGAAGAAGAAGAGATATCATTTGATTTGAACGAAGTAATCTTATTTCGTAATTGGATTTTATTTTCTTCGATGGCACGAATCTCCAGTTTTCGTGCAATAGTAAATGCCTCATCGAATGTTCGAAAGTCTCGCACCTATAGGGTCGGTGAAATATGTCTAGCACAAGCCCGTGTGAAGAGATCTATGATTTCGGTTTATGGTAATTGGAAAGTGAGTTGATTGATTAGGCTACGCCAATGAGCGACAAAATTTGTGATAGATTCATCATCATTTTGATGCGTAGAGTAGAGGTCATCATGGTAACCTTCTTAACGACATTAATCGAGAAGTGATCCAAGAATGCTTGGGCTATCTAATTGAAAGAAAAGATAAAATGTCTAGGTAATCCACTATACCAGTCCAATGCAGGGTCGATTAGAGACATGGGGAAAGTTCTTAGAAGCAAAGTGTCGTCATGGGAAATAAGATAGCACCCATGTTTAAAAGACCAAAAATGTTGTTGCGGGTCCTCTTTGTTATTGAAGTGGTTAAATTTTGGCATCTCCCAATGTATGGGATATGGGCGAATAGGAATGGATGGGTGAATGGGATCGTTACAAATTTAATCGTAGGTGAGAGAATTATGCGAGCTAGAAACCGATGCCTCTAATGTGTGCATCTTGTCCATCATTAGCTTGATGAAGTCATTAGTAGGTTGCGAAGATTGGGTACCTTTGGTAGCGAAAGGTGGTTGGTGTTGAACATATGAAGAGTGCAACATTCCAGTGTATGGTGATGCCGAATAGGGAGGTTAAAAGTGGGGAATGGACATAGGGGTACATACCCGGAATGAATGACAAATGAAATGGGAGGTGGATGGTAGTAGGTGTATGAAGGTGGGATGGTCGTAGTGACTCTAGTAGAGATAGGAGGGAGAGACTGTGGAATAGAGAGGACAATGTTATGGTAGGGGTTAGTGGTCACCGACATCAAGGGTGGTTGTGTTGCAATTGGTATATGTAAAACAATGGGAGTAGATGAGGCTATGTTCTGGGTAGTGGACGAAGGTATGGTGGAGACTGTGGGTGAAACAGATGTAGTGGACATGGCGGTCAAGGCTGGTAGGGGGCCTAGCTGAGACACGACTGAGGATAAGGTAGGTGAGGGTAACGCGGAGCCAGAAGGGGCTGACGGAGGTGCACGGATGAGGGCCGGAGGAATGGATACGGGCATGCTGTATATCAACTGATGGGTGAGGTAGAATTGTAAGGTTGTCGGGTTCTGATCAAGGAGTCGTGCAAACTCCTCATCACTTGTGGAAATAGTGATAGGTTGGTTGGGATCCATGGGCGATAGAATGGAAGGTGGTGAAGGGCTAGACATGAGTGGTTGATGACTAGTGTGAAATACGAGAGCATTTGTCTGACTACGAGTCCACACCATGTGGACAAGGATTGATCTGGTAAGATCTGTATTATGTTTAAATGACACAAAACACATCAAAATTGGAACACAAGTAAAGTGGTAAGTGGATTAGGTCAATAGGTGAGTCATAAAATAGCACGGCGATTGACACTTTGGTTAGGTTATACCAATGATGGTTAGGGAAAACCGATGCCACTAGGGTAGACCGGTGTCGGTTACTGCGAGAAAAGAACAGTTTTTCGAATGAGGGAACATACTGATAATTTCCAGACAGATGAGAGGTAGGGTGGATATTTGTCAGAACAATGAAGGTATATCCAGTGATAGGACCTTTTAACAGCAAAGAAGATGAAGCAGGTGTCCTTTTGGGTAGGTTATCCAAAAATACTGTAAACCGACGCCGGTTGGGTTGAACCGATGGCAATTAGAGGGTAACCGATGACGGTCGCTGGACCAACACCGGTTACTGTGAAATTGACATAGAGATGAAGAAAAATGGTTGTGATTTAAAATCAAGTATAGAATCAAACCCAGAAGTCTGAGAATGATACAGATAGGGTCCAAGTACACTCAGATGAAGTCATAATACACCAACTATGATGAGGAGTATGCAAGGAGAAATAAAATATGAAGAACGTAATCTCACACCTCAAAACACAAGTCAAACAGAAACACTAAGAAAAATACGATCCTAAGAGTGCATGTTCTATTATGTTTGTTCAGCTTATGCTATTTTGGGACTGACTGTATGAAGAGAACAATAGAGTTTTTTGGTGAGGAAGGCTTCCTACGAAGAAGGAGATCTAAAAGGTGAGGTTTCAGGAATGTTATGGTGGGGGTGGGCCATCCGAGATATGACTTGATAGAAGTAACGAGATGGGGAGTACCTGACAATCCTCCGATCGATTCGATCGTTGGCGAGCATTCCCGGAAGGAAATTGTTTCAGAAAGATGTGTTAATTAAAATTTTGTGCAGTTTGGGTAAGACTCGAAGAAGAGAGAAAGTGCTTTCTACAATTCATTTGTCAACCATCAGCTAGGCATGACTTCCAGCGCATAGGTTCCCCTCATTTAATGTGCACTAATGCAATAAAGTAGAATGAAATGTGGTTAATTTTAAGCCCAAATCAAAATGTGATATTCAATGACATAAAGAGGTGAATAGGAAGAGGGATCCTCTTTCACTAAAATGCAGAAAGTGAGAAGAAAGGATCCTTTTTAAGCACACCAAAAGAAATATTTCCTTTAGAGCAAATAGAAAGAAAAGAAGATTACCAAAGAAGAAAATTAATGTGTATGCTTTTGGAACGGAAACAAACACACAAATTTTTCCTAAGAATGAATAAAATGCAAGGAACCCCAATGGGTCCCACCGAGCATGCCAAAATGTTTCACCCGATTCTTAGACATTTCTTGGAATAATGATGAAACAGATAAGGTAATGGGCGTAGGATGAATATCTATTATAAATGGTTGAAGGTTGTTGTGCGCGTGTTGACTCCTCGATCCATAGTTGATCGTGTGAGCTTCCTTTTTTTAGGAGGAACTACCAAAATAGAAAACAAGACCACCATAAAGAGTTAAACAATATACGTAGTGGACTTCCTAGCGTATGCTAGATCCTAGGAAGTATGATACTTCCTAGACGGCTGTCAATCCACTGTTTAAGCAATTTAATGTGAGAAATAAAGTAAATGATGTCCTACTGTAGTCAATATGATTTAGGTATCTCATCCAAAATACAATAAGTAAAGATCTAATCTAACATGTTAGGCTAGAATATGATCTGAGGGTCAGGTAAAAGGTTTTGGGTTTCGCAGTCCAGTAAAGGTCTAGAAAAGGTCACGAGAAGTTATGGGTAGCTCAAGGATAGGTAGGTAAGTTGTTTTATGAGCAGTCTGATAAAAGACAGAGACCGATGTCAGTTTGGGGGTAACCGATGCCGGTCACTGACAAGATGATAGAGGATCAAAACAAAGTTCTGGAAGAGGTTTTTCAAGTTAACACGGAGCTGAGTGAGGTGTTTGTGAGGTCTATATGGGATATCAAGCTAATGGGTAGGTATAACGGGGTTTAGGTGGAGCTAGGTTGGGCCATGGGTTAAATTGGAGAATGGTGATATGAGGTCAATGTATTGTAGGGTAACCGACGCCGTTTAAGGAGAACCGATGCCGGTTACTATGGGATAATGGGAATGTCACAGAACCAGTTTTGGTTTCCCTTTGTGATTACACAAAGGACTGGGTTGGTTGGAGTGTGGTATTAGGTTGTTTGGACGGGATTTGGCAAGGTTTTAGCAGGGATATGGAGGTTTAAGGATCAAAGGTGGTCAATGGGTGGCTGGGAGAGCAAATAACATGCAAAATGGATGAAAATATAGTGAAGAAGTAAGTAAACCAGAGGAGTAAAATGTTCTACTTACCTTAAAGCTGGTTCTAGATGTCTGTAAATGAGGAATGAAGGTGTTGGTAGGAGATTGAGTGCTATGGAGGATCAACAAACATTGAAGAGCTCTTGCATGGGCTGCTTGGGATCTCCTTCTTGCTTGGTTGGATCAAATCTATCTTTGAGATGAATGCTTTGATGGTCATTGGATGAGTCTTTGGACGTCTGTGCGAGAGGAAGAATCCTTACTTTTTTTGCTTGCATGCGTGCTCGTGAGTTCAGAATGTGCCAACCTCGAGAATAAGGTTACTAGAAGGAATTAAGGGTAACTGATGGCGGTTATGGGCTGATCGGCGTCGGCTTAGGGGTGACTAGCGTCGGTTAAGGCAGGATTCCCTAAGTTGCTAAAAATAGGAGATCATGGCTATAACGGCTGCCAGATCTCTCTATTCCTCCTGGATAGGAGCGGGAGTTACTGTTGTGTCTGCAAGACTGAGGTGTAGGCATTCATTTCTAGGGTGTTAGTTAGGTTTTAATTAGTTATGGAAACATGCTAAGAATAGGCTTGGGGTGAGGTGGCTAGGTGAGGTGGAGAGGTGGGTATTAAGTTAATTAGGATAATTAAATAATAGCTATAATGAGGATAAAGATTAATTTAATTAAATTAATATTAGTGTGGGGTGAAAGGGGGCCATGATTAGGTAAGTGTGTTTAAGTTGATTAATTAACAAGGGGCTAAGGGGAGCGTGACCTGATTTTGATGTCTACACCATCATGTTCTCAGACAACTAAGTAGAATTCTGAAGCCAGGAGGGCTAAGAGGATGATCTTCATAGAGAGCACCATGTATGTAAGAGTGAGAAATTGTCTGAGTTTCACTTGATGTCACTCACTTGGTAGTGTTCTTAAACACTCATTTGAACCTTGTAGTGTGATCACACTTCAAAGGAGGAAGGACATTATAACCACATCATTTTAGTCAAATAGGTGGCCACATGAAAAGAATCTCATTCAGTGAAAAATACTTCCATCTAAATGGTGAATACCTATTTCAGTAAGTGATCGATAATCAAAAATGGTTTGAGAATCATGGATTTGATTTGTGATCACTAGGGTTAATTGTGCAGGCCTTGAAAAATAAGAAAGTGATTCTCGCTCTTGCCATGTAATTAGAAGAGAGCATCCTATTCCCATCACAATATGGGTCTCATAATAGTGTTTATAATCACTTAAGTAATCACTTAAGGTTTTAGAAACATGTTTTTAACTCATGTAACTCATGTTTTACCACTTTTTCATGTTAGAAGTTTCGTCACTCAAAATCACAACCCTAAACCTTGAACCCTAAACCCTAAACCCTAAACCCTAAATTATAAACCCTAAACCATGAGCCCTAAAGACTAAACCCTAAAAACTAAACCCTAAGCCATAAACTATAAACCCTTAAACCATAAACCCTAAACCATGAGCCCTAAACCCTAAAACCTAAACACTAAACACTAAACCTTAAACCCTAAACCCTAAACCCTAAGCACTAAACCATAAACCATAAACCATAAACCATAAACCCTAAACCATAAACCCTAAACCTAAACCCTAAACCTAAACCTAAACCCTTAAACCCTTAACCTTGAACCTTAAACCTTGAACCTTAAACCCTAAGCCCCAAGCCCTAAGCCCTGAACCCAAAAACCTAAACCATGAATCCTAAACCCTATTTTTACCACCTGAACCATAAACCCTAAACCCTAACCCCTAAACCCTAAATCCTAAACCCTAAACCATGAGCCCTAAACCCTAAACCCTAAACCATGAGCCTTAAACCCTAAACCTTAAATCCTAAGCCCTAAAACGTAAACCCTAAACTCTAAACCATGAGCCCTAAACCTTTATCCCTGAGCCCTGAGCCCTGAGCCCTAAACCCTAAACCATATTTTTAACACCCTTAACCCTAAACCCTAAACAATGAGCCCTAAACAATATCAATCTCACTCTCACTCTCTTTTCCTCTCACACTCTCACTAACTCTTTCTTTATTTTGAATCAAACAAACTTCGTTTTATTGAAGACTCAACTAGGAGGGCATGTTAACCACAAGGAAAGCTGGAGATTGTTTAAAATCCCTCTAGTATACAACAGTGATTACAAAGTGAAAATTACTCTCGATCTTCTACACTACAAGGATTGGAAAACCTCATATATTTCCAGTAGGTCTCGGGAGTGAGTTCATCTTTTTTAATATCAATATTAGGAACATATTTCCTAGTATCGTGCCTAAAACCATCATTGAATTTTCTTATACAACTACCTTGGTTATGGGAGGTGGGACAAGTAACTAAATGGATATGACATCTACCTTGTGCCTTACAATACATATTACACATCTCTCCCAAACATGTTTCTCCCCAAATATACTTGTGATCTTGAATGTCAATTTCTTCGCACTCTAATTTTTTTTTCACATTTCTCATATTTCCATGTATGGTATTATGCAAGCCAGGATTGAAAAGAAAGATAGCTTGTATTGGGTAACATTTCTTTGTACCGAATTGTTCTTGGATATCTAGAATTTCCCTCCTTCAAAATATCAACAGATGAAAGGCATCAAATTATGATGGCTCTCTTTGAATTTTCTACCTACGAAGCAGATGAACACTTTTTAGTTGAATACTCTCGGTCAATACTAATAAGAATGGGTAAGACACAAACTATTACAGTGAGTGAATGGGTAAGCCTAAACCTGAGCCTTAAAACCTTGAGCCTTAAACCCTAAACCCTAAACCATGTGCCCTAAACCTTGAACCCTAACCCTTAAACCTTAAACCCTAATCCTTAAACCCTAAATGCTAAACCCTAAACCCTAAACCCTAAAACCTTGAGCCCTAAACCTAAACCCTAAGCCCTAAACCCTAAACCATAAGCCCTAAACCTTAAATCCTAAACCCTGAGCCCTAAACCATAAACCGTAAACTGTACACCCTAAACCCTAAACCTTAAACCCTTAACCATGAACCCTAAAATCTAAACCATAAATGCTAAACCTTAAATCCTAAAGCCTAAACCCTATTTTTACTATCTAAAACCCTAAGCCATAAACCCTAAAACCTAAACCCTAAACCATGAGTGCTAAACCTTAAACCCTAAACCCTAAACCCTGAGCCCTAAACCATGAGCCCTAAAACCTGAGCCCTAAACCCTAAAAACCTAAACCTAAACCTAAACCCAAAACCTAAGGCCCCACCATAAACCTTGAGCCCTAAACCCTAAACCCTAATCCCTAAGCCCTAAACCTTAAAACCTCAAACCGAAACCCTAAACCCTAAACCCTAAACCCCGAGCCTTAAACCCTAATCCCTAAATCCTAAGCCATAATCCCTAAACCCTAAACCCTAAACCTTAAACCTAAATCATAAACCCTAAACCTTAAAACTTAAACCCTAATCCATCAACCCTAAACCCTGAGCCCTAAACCCTAACCCCTAAACCCTAAACACTAAACCCAAAACCCCGAGCCTTAAAACATAAACCTTGTACCCTAAACCCTAAACCTTGGCCCTTAAACCTTAAACCCTTATCCCTAAACCCTAAACCCTCAACCCTCAACCTTGAGCCATAAACCCTAAGCCCTAAATCCTAAATCCTAAACCCTAAGCCCTAAGCCCTAAACCCCGAGCCCTAAACTATAAACCATAAACCCTCAACACTAAACTATACACCCTAAACCTTCAACCCTCAAACATAAACCCTAAACCCTTAACTTTAAACCCCAAGCTTTGAGCCATAAACCCTAAACTATGAGCTCTAAACCCTAAACCCTAAACCCCCAAGCACTAAACAATATTCCTAAATTTTTTCCAACACTTCTAAGTTTCTCTGACATCACCTCTGGATACTTAATATATTTCTTGAGATTTCTAGAGGTCTTTGATTAGTTCAAATGACCTTTTAGGAATGCGGAGGAAGTTATCTTCCATCAATCCACACTGAACTCATCAATCACTGTATCCAATTATCCCCGCATTGAAACAAACTTAAAAAAACCTTGTTAATAATTTATTTTTATCTAGGTTGAGAGTGGTACTTAGGTAGGTTCACTGCAGGTTGGCTAGAGGAAGGATGCACCATTGACCAAGAAGCGAAAGATGCATTCCCTAAGCTTGTAAAGTAGGTACTCATCCATGGTATGATTTTACCATATTCTAAGACAAAAGTAGGGATTCAACTCCATGCTCATGGGAAAATTCATAAGTCCATATATTCGATCAGTTGTCGCTACCTTTGGGAGTTGTGAGATTTGTAAATTATAATTTTGACACATTTAACACTCCTAGAAATGTCTATAACCAATCCAAAAGGCCCCAAAACCTAAACAACGACTATATTCTTTCCCAAAATATACATCGATTGTATAATTTTAATCCTAAAGATTTAGGTTGAATGCTGAAATTATGAAAAATACCTATGTACTGACCAAGTTAGATTATGAAAAACTATCTTCTAAATCATGATAGATGGAGCTTTGAGACTAGTTCCATAAGGTGCAGAGTGACCCTAACTTCTTATATTTACTAAAATAAATTTAATAAAGATTGATAAAAGAAAAACTTAAACCATTTATTTTGGTGAATATATCCCTCCCATAAGCACATATGCCACATAGCAAACAAGAATGTGAGCGCGTTATAACATGAGCACATTTCATCTTATATGGGTTTGGGAATCCCAATCCATAGGCTTGTATTTACCTTGAATATCCCACCCTAAGGCTTGGATTGTGTAATACGTGAATAAATATGTGTTTAATAAAAAAACTTCAAAGTCTCACGTTTACACCCCAATATCTTATGTGTTATAACATAATATTCCAAAAAAATTACATTACGACGTCAAGCTCGGTTTTATCTTGGTGACGATATACTTCTTTCTAAAATCCAATTAGTTTAAGGCTTTCATCCTTAATTTCTTTTACTAGTGCCCTCTTTTCTTGTCAAAATGTATGCATACATTTTTGTACACAACTTATGATTTTTTCATCTAAATTAAAAAAACTCCTCTTCTAAACTCCATTCTACACGCACTCAAAAAAATAAAAAATGACTTTTTTCTCAAAGTTACGGGGTGTACACAAAAATATTTCATTTTCGGGATGTGTGCACTTTGAAAATTAATAAAAAAATATATTCATCCAAAAATTATGAAAAATTAGTGGGACCTCGTACATGGAATTATCTAACTTTCTATAGAAGGGATTTAAAAAATAATTTATAAAACTCAAAAATGAGGGGGCGCACACACAATAGGTTCTTATCTTTTTGACACAAAAATAGACATACTCTATGTGCACAACACACTTGACCTTCTTAACCTCCACCATTTTCAATAAAAAATAGTGGTTTAGAAACTAGATTCCGAGCTCTAGCATACCCATTCTTATCACTTTGTCAAATTTTGAGCATGTGCATGCCGAATTATTAGATGAAGTTTAGGTTTTGTTGATTTCAGGGAAAATGTGTTTTCCTTTTTTACCCCCTTTTGGCCCCCCATGTTGGGGTTAGCACACCAGTTGTATAGATAATATATCAGATCTAAGCATACATGCAAATAAAAATAGATATTCTACCAGAAGAAATACACAAAACAAGAGATATAAATCAACACCAGATTTAACATGGTTCACCCAGTGTGGGCTACGTCCACCAAGAAACAAGTAAATCTATTATCTAAAGCTTTGAAAAGATATACAATGAAGATTTACAACCTTCCACACCTCTCAGATGTATAGTACTTTCTTTCTTTCAATATTTTACTTCTTCTCCAAGAATTCTCTCTCTCACAATTATTCTCACAATAATCATCAAAATTTGCAAGTTCTTCTTAATTCTTACTTTTAAACCCTAGCTTTCATGCTTATATAGGTGTATACAAACTTAGGGCACTTAGCCATGTAATTACAATCAATAGATTTACTTTAATACTAAAAATAGATCTAATTCCCGTGAGTTAATTAAAACACTCACACACAGGTAACAGACGCTGTTATCCCTAACCGATGTCGGTTCCTCCTTGCCTGACCGATGTCGGTCATAGGTGACCGATGACAATTACTGTGTTTTCTAGCAAGTTTTATATTGCATGCTAATCTAAAGTAATTGAGCTCCACAACTCAATAATCTCCCACTTGGAGATTAATTACTATAGCATACCTATACAACGTCATTCTTGGATCCTTCCTTAGCTTTGTTTCTTCATCTTCAAGTATCAAACTCCAAGACCAACATAAGTAGAGTGTAGCTCCAACTTCTTCTTTGCTAATGACTTTGTTAGCATATCTGCAGGGTTCTTACTCGTATGAATATTTTTCAAATTCAACTTCCCATCCTCCAATACCTGTCGTATGAAGTGATACCTCAACTGAATTTGTTTCGTTCTTGAATGAAACACTGAGTTCTTTTCCAAATGGATTACACTCTGACTGTTACTAAACAATTTACAATCATCTTTCTCCTTTCCCATCTCTTTTATGAACCTACTCATCCATATCATCTCCTTGCTAGCCTCTGTAGTTGCAACATACTCTTCCTCTGTAGTAGACAAAGCCACAACCTTCTGTAATCTTGAAATCCAGCTAACTACCGTCCCACCTACTGTGAAAATATATCCAGTAGTGCTTCTTATACCATCTAGATTTCTAGCCATATCTAAATCAACATAGCAACATAATGAAATATCCAAACCTCCATAGCATAACTACATGCTAGATGTCCCTTTCAAATACCTGAGTATCCATTGGACTACTTTCCAATGCTCTTTACCTGGATTGGCCATATATCTACTCACAACTCTCATTTCTTGTGCAATGTTTAGTTTGGTACAAACCATAGCATACATGAGACTCCCAACTACTGAAGCATATGACACTCATGTCATGTATTTTACATCCTCATGTGATGAAGGACATTGATATTTTCTTAATTTGAAATATCCAGCCATAGGTGTACTAACAGGTTTTTCATTCTGTATCTTGAACCTTTCTAACACCCTGTAGATATAATCCTCCTGAGACAAATATAATTTCTTGTTCTTCCTGTCTCTGTGTATTTGCATGCCAATGATTCTTTTTGCAGCTCCTAAATCCTTTATAGAAAATGTGTGAGCTAGCTTTCCCTTAAGCTCACCAATGTCCTACATACTAGATCTTGCAATAAACATATCATCCACATACAATAACACAATAATATAGCTCCCATTTCCAAGTTTATTGAAACAAACACAATGGTCGATTCACATCTCAAGTAACCATGATCATGCATAAAACTATCAAACCTCATGTACCATGTTGGTCAGGGGTAAACCAACATCGGTTACTGTGTAACCCTATCGGTATTGCTTTTAAATATGAGAGTTCATTTGCATTCACAAACTTCTCAATCGGTTCGTCCTTGGGTATCAAAATTTTATTCCTGTACATTCTCTTTTCATTCCATTCAATATTATGACTCCTAATAATTTTAGAATTCTCTAAATCCCAAAAATAGAATCCGAAGTCACTAGATTCATAACCAATGAAAGTGCATCTCTTAAATTTTGCATCCATTTTTTTTCCTATTTTCCTTATCAATATGTACAAAAGATTTTGGACAAAAAACTTTAAGAAAAGATAGATCTACCTCTTTTCCGGTCTAAGCTTCCTCTGGTATTCCCCCATCTAGTGAACTTGAAGGCCCACGTTTAATCAAATAAATTTTTGTATCAACTACTTCTTCCCAAAATTGTAAGGGCAATCCAGAATGTATCCTCATACTTCTAGCATGTTCCACATGATTTTCCTGTTCATTCTCTCTGCAACACCATTCTCCTGTGGTGTTTTTAGAACCATCCTTTCTCTACGTATCCCATTCACTGAACAATAATCATTGAAAGCCTTGCTACAATATTCACCACCATTTTCAGATGTAAGACACTTTAAATTTGAATTAGATTCATTCTTAACAAGGGCTTTCCATCTTTTAAAAGTTTCAAAAACATCAGATTTATGTTTAATACAATAAACTCATACCTTTCTTGTAGCATCATCAATGAAAGTAACATAATACTGGGATCCTCCATGAGAAGCTACCTGAGCTGGTCCCCACACATATGAGTGTACAAGCTCCAATTTCTAATCCTTCTTAGTTGCCCCAACTCTGAGAAATATCACTCTCTTTTTCTTTCCAAAGATACAATGCTCACAGAATCAAAATCTAAATCTTTCAAATCTGATAACTTACCCTTAGCTTTTAAGATCTACATTCCTTTTTGACTCATATGGCCTAACCGATTAAGCCACATACATACATCTGAATTTGAAGTAGATAATGTAGAAAATGAATCAATAACACAGGTAGATAAATATAACGTTCCTACCTTCTTACCTCTTGCCACAACAAAAGCACCCTTGGTGACTTTCCAAGAGTCTCCTGTAAAAGTAACCATACAACCAACTTCACCTAGTTACCCTGCAGAAATAAGATTTCTCCCGAGGCTTGGGACATACCTCACATCTTTCAATACCCATGTATTTCCATTCTACAATTTTAGATGAACTTCCCCTTTACCAGTAATACTGCAAGGTTCATCATCACCCAAATAAACATGCCCAAAATTTACCTGGACATAATTTTTGAAATAACCCTTATTAGGGGTTGCATGGAAAGAAGCTCCTGAATCTAAAACCCATGATTCAATTCTATTATCTAAAGAAATAATAAGAGCATCTTGCATTACCTCTGCTGCAACAAGATTTAATTCTTTACCTTTTTCTGGTTGTTGGTTCTCTTTATCCTTTGACCAAAAATATTTCTTTGCATGTCCTTTCTTTCCACATTTCCAGCAAGTTCTTCTTAATTCTTACCTCTAAACCCTTACCTCTAAAATCTTCATCATCTTCTTCTTCTGCATAGTATTCATTATCCTCTTCATCCTCAGGATCTTCAACTTCACAAGTTGCATTGAGTGGGACCTTGACAAGTGGACCTTCAATGGCCAATCTAGTTTGAGAAGTAGGCAATCTATTCCTAGGCTGAAAGTTCTTCCTTGGAACATCTTGATATGGAGCATGTTGAGATAATTGCTTCTTGAGGGCAATAAGGTCATTTGTAAGATTTTGTACCAACTAGTCTGCATTAGCTCTAGAAGAAGAATAAGAAGAAGAAGGTGATGCTTTGGATTTGAAAGATTCTCTCTTCAGTTTGCTAGACATGATTAAGTCATCTTCAACACTGATAACCAATCTTTGATCAACATCCAAAGTTACAAGATTGGCTCTCCTTAGGGCATAACTCACTTCAGGTAATTGAGCTTTTAAGAAGAAGCATTTCTAAATTTCATCAACTGGATGAGTAGCCTGTGGAATCTTGTTAATCAACTTGTTGAACTTGGCCATGAATTCTCTCATTGGCTCATGTGATTCCTTCTTGATTTGAGAAATTTGGGCTAGCAAAGCATGCACATCCTCTGTAGGTTTGAAATGGTTCTCAAATCCAGTTCTCATGGTATTCCAATTGGTGATGGTCCTAGTAAGAAGATGGTAAAACTAGTATGCAACATTGTCTTGCAAAGTCTCCACAAAAATCTAACAGATACATCCTCATGTTCCACCCCTAGGACTCCACATGTAAATATGAAGGCTGTAATGTGCTCATCAGGGTGCACCTTGCCATCACCTCTAAAATTGGGAAAGTTCTTTTTATTACCCATAGGTAACACATGCAAAGGTTGAGGGAGGGCAAGAGGCCTAACCCTTTGTCCCCAAGGAAGAGGTGCCACCATTCTTCTTGGAAAGATGATTTGTAAAAGATCGAAGCACCAACAAGAATTAGGGCACGAAGATTGGGGCTAAGTTGTGCTTAAGAAATATCACTCCCAGAAGCTCTATCTTTAGTGGGAGGTGTTCTTGTAGAATGAGATTTTGTGTTTCTTATTATTGGAGGAAGTTGAAAACCTTGTCGATCTAGAAGTTGAAATTGGGAATCTTCAATCCCAAGGGCTCTTCTACCCCGAGTGTATCTTGAAGTCGCCAGATCAAGGAAATGATCAAATTGTTGTTCTTTTTAGAAAGGAAATCTGTTGAAATGAATCCCCAGTGGAGTTCCCAAAAAATGTTGGGTTTTAGATTTTCACTTTGAATGAAACCACAGTCAGGGGACAAGAAAGTCCCTCCTCTTTAATGGGAGAGGTTCCCTTATTGAAAACAAGCCAAAACGCCTATGTACAAATGTACAATTTTCATCGAAGTGTGGTTTTCTGATATCTCAAAATGTATTTGATGCTAAGAATATCATCAACACAAGAGAATGGAAGAATTAAGAAGATAAGAGAGGCAGAGGAAGACAATAATTTCAGGGAAAAGAGATGGCAGAGAAAACCCTTATGCGTATTGAAAAAAAGAGATACAGAATAGAACCAATCACATTTATAACAGACATAATCACATAGACACAAAGTTCTTGAGATTACATCAAACATAACGTAAAGTTTCTAATTATAAAAATAAATGATTCACCAGGATTTGACAGAGGAAGAAAGAGTGCAGAGGAAAAAGAGGGAAAACTCCTGTATTGATTTCGTTCAATTCAATTTACAGTTCCAGAATATCAAAATTCCAACCCTTACAATGGAGATAAGATGCCATTAAATAGACATCAAGAAACAGTTACAACAGTTACACATTCATTCAATCATCGACAACCATTCGTATTCTTGATTTACGAAGAAATGCCAATGGCGGCGAAGGAAAAATCTCTACAAAAATAGCGTTTAAATCCATTTGAATATGAGCCATCGATCTTTACAACTTTAAACGTGAGCCATCCACGTGGAAGATCAAATAAAACGGGCCTGGGGAAGCCATTCGCATTTTGGAACTTTTTTGAGTTTTGGCAATTTTTCATATTTTGCTCCACCCGTCCAAGGTTGGACACGTGGCATAATGTGAGTGGCTATGGGGGACACTATCTCTTTTTACAACTTTAACCTTTTCCACGAAAAGGCTCGAAAACATAAAGTTCCCTCCAGACCCGCTTCTCGTCCGTTGACTTTTCAACTAAGTGAATTGACACGTGGCCAACTTTGATTGGCTGCAGAGTTGCAACTAACTTTGAAACTTTAATCCCGTTGAACCAAAAGGTTCAAAAACTCAAAATCCTTCACCAGCCTGCTCTGACTTTTCAACTGCATGAATAAACATGTGGCATCATCTGAGTGGTTGCAGTGCTGAAATCCATTTTGAAACTTTAATCCTTCTTTGGCAAAAAAGGAACAAAACTTCAAACTACTCTGCCAACCCACTTCCCCGCTGTTGACTTTTCAACTGCATGACACGTGGCTTTATCCAATAGGTTGCAGGGTCGTGATTAATACTTTAATTCTTTTTCCATTTTCAAACTGCCTCAAAGCACTAAAAGAGTCCGCCTTCCCGCCTTCTCGCCAAAAAGTGACCAATCAGGGTCTTTTGGGCCACAAAGATAACTTTATACTTTTGTCCAAAAGAGAACAAAAGTGTTAAGTTCACAAAAAAACCCGCCGCTCCATTTTCCCAATCAACCAATCAAAATCCATTTGGGCCGAGGGGCCAAAATGATACTTTTGCCAAAGAGCATAAAAAGTGTTAAGTTCGAAGAAAGATCCGTCATACCGCATCCAATGAGAATCGTCCACGTATGCATGAATGCTTTGGGACACCAAATTTGACGGGGAAGAAATGCCCGTCACTTGCGACTGCAGAAAAATGGAAATTTGAAGGGAAAAACTTGCAAATTTCACCGGAGTTCGATTCGTTTCTCCATAGACAGAGAAAATACAAATAAAACCAGGCCAAAGCATGATCTACAACCACAAGGAAGATTAACAATCAAACTTAAAGGATTTTCACGAGAAAACGAAGAACATACAGAGCACGAGATTTAAAAGATTTAAAATCGCTTAGGGCACAACTGCAGACGAACGATGACTTAAAATTTTCAGATTTCTCTTGGAAAATAAAGGGGATTTTGAGGGTGACAAGAAGTTTAAATATAGATGTTCATTCGAGTGGAGAATAGTAATTAATTGGTAACTTGACTTAATTTATAGAATTTATATAGTTTGGTTAAATTTCAAATTATTTAGATGGTTTTAGTTTTTTAAATAGTTTGAAATTTATTTAAATTGTATGGTTTAAATATTTTTCTTTTAACTAGTCTAAGTATTTTTCATTATTTAAACATATTAATATTTCATAATTAAATTATAGAAAAATTTAAAATTTGATGTGACACAGTGAAAAGTTAGATATTCGTTTCTTTTTATTTCTTTTCCAAAATTATGGGATTGGTGGTTTTTTTCTTTTACAATATATGAACTCATCTAATGATAAGATAAAAATAGGAGTGTCTCAATATTACAACTGGTTATATTCCTTATTACAAATTTTAGTTTAACCTAGGCATTAAAATTATGTCATTTAGTTTAACTATATCTTGTAAATATACATGATTTAATCAAATAAAAAACAAAATATTGCACAATAAAATAATAAAACCAGAGATATTGTAATTCATTCGGGAACGAATTAACAATGGAGAGATTACATATAAATATCTCAAAGAACTCCTATAAGTAAGGATTCAAGGCTAATCTCTAAGTCCTCTCAATATCCCAAATATCTCTCAACTATGAGTTGTGCATTACAACTGTTTTGCACACTCATATATTATTTTATAAATATTAAAAACTATTACTACCAAATAACCCAAACCACTCCTAAGTGTTCAGACTATGAACAATATTTCTGTAACATTCACCCTTAGTGTGAACATGGGGAAAGCTATCTCCTATACCCACTCATGATCTACAAAGAAATGAAGGTTTTCAATGAGTACCAACAACTCAAACAATATGAGGTTTTCAAAGAGAACCTCCAACTCATAAAATGGTTTTCTAGTGGAACCAACCACTACATAACAGTGTACATTATTTTGCTCACATCATTATTTCTAACTTAGAGGGTTTACAAAACAGAAATTATGCTCATGCAGGAGCTTTGAACAAGAATATTACTTCTGTTCATTATTACAATGGAAAACAAACACACCACACAACTGAAACAAAAGGTCACCAATACAATGAAGCAATCTCTTTGTTGGTGAATAACAAGATATGCCAATTTGCCTCCATCCTCCTATGCCTCCATCCTCCATCAGCACTACTTAGTATAGATAGTCATCTTCATCCTCCTTCTGTTCAGGTTCATATTCTTCTTCATTCTCTGACTCTTCTTTAACAACTGCATTAGCTTCATCCATTTTTAGCTTTCCTTTTATGATTTCCTTGGCACGAGTAATACAGAAAGAAGATTTATGTCCTTTTTTCTTACAATAAAAGCATTCTAATAAAGAGCAGTTTCTTCCTCAATATCTTCTTTTGTTCTTTTTTCTTCAGCTAGTAATGTAGAAATCATACCTTCAAGTGAATGAGAAGGCATTTGACCAAGAGTAAAAACTACATTACTGTATTTTGGAGGTAAACTATTTAATAAAATAGCTTTTGCATCTTCATCATCTACCTGAGCACTTACTTCCGCCAATTGTCTTAGAAGAGATCTAAGATCGTTAATATGACTTGACATAGTTGCACCCTCATTCATTTTCAACTTGAATAACTGCAACTTAAGTGAGAATTTAGCATTCACGAGTTTGCACCAAATGTCTTACTTAGCAAATCTCATATATCTTTAGACTTTTTTCTAAGTCTATATAATGCAACTCAGTATCTGATAAAGCAAGCCCAATAATGGATTTTGCTTTGTCATCCTTGGTTTGCCATTCAAGCAATTTTGCAGCATCTGTTGGTTCTGGTTCTTTTCCACTCACAATTCCCCAAAGGTTCTTGTTCATTAATTGCATTTGTATTTTCACCTTCCATGTGTGAAAATTTAATCCATTGAATTTATCTAATGGAATTTCCATAATAGGTGTTGAACTCAGTCGAAAATGCACCCTTACAATAAACTTTAAACACTGAAAGTAAAATTTTCTAACATATTTGCCAAAAATGGAAAAATAAATAAATTCCAGCAACAGAAAACACATGATCAATGTGTAGAGATCAAAATAATACACATTTTTTTAAAAATGGCACATTAATATGAGTTACCAGCTGAAAGTTATGGCAATTTTAAGTTATAAGTCCAACATCTTTCCGGACCCTTTCCAAATTTGACAAAAAAAAATTCTATCCTTCTATTTTTCTCATCTGCGTCCAAAAAGGAAAGAAACAAAATACCTCTGTCACTACGGATCTAGATATTACAAGAAGTCACGTCATAACCAAGTATGGATTCACCTGAGTGAAGTGTCACCGTTATTGGTAGATAAACATGTAGGTCACAAATTTGATTCCAATGAAACACGCATGTCACGATTTGATTCCAATGAAACACGTAGGTCGCAGATTTGATTCAAATGAAACACGCAGTTGCATATTTGATTCCAATGAAACAAATTCGTTCCAGATCTAAACGCCTCACAAACTCCTACAGGTTATCATTGCGGTCTAACCCGCTCTGATACCAAATCTTGTAAATATCCATGATTTAATCAAATAAAAAACAAAACATTGCACAATAAAATAATAAAACTAGAGATATTGTAATTCATTCGGACAAATTCCCAATGGAGAGATTACATATAAATAGCTCAATGAACTCCTATAAGTAAGGATTCAAGGCTAATCTCTAAGTCCTCTCAATATCCCAAATATCTCTCAACTATGAGTTGTGCATTACAACTGTTTTGCACACTCATATATTATTTTATAAATATTAAAAACTATTACTACCAAATAACCCAAACCACTCCTAAGTGTTCACACTATGAACAATATTTTTGTAACACTATAGATGTGCATTCGAGTGGAGAATAGTAATTATAGAATTTATATAGTTTAGTTAAATTTCAAATTATTTAGATGGTTTTAGTTTTTAAATACTTTGAAATTTATTTAAATTGTATGGTTTAAATAGTTTTTAAAAGTAATCTAAGTAATTTTCATTATTAGTCCATGTCAAGAAAGGGTAACTCTAGTAATCATTTTCTTATTACTTAATCTTTTTTTCAACCAATCACAATGAACTATTTTTATTTCATATGGTCTATGCAATAGTTTTAAACAATATATAATTTTTATTCATTGACAAATACTATTTTTTATGTATCTGATTGGTTTATAGATTTTTCACCTTATTCTTCTTATTCCCATATAACAAAATGATGTCATAATTCATTCTAAGTTTGTAATATCCCCTTTCCATTCGAAGACCTTTGGTCCATTTTTTCAACCCGACGGCCAAAGGAAAAATATAAGGGTGATTTAAGTTTTATTAATTTTATTATATTGTACAAAAAATTAAAATATAAGAGCACATATAATAAATTAATAAACTTAACATTAAAAATAGAACCTAGAAAAGTGCATAAAAAGAAAAACACTTATTTAATGTGTTTTCTAGGAAAATGACGACTTGCTTTAGGGGGAATAATGGGAACTTAGAAAGGATAAAACATTTCTATTTTGTATTTGTTGGTGTAGGTGGTATTTTTCTTCACTTATTTAGTGTTATTCCACCTAACCGGGTGAGTCATCTCACTTAGGTGGACATGGATCTAGGTGTCATTTTAGTTATGACATATTCTCTTACAGAATCTGTCATATGTGTAAGTATGTCATAGGAGTTACATTCCCATTTGGGAAAGTAACTCCTCTTCTCCATTATGGAGGAATCTTCTCTTACATGGGAGTTACACATTCACTCCCCTATATGTACACCACCTCTTTTGATCTAAGCCAAGCCAAGCCAAGAATTCTATTCCACTCCACTTTTCAAATCTTGAGCTCTCATATGCATGCACATTGCTTTACAAAGTTTACTTTCTTTAATCTCGCAACTCCTACACTTTGGTGAAGTACAACTATTTGATGCATGTGAATTCCTTTCAGGTCTTCTTCCTTCACTCCTTCATGGTATCAGAGCGTGGGGACCGAATCACATTGCTCATCATCGTTGCTCCACCGTGTAGTTTTTTGTGCAAGCTCTCGCTTTTGCATGTGCTCTACTTGCATATTTCTAGATTCTAGTGGTTTTTTTGGGTTGTTGTTTGAGTTTCTGGTGTTTTTCAGGTTTAGTGTCTTCGACCGCTTGGTTCTCTAGGTTTGCATGTGACTTTGGAGGTGTTTTCATGAGGTGTATTGTGTTTCAAGGTGCAGACTTGAGTTGTGTGTGCTGGTTTTTGGAGTTGTTTTAGTGAAAGAGTTTCCCTTAAGGGCCACTCGGCCCCAACTTGTTGACTAACTCGCCCTACACTCCTTCTTGGCTCGGTCTACGCTTTTTGCATTGCCTTGGGTTCAACGTTTGCTTTGGATTCTCTGCACCATTTTACCTTGGACTTGGACCGCTTATGCTCCTTGTTCATCACTCTGCTCGAGCTTCACTTGCATTCTAGTTTGTCTTAGTTAGCGAGGGTTTTATTCTCCATACGACCTGCACTCTTGGTAATCCTTGGATCTACCGCTCGAGCTCTCATATTGGTGCTTCTACATGCTGGTCTGGTTGCAAGCTTACTCACCATGCCTTTGTGGCTCGTGCACGAACCCTGCCGTGGTCTTGTGACTTATTTTGGCCACCTCTCGGTTCGTTGAATTCCATCTTGGTATGCTTTGACCCTGTTCGAGCCTCTCCGACCTTTTCTTTTTCTGTATTCACCATTGATTCTCTCACTCTATCTATCTAAGTGGTTTGTGTGTTGCCATGCGTCTCTGTTTCATGCTCTGTTTAGGGTTCTTGTCGTTTCTGTGTGCTTTGTTTCCCGGGATGTCTCCTTGCCATGTGCCATGTGTTCTGAATTGACTCGACGCATTTTTCATGCTGGCCCTCTGATATCCAGCTCGACACTCAATGTTTCACACCTGACACTGACTCGGCGTCCCCTTCGAGTTCATTCCAACGCATTTTCTGTTGAACCCTGTAGACTCACCTACTTCCGACGGTTACTCCAGTGGTTACAACCTTGCAAGACTGTTTTTGGGTGGTTCACTCATCATTCGACGGTTACAACACATGTTGCCGGTTGCCCACTCTGTGATCTGCGCCCACCCTCCTGCACAACATTACACGTGGACTTGGCACTGTCACTCAACTACCTACTGTGTTAGGATCTCCAGCAACGAGGGCTCTGCATGACACGTCACCAGTTTGCAAGCACAACTTGGTCCGATCTTACCATACAGCTCGGCTTTGAGTCACTCCTTTGACTCCTACGTTGTGTTTTGTCATTCCACCACATGGCTTGACAACGTGGGCACCCATCCAATCCCTTTTAGTATTGTTTCGAGGTGAAAACAACCCTTTTTAATGTTTTAAGGTGAAAAACATTTATTCAATTGGCATTGTATTAATTTTTGGGACCTATTTTGCTTGTATTTAATGTCCTTCATTCGTGTGTCAAGATGGAGGGCGAGGTCCTGGGGTTGGCAGGAGGCTAATCCCCCCTTGCAAGCAAAAAAAAACCCTACTTGAAATTTGATGCCATTTCCAACGGGTACCCACACGACACCCTTTGCACCCATTTCGGCACTTTTTTACTCCGTTTGCAGGACCTATTGACATTTTCCATTAGTTGCGGAATCATTTTTTTGCTATAAATTTTGACTCGCTGCTCATTTTTGAACGCTTCTTTAGTCAAAGTTGCATGATTTCTCACACATTACGTGATGAAATTTTCAGTTTGTAAACACACTACTTTATAAAGTGTCGCATTATGGGGGGTTCACTAATACTCTTGGGCTTTCACACACATACACATTATCGGCCGAGTCCGACGTCTTGCATTCGTGCACCTTACACTTTTGATTCCACATCATGGAGAGTTATCTTTCTAGACTTGAGCATTGTAGGATCACCATACAGCCTTCGCCACTTCTTACAGGGAGTGGGAACTATTCAGCTTGGCGTGTGCTTCCATTGAACGCTATTTCGCTCACAAGGGTATTTCACCCTTCTTACTTGGGTCAATTTCTGTACCCACTGATCATCATCATCTGGAGGATTTTCTTGACAATTGTGACCATGTCTTTGGTCACATGATGATGCATGTCTCCAGATCTCTCTAGTTTCACGTGGCAGACTCAGATCCACTCCACCATGTCTGGAGCATTCTTCAGTCCCTCTATGGAGACCCTTCACATACTACTGCCATTTTTGTTGCTGCTGATTCATTTGTCTCCTCTATTTCTTCGTGTGATGATAGTTCCACTAATACAAACTCACTTGGTTCTACTTCTGATGACGAGGATTGTGCACCTAGTTTTAATGTCGAGAGTACTACAGAGGACTCTTCTTCTCTTTCTCTCACTATTCCAAAGAGTGTTGACACATCCCACATCACATCAGATATCGAGTAGTATCCTACAATCATCACACCTGCCTCTTTTCCATTTTCAGTGTGTGAGGCCCCTTTCACTCCTCTACCTTCATTGGATGACTCATTCCCATCTGACATCATCCTTCTGTTTGTTGAGCCCCCTCATTGGGACGAGTATCTGCCTGACCTTAGTCATCTTTTCGCTGAGTACACTTGTGATGTACTACATGTTTCTCATCCATATATAGGTATTTTAGAGGAGTTCATCATCTCTATTGTTAGGAGTGCCCATTTTGGGACTCTTACCACTCCCACTTTTCCGAGACCTTCATTGATCCACCCTTGCTTGTGGATCCATTTTCTATTGTGGGGGATGTTTTTTTCCTTCACATCAATTGGACATCCTTTCTACAGGTGTTCACCCTTCATACTCTGACAGTTCTGCACTCGTGACATTACCTTTGGTTGCTTTACACTCACTTGTAAGACCTATGTCACACTTTCGTGGACCAGACTCAGAGTTCTTCGTGTTTCTGCCTTCGGTTTCCTTTGTGGAGTGGGCAGACTTCTAGCACGGCATTTCTGTCCTTCATAAGGGTAGGGACACAGTTTGGTGTGGGTGGATCTTCTTCGGCCGGAGGCAGAGGATCTCGTGATCGACATTCTTTTGGGAGACCTCCTAGAGCTACAGAGTTTAAATCCGTCCATGGCATCTTCTACATTCCTCTCATCTCCCTCTTCTTCTCTCTTCTTCTTCTTTCTGAGAGATTTCCTCTTTCTACATGGGTACCTTTACAGGATCGTCTGTGGCCGGGACTCATCTTTGGCATCTTTCTTAGATTAGAGAGTGGACTTGTCTCTCTTTTGGGGGATTTTTTCCCACTGGTTTTCTCCTTTTACTCCACTTTTCGAGAGTTTCTTATACGTGGGTACCTCATCAGGCTTTGTGCCGGGACCCATTTCTCATTTTTGACTTTCCGCCTCATCCTAAGTTACGATGAAGGGGGTGTTGGTGTAGGTGGTATTTTTCTTCACTTATTTAGTGTTATTCCACCTCACCGGGTGAGTCATCTCACTTAGGTGGACATGGATCTAGGTGTCATTTTAGTTATGACATATTCTCTTACAGAATCTATCATATGTGTAAGTGTGTCATAGGAGTTACATTCCCATTTGGGAAAGTAACTCCTCTTCTCCATTATGGAGGAATCTTCTCTTACATGGGAGTTACACATTTACTCCCCTATATGTACACCACCTCTTTTGATCTAAGCCAAGCCAAGCCAAGCCAGGCATTCCATTCCACTCCACTTTTCAAATCTTGAGCTCTCATATGCATGCACATTTCTTTACAAAACTTGCACTCTTTAATCTCGCAACTCCTACACTTTGGTGAAGTGCAACTATTCGATGCACGTGAATTCCTTCCAGGTCTTCGTCCTTCACTCCTTCAGTATTCCCTCTAGGGAAAAAGCAACCGGCCTTGGGAAAGAAGAAAATAATTATTAAATGTCTTTTGTATTCTCCCTATGAGAAATGACAACTTGTCTTAGGAAGAGAAAATGAAGGGTAGAAAATGCATAAAAAGAATTGTGAATGTTGATTGGAGGAGAAAAAGGTTGTTTTGGGTCTCTTCTTCCTTTATAAGGAGAAGTCAACTTGAGCGGAAGTCATTCTATGTTATGATCATTTTCATAATTTCTGATTTGTGTCTTAAGCTTGTTTTTTTGTATAAATAAATTCTAAGGACGAAAAATCTTGGTATTTTCTCTCTTGTGGATGAAAATCCCAAGAGAATTGTGAGAGATTTCCACTCAAGAATTCTCATTGGTTTATCTAGATTTTTAGTCATTTCCAGCAGTGTTTTTGGAGAATAAAATTGCAGCAGTGTTATCATAATTTCCTCTTGTGGAGCGATTCATTCCTTGGCTTGTTTGCATTATAGTCGAGGTATTTCATATATGAATATTATTGTCATATCATCTACTGATTTTTGGGAATCAAAGCAAAGCATTTTCAGAAATTTTAGAGGTATTATAAATCAGTTTATTATGAAAATTTCAGATCTATTTTTCAATCATTAGTGACCTCTTAAAATCTGATTTTTGATATATTTGGGACTTTAAAAATACTACAATCAGTTTGTGATCAAAATAGAATTTTTTGGGTGCTAATTGTGTTGGGTTCCCACTCAAACCCTAGTCGCATTTACCAGTAATAAATCATAATTGCAGCAGTTGTCTTTAGATTTTTTGTTATTGCATTTGGGATTTTCTAAGAATCTAATTGTTGGGGACATTACAGTGGTATCAGAGCAGTGGATCCTCCCAATCTATTGGGAAATAATATTTGCATGAATAGAGGTAAGAATTATTCAATATGAAGTGGACCCAAGTGCCTATCTTTGATGGCACTAATGGAATATCTACTAGATTGTGGTTGAAGAAATTTGAAATATATTTACTATGTAATCCGGTGTGTCAGAACGATTCCCTCATGCTCATCTCTAGATACATGAATGGAATAGCACACAAATGGTGGCATCATTTGTTAAAGATCCAAGGGAATGAATCTGTTGCTTTCTTTTAGGATTTCGCACAAACATTTCTAGAGAGTTTTGATGTGTAGGTTGAACAAGGTGAGCAAGGGGTAGGGGATGAAATATTAGATCTGTAGCCAAGGGAAGAAGAAGAATAATCTAGAGAGAAAGGTATGGTCTCCATTGAATAAAATAATTACATTAGTTACACTTTGCTTGCTAGAGAAACTAGTCCCGTGCAGGAAAATAGATTCATCTATGTAAGCATGGAGGATGTAATAGAAACTCTTAGAAAGTGTGAGGAATGGAATAACATAGCTAAATATTCTAAATTGATAGCCACTCAAGCGAGACAACACCTACAAGAGTTTAGGGAAAAGATGTGGCCAATTGATGCAAGGAATTCTATACCCATGAAAGAAGACTATATGGAGCAACTAGCACATGAGGAGAAGCCTCACATGGACACTTGTGTGGAATTGTAGACTGCTGCAATTTCCAAACCAAAAATCACAAGAAGTTGTTTGGTGAAGCTACTCAACCCATTGTGGACAAGGATGCCAAGAATTTGATGCGAGAAACCAAGTCATCATGGAGATAGAGAATGATGATACTCCAAGGTATGTAGTGAATGATAATATGTCTAATTTGTTGTTGCACATTCATATTTCTTTCCCTCATGAGAAGCATGACAAATTAGAGAACGAAGTTTACATTATGGAGTATGTTGAACCATTGGTCCATACTCATCTTTATGAGCATCATGAGAACTATATTTTGTGGCAATATTTTCTTCACTTGACAAGAATAGGTACCAAGCTTGCAAATCACTTCATCACGTTTTGTCTATTTTGCATGGCACTTGGACAAAAAAATTAAGAATTGCTTGAGGGCAAGAAATTTTGGGAAGGGGGGACTGTAATATCCCCTTCCCATTCAAATACCTTTGGCCCATTTTTTCAACTCGATGGTTGTTGTCCCCTCAAAAATTTTCCTTCTTTTTCCAAGTCTGGTACTTAGAAATTTTGAGTTGGTACCCTTTAAAAATGGTCTAATAAGAGTATTTTGAAATCTGGCACTTCCCAAGGGCTCAAGGATGTTTGAAACCTACTTCATCAGATGGTAAATTTCTTCCCCTTTCCAAAAAGGTAAAGAAGTTGTTCTAACTCCTTATTTTGTGCAAGATATGGCTCGGTGGACTTAAGTTGTATTTTTGCCCAAGGCGGACCAGCGGGGCTGAGGAGGTTTCTTTATCACTTTTCCTTTTCGGAAAAGAAGTGTAAATGGTGATGGTGGATCTGCAAGCCCAAGCAAGGCGAAGAAAATAACAAGGTTCGAGACCTGCAACCAATAGGATGTTGCCACGTCGACAACGGGTGTGCGGGCCGGCGGAGGAGTTTGTGATTTTGAACCTTTTTCCAACAAAGGTTCAAAATGGTCTAAATGGAGTCGCGATCCCATATTCAATAAAATCATGCCACATTTCCTCTTTGAAAAGTCAAACTAGGCCGGTGAAGGTTATTGTTCCAAATTGCCGAATTCCAAAAATTCATGAAATGAAGGGAGCTCACTCGCGACCGCTCCCATCTCTTTCTGCCATGTGGATGGATCAGGTTTAAAGGCACAAAAGGAAGATCTAACGGTTTGCATTCAAACTGGTGAAGATGTAATGATTTTAATCATTTTTTCTTTGGCATTTGCTGTCATGGCAATTTTTCTGCAAATGAAGAATCCAAAACGGTTTGAATGATTGGATTTCGATTGTAACTACTTCTTGGTTGTTTGAGAAGTTGTAACCACCTGTGGGCTATTTCTTGTGCTTTGTAATTCATTTTAGTGGTTGGCAATTGATTTTTGAAGAGCTGTAAATGATTTTCACGAACAGAGGACAAAAACGAGAGTCGTCATTTCTTCTAAGCTTCTCCTTTCTGTAAATTTCTTCCATTTCCTGTCATTGGACAAGTTTCTACTTCAGCTGAAATAAGAAAAGAAGGATTTTATACCCCTTTGATGGAGGATTCGATTGGTACTAGTGTGACCAATGGGTTTTTATTCAGTCTTGTAGCTCTGGTTTATGAATTTGTATTCTTCTTCCATTTAAATGTATGTTATGAACTTTCTGATCAATGTTTGTAGGCCTCTGATGTTCTACCTCCATCATTGATCTCCTTGCCTTCATTCCCACTCCCATTTCCCACTCTTAGACCACTTTCTGTCCTAGAAAGAAATTGCAGGCTTTGCCATAGGGTCAGTGAAGTGCCCCTATGGATCTCTGATTGAAAAACCACCATTGAATCCACTTGATTTTCATGCATAATATGGCAGCTGCACCATTATAAGTAGAGGGACTTAGATTCCCATAGTGTTGTTTTGGAAACCACCAATTTGTCCCCAAGACAAATTTCCAAGCCAACAGTTTTGGCGCCCACCGGGGGGCAGATTCTGCAGCATCTGCACCCTAGAAATGACCACAAGGTCATTAAATATCATTAGAGTTTATTGAAAATTTTGAAGTTTCTTGTGATCCACATGGATACAAGTCATGGCTATTCAAGAAAACCCGCCTGTTGAGAGACCTACCTTGCTTTTTCATATTCAAGAGGATATTACTTCAGACCTAAGGGAGGCTATTTGGCATAATAGGCAGAGTGTAAACCATTACTATATTGCTTCAAGAATCTTGGACCAAGAAGAAGAACTTTCTCTTGAGTTGGAGGAGCAAAGACAGATCTTGGCACCTCAGAGAAGACCATAAGTCTTCAAGCTGGCTGACAGAAGGTATACCCAACAGTTGAGACAAGGAGGATATATTGATCCTACTTTTGATGAGCTTAAGAGAGAAGAACAAGAACTAGAAAGAGAGGAGGAGGTGAGAATTCCATTTGAAAGAGAAGAAGAGATTCGGGCTCAATTCGAGGAGATTGAAAGACTCCAAGCAGCGAAAAGAGAAGCAACCCTAGCTGCTCAAGAAGCTAGAAACAAAGACAGAATGGGTGATAATGAACGTGAAGCACACAGACCAAATGTGCCATGGGGAAGGAACACTGGTCCACTTGCTCTCCCACGAGTACTTCATGATCTGCCAAGAGGTTCAAGGAATAATTTTCCCAAATTCAAAGGAGATGGCTCCCAACTACCTGAAGAACATGTAACAACCTTCATCACTACTTGTGGTGTGTTAGGTGTTGAAGATGAAGATGTATCAGTCAGAATTTTCATGGAGTCACTCCAAGAAAAGGTTGTCGAATGGTTCTACATGCTTCCCCCAAGATCTATCATGGGTTGGGATGACATAAGAAGTGCATTTGAACATAGGTTCAAGAGCACTGAAGATTTCCAAGATCTCGCTAGTTCAACTGGTTCAGATGAAGAAAGAAGCTTCTGAGTCCATGAGATATTTTGTTGCAAGGTTTGACAGATTGACAAGAATAATCCCAGAAGATGTAGTCCCCCTGACAACAATTTGAAGAGATTATTCATCAGTTGCTTTGCCATCAGAAGTTGGTTTCTTCCTCAGAAGAGACCAACCAAGAACATTGAGGGTAGCTCAAGAATCAACCATTGAAACTGGTGATGATTTAATTCTTTCTGGAAATGTGAAGGGCCCAAATGGAAAACAAAAGGGTCAAAGTTCTAGCTCATTCACAACAGACCCCATGTTTCAAAAAATGGTCAATGATCTGGTTGCCTTGAAGAATCAACTGTCACAAATCACTATGAGAAAGAATCCTAGAAGACCAAACTTTAATGATAGATAGTGGATTGCACCACCTCCTTGCCAGCTTGCTCTTGAAGCACCACCAGTCAATGCGGCCTGTGATGTAAGAGAGGAAGCTGAAGTTGATGAGCCCGAAGGAGATGATGAAGAAAACTACGAGAGCTACCTAGAAGTTGAGGAGGTCGATATGCACAATGGTCTGTTCAAATTCATTGATGATGATGAAGAAGAGGAGGAAGAAACACCAGACACATTCCAAGAAGAACACTCCATCCTCGGTGGCTGCAAAGGAGAAGAAAACCAAAGAAGTTTCCACTTCTGAGGTCGCACAAAAGAGGATTATCAACAAAGGTTCTCCATTGCCACCCTCCATGGATTTTGCTAAAGAGAAACCAGATTTGGTCACTGTCAATGATCGTGTTGTCATACCGAGTAAGTATTTTTATCCTTCTTCTAGTTCTACGATTATTAAGAGTACTTCCCCTTCCATTGGAGTCTCTATAAAAACACCCACAGTTCAGCCAAAGGTTATACCTTTTCCTTCTGCTAAACCGACTTCTTCACCTTTAGGACAAAATCCTTCATCCAAAACATCCAAGGTTCCTTCAAAGCCCTTGCCAAGTAAATCCTCTTTCATCCTAGGAGCTTCTTCCTCATCCAGTATTGCCCCATTTGATTTTGTAGAGCACACAAGCAAAACCAAAGTCCAACTCTTAGAGTTAGAGTACTTGCAAATGCACCCGCCCAATTTGATAGATTTATTAATGCAGTCCGGGTAGTAGCTCTATATCCTCAAGTTCCACTTCTAAAGGACTCCTTCCAACACCATCCACACCTCCATCTCAAAACATGTTAGCTCTCAGTGCTGCCAAAACATCTAGAGTTGAGCCTTTTTATTTGTCTCTCCTCATAAATGGTTTTGAGTTGAACAACTATATTATTGATTCTGGAGCTTCTGATAACGTAATGCCACTCAAAGTTGCAAATGCCCTTGGCCTAACTTTGACTAGAGTAAATGGAGCATGTTATTCCATGGAATCTAAACAAGTGCCACTAATTGGAAGAATAAAGGATGCACAAGTAACTTTGGCTGACTTCCCTGACAAGAAAGTGCTCCTAACTATCTTGGTGGCAGGACATCCCAGCATCCTTTGGCATGCTTCTGAGAAGAAGTTTTTGCAGAGATCTAGGTGGAGAAATTAAAATGGATTGGTCATCTTCTACTATCCCAGTCAAAGGTGAAATGAAGAGGTTGTTTCCTGTTAGAAAGATGAAATTCATAGTAAAGAAGTCTGATGATCCAAGAGCTAACATCCTTCTTCAAGATTCTGAGTTAAGAAATTACTTCCTCACATCACAAAAAGATGAAAACCCACCACTTCTCATGGAGGAAGAAGAATATCAGATCTGGATGATGGAATTTGATGGCATTCATTCAAGGGCAGGCCTTGGAGCTGGTGTTGTTTGTATTCACCTTCCAAGGAAATGCATCCTTTTGCTTACAAACTACAGTTTGACAACACAAAAAATACAACAGAATATGAAGCCCTCCTTTTGGGCATGAGTGTTGCAGAGGATATGGGAATCAAGAAGTCTGAGATGCCTTGGCGATGCAGAGGTAATAATGAAGCAAATCTGCCAGCAATATCAAGTAAAGAACCCAAGGCTCAGACACTACAAAAATCAGGTTTGGGACTGCATTGAATCATTTGATGCTTTCTCTATTGAAGCCGTTCCAAGGGCACAAAATGAACAGGATGATTCTCTTGTTGTGTCAGACTCCTTATTGACTCCTCATCCTTCCTTTGGAAAAGATAAAATAACCATTGAGATGGTATTCAGACCGAGTGTACCTGATAATGCTAATCATTGGCAAGTCTTCAATGATGACAATCAAATTTTGAGCTTCTTAGAGCAAAGAGAAAATTTCAATAATATTTTCTTTGAAGGAAGTGTTCATCCTCATAGAGAAGTTGTTGCTGAAGAAGAAACTGATGGAATTGAAGAGGTTGATGATGAGGGCGTGATCAGTTGAAAGGCAACAAAATTCCCAAGGGCTTGGTCTCTTTGGAAGATCTGTTTGACAAGCACGATAAATTCATTCAAGAGAAGGAGAAGTTATCTTCTCGATGTCCATCTGACTTTGAAAAAGAAAATATTGGTACTTCTAGAGATCCAAGAATGGTAAACATTGGTAAATGTTGTTCACCTGAAGAGAAGAGAAGGTTTGTTGCTCTGTTAAAAAAGTATTATGATGTTTTGGCTTACTCCTATGAAGAACTTAAGTCTTTTCAGCCAAAGGAAATGCACCATTCCATTCCTTTGAAACAAGGTGCTAAGCCCTTCAGGAAAAAGCAAAGGCCCTATAACCCAAAGGTTGTTGATATCATCAAGGAAGAAGTGACCAAGATGTTGAATGCTAGAATCATCTTTTCCATTCACCACTCAACATGGGTGGAAAACATTGTGTCAATGAGAAAGAAGAATGGGGAGATAAGGATATGTGTTGATTTCTGGAATTTAAATCAAGCTTCACTCAAAGACAACTATCCTCTACCAATCATGGATCACATTTTGCAAGCAGTCACTGGATCTGAGATGCTCTCTCTGCTTGATGGTTTTTCAGGGTACAATCAAATAAAAGTGGCAGAGGAAGACTGTAGTAAAACAACATTCACAACTCCTTGGGGCACTTTTGCTTACAACAGAATGCCTTTTGGCCTAATCAATGTGGGAGCCACATTCCAAAGAGCAATGGACTTGGCCTTCAAATATCTGAAACATTGCATTGTTATATATCTGGATGATCTCACGGTATTTTCAAAGAAAAGAGAAGAGCACATTTGTCATTTGGAACAAGTTCTTACAAGGTGTAGAAAACACGGTAGATCTTTGAATCCCAAGAAATGCATCTTTGGAGTCACAAAAGGAAAGTTGCTAGGACACATCGTGAACAAGCATGGAGCACACATTGACCCCAGAAAGAGTAAGAGCTATTCAAGCACTATCTCTGCCCACCAGCAAGAAAGGAGTGCATTCATTCTTTGGGAAGGTAAACTTTCTTTGCTGCTTTGTCCCTGAGTTTGCTGAACTGACAAAGCATATCACCTCCATGATGAAGCCTCAAGCAAGTTTCAAATGGAGCCATGAAGGGAAAATGACATTTGAAGAGATCAAGAGAGCTATTGCTAAAGCTCCAACTCTCATATCCCTAGATTTTAACAAAGAGTTCATTATGTACTATTACGCCTCAGAAAACACTCTCTCTGCTGTCCTGGTTCAGAAAAATGACAAGGTTTGAAGCCCCCATTGCTTTCATGAGCTTCCGTTGAAGAAACATGAACTCAACTACAATCAATTGGAAAAACATGCATATACGGTGATTAGGGCTATGAAGAACTTTCACTTCTACATTCTAAATTCTCACACTATGGTGATGGTCCCTGGAAGTGCAATCAAATCCATTTTAACACAGCAAGATCCCGAGTCAAAAGAGGGAATTGGATTGCAAAGACTCAAGAATATGACCTGGAGATTCGGCCCTCTAATATGGTAAGAGGGAATGGTCTTGCAAGCTGATTGCCAAGGATGAAACTCTCAAAACTCAGCATGTTGAAATAGATGACACTTGTTCAACCTACCTAGAAGACTACCCGTAAGTTCTCTTTGTAACTACTACTAATGAGTGGTATGCGGATATCGCTTTTCTACTCACTTATGGAGAATGTCCCTCTCATCTAGATTACAAGCAAAGAAGAACTCTCAAACTGAAAGCAACCAAGTATGTGATCTGGAATCACGAACATTACAAGAAAGGAATGGATGGTTGTTTTCTTAGATATGTTGATAAAGAGCAGCAAGGGAAGTTGCTTAAGGCCTATCACGACCAAGCATGTGGTGGACACTTCTCAGCAATGTTCATTGCTCACAAAATTCTCAGAGGTAGGTATTATTGGTCTTATCTTTTTGTTGATACTCAGAGTTGGGTTTCCAAATGCATACCATGTCAACAATTTGTTGGAAAACCACAGTTAGTTGCATTTCCTCTCAGGCCTGTGATTATTGAAGAACCATTTCAACAATGGGGTCTGGATTTCATTGGTGTGTTGAATCCTCATTCAAGTGTTGGGCATACTTATGTGCTCACGACCACGGACTACTTCACCAAATGGGTGGAAGCCATTCCAACCAAACAAGCTAGTTCTGAAGTAGTCTGTAGTTTCATAAAAGAACACATCATTGTCCGTTTTGGAGTGCCTTAAAAGATTGTTGTGGACAATGCCACTTATTTCTCTTCAAGAGAGTTGACAAAATTTTGTTATGGTTTTGGAATCTCTCTAGCACATTCTTCTAATTACTATCCACAAGGAAATGGTCAAGCTAAGTCAAGTAACAAGAATATTGTGACCATTGTTCAAAAGCTTGTTGATGAGAATCAAAGGAATTGGCACAAGAGATTGTATGATGCATTGTGGGCTAATAGGATCACTCCCAAGAAGGCCATAGGTACATCACCTTTTCAGCTGTTGTATGGAGTTGAAGTAGAGATCCCTATCACAATTGAAATGCCAACTCTCAAATTGCTTCAATCAGTGGAAGATGGCCAATACAAAGACTCCATTGACAAAAGAATCCTTTTTCTTGAAAGGCTGGAAGAAAACAGATCTCGGTGGTTGATAAAATCAAAGAACATTAGTTGAAAGCGAAGAAGCTCTTTGAAAAAAGACCATGGAAAGAGAGTTCAGAGTCGGAGACTTTGTCCTACTTTGGGAGAAGAGAAGAGAACCAAAGGGCAGTCATGGAAAATTTGATTCTTTGTGGTTGGGACCTTTTAAAATCCATGGAACTTGTGGTGAGAATGTTTTTCTCTTATCCTTCTTGGATGGAACTCCACTAGGATTTCCTAGAAGTGGGCAATATTTGAAGCTTTATCATCAGTGAAAGTGAGTTGTCCCTCACTTTGTAACATAGCTTTGTTCTTTCCCCTTTTTTGTTGTGTGTTTTTGTTTTCCCCTTTCTGTTCTGGAGTGTTTTTGGTTTGTGTGTCCTCTTCTTCCTTCTTGCTTTCCTCAGAAGTTGTACATGACTCTAGAAGGCCCAATGGATAAGGCATTGGTCAACATTATATGTTTTTAAACTTGAGATTCTGGATCCTCATGCCATGTTTTCTCCATGTTCAATTCATGTCATGTCCCCAAGTTAGAGCCACTTTGTTGTCCCCTCAAAAGTTTCCTTCTTTTTCCAAGTCTGGACTTAGAAATTTTGAGTTAGTACCCTTTGAAAATGGTCTAATAAGATTATTTTGAAATCTAGCACTTCCCAAGGGCTCAAGGATGTTTGGAACCTACTTCATCAGATGGGAAATTTCTTCCCCTTTCCAAAAAGGTAAAGAAGTTGTTCTAACTCCTTGTTTTGTGCAAGATATGGCTCGACGGACTTAAGTTGTATTTTTTGCCCAAGGCGGACCAGCGAGGTTGAGGAGGTTTCTTTGTCACTTTGCCTTTTCGGAAAAAAAGTGTAAATGGCGATGGTGGATCCACGAGCCCGAGCGAGGTGAAGAAAATAACAAGGTTCGAGCCCCGCAACCAATAGGATGTTGCCACGTCGATAACGGGTGTGTGGGCCGGCAGAGGAGTTTGTGATTTTGAACCTTTTTCCAAAAAGGTTCAAAATGGTCTAAATGGAGTCACGATCCCATATTCAATCAAATCATGTCACGTGTCCTCTTTGAAAAGTCAAACCGGGCCGGCGGAGGTTATTGTTCCAAATTGCCGAATTCCAAAAAAGTTGTGAAACGAAGGGAGCTCGCCATGGCTTGCTCCAATCTCTTTTTGCCATGTGGATGGATCATGTTTAAAGGCACAAAAGGAAGATCTAGTGGTCTGCATTCAAATTGGCAAAGATGTAATGGTTTTAATCATTTTTTCTCTGGCATTTGCTGCCATGGCCGTTTTTCTACGAATGAAGAATCCAAAATGGTCTGAATGATTGGATTTCGATTGTAACTACTTCTTAGCCATTTGAGAAGTTGTAACCGCCCCTTGCGAGCTATTTCTTGTGCTCTGTAATTCATTTTAGTGGTTGGCAATTGATTTTTGAAGACTATAAATGATTTTCACGAACAAAGGACAAAAATGAGAGTCGCCATTTCTTCTAAGCTTCTCCTTTCTATAAATTTCTTCCATTTCCTTTCATTGTACAAGTTTCTACTTCAGCTACAATAAGAAAAGAAGGATTTTATGCCCCTTTGACAGAGGATTCGATTGGTACTTTGTGACCAATGCATTTTTATTCAGTCTTGTAGCTCTAGTTTGCAATTTTTATTCTTCTTCCATTTAAATGCATGTTATGAACTTTCTGATCAATGTTTGTAGGCCTCTGATGTTCTACCTCCATCATTGATCTCCTTGCCTTCATTCCCACTCCCCTTTCCCACTCTTAGACCACTTTCTATCCTAGCAAGAAATTGCAGGCTTTGCCATAGGGTCAGTGGAGTGCCCCTATGAATCTCTGGTTGAAAAACCACCATTGAATCCACTTGATTTTCATGCATAATACGGCAGCTGCACCGTTATAAGTAGAGGGACTTAGATTCCCATAGTGTTGTTTTGGAAACCACCAATTTGTCCCCAAGACAAATTTCCAAGCCAACAACGGCCAAAGGAAAAATATAAGGGTGACTTAATTTTTATTAATTTTATTATACTGTGCAAAAAATTAAAGTATATTAGCACATATAATAAATTAATAAACTTAACATTAAAAATAGAACCTAGAAAAGTGCATAAAAAGAAAAACACTTATTTAATTTGTATTTTCTAGGGAAAATGACGACTTGCCTTAGGGGGGAATAATGGGAACTTAGAAAGGATAAAACATTTCTATTTTGTATTCCCTCTAGGGAAAAAGCGACCAGCCTTGGGAGAGAAGAAAATAATTATTAAATGCCTTTTGTATTCTCCCTATGAGAAATGGCGACTTGTCCTAGGAAGGGAAAATGGAGGGTAGAAAATTCATAGAAAGAATCATGAATGCCGATTGGAGGAGAAAAAAGTTTATTTTGGGTCCCTTCTTCCTTTATAAGGAGAAGTCGACTTAAGGGGAAGTCATTTTATGCTATGATCATTTTGATAATTTTTGATTTGTGTCTTAAGCTTGTTGTTTTTACATAAATAAATTCTAAGGATGAAAACCCTTAGTATTTTCTCTCTTGTGGACGAAAACCCCAAGAGAATTGTGAGAGATTTCCACTCAGGAATTCTCATTGGTTTAACCAGATTTTCAGTCATTTCCAGCAGTGTTTTGGAGAATAAAATTGCAGCAGTGTTATCATAATTTCTTCTTGTGGAGCGACTCATTCCTTGGCTGGTTTGCATTGTATTCAAGGTATTTCAGATCTGAATATTATTGTCATATCATCTACTGATTTTTGGGAATCAAAGCAAAGCATTTTCAGAATTTTTAGAGGCTTTTAAGAGGTATTTTCAGTCAGTTTATTATGCAGATTTCAGATCTGTTTTTCAGTCATTAGTGACCTCTAAAAATCTGATTTTTGATATATTTGGGCTTTTAAAAATACTACAATCAGTTTGTGATCAAAATATAAATTTTTGGGTGCTAATTGTGTTGGGTTCCCACTCAAACCCTAGTCACATTTACCAGTAATAAATCAGAATTGCAGCATTTGTCTTTAGATTTTGTGTTATTGCATTTGGGATTTTCTAAGAATCCAACTGGGAGTATAATATGACCATTGGGGACATTACAATGTTTATGGAACACTTCCCTATTTTCATGAATCACTTCCCCCCTATTTTCATGGAACACTTCCATGCAATTTTTTTTATTGGAGAACAATATTATTTTTGTGTGGATTTAAATTAACAACTCGAAATATAAACTATAGCCCTAAACTTCTCTACTTTCATGGAACACTTCTCAAACAATTCTTTTTATTTGGAGAATAATATAATTTTTTTGTGAATTTAAATTAACATTTCACTTTTGAAGCTATTCGATTCTAAATATTTTTAAAAACAATACTATATCATATTTCATTCTATTTTCATGGAACACTTTCCTATTTTCATGGGACACTTCTTGAGAGCAATATAATTTTTTTGTGGATTTAAATTAACAAGTCAAAATACAAAATAGCCCTAAACTTCCCTATTTTCATGGAACACTTCCCAAGCAATTTTTTTATTGGAGAGCAATATAATTTTTTTGTGAATTTAAATTAACATCTTGCTTTTGAAACTATTTCAAGCTAAATATTTTTTAAAAACAACACCATGTCTTAATTCATTCTATTTCATGGAACACTTTCCTATTTTCATGGAACACTTCTCAAGCAATTTTCTTTTAGAGCAATATAATTTTTTTGTGGATTTAAGGTATTTGATGCTAATTATTTTTAAAAAATTAATAATAATACTTGCTCAAAAGTTGTGGACCTTGTGACTTAGTCTTTTGTGGACTTCTGGAATGTAGTGTTTCGCAGATTTTCTCAAACCCATGGAACAAAGGCGAATTGAGCCCAAAGGATACTTAAGCAGGATCTGACAAGGAGTTGGTCAAATCAACAAACAAAAACATGGGTTTTGTTCCTTAGATGTCGTGATGCAAGTATGATCAAAGTCAGATGCCACGAGGATCCCAAGGGGTTAAGTTCAAAGCGGTTAAATTAAGAAGTCATTGAACACTATTCTAGTGTTCTGCAGGTTCCTTAAGTATACATCATCCCATAGGTTTTCTCAAACCCGTGGAACGAGGGAAAGGAACGCCAAAATCAAAAGTCACGCAACAAAGGTGTCAGGGATTTTGTGAAGGTTAGAAAATAAGGAGTTATTCCTCCATGACTTACGGAGGAAGAATGTATGATTTTTTCAGGTGCATGGGAGTTAGTGTCTCGCAGATTTTTCAATCCGCGAAGACATTCAGATCCAAATGACTACGGGTCATTCAGTAAAAGTGGAAAATTGACTGAAAATGAAAATTTCGAGTTGAATTGAGTCTTGAAAATGGTGGGAATGCACTCAATGGATTCTTTGGAGTCAAAATCATATAAGTTTGGCCCTTCGGACTCCATGTCTTGCTCTCATGCCTGAACATTAGTAATAACAAAAATCTCCACTACAACCCAATGGGAATTTCCAACTCCTCGGGTACATCCAAAGTCACTACTTTTGCTTCCGTAGACAATCTGGTCGTCATGTATTTCTTATTCAAAATCCCCTCTCAGCATATTTTTGGTGATGGAATAGTATAAAAATCAGTGTCATTTTACTGATTTTATTTAGTTTGCAAGTTCAATCCATATAGTTTTATAGGATATTATACTATTGGGAAGATTATGTCAATTAAAAGAATATATTAAAAAAAATTATAAATAACTACACGTCATCGGGGAGGGTTAATATTATTAAAAAGTTTCAAATACGTGTACAACCATCACAAGCATGCAAATCTCTGCCCCTCACTTCTTAATTAATAAAGGCATTGATGAAAAAAATAAATTGTTTTAAAATTGAGAGGTCCAGCTATCATCTCCTCAGGAGTGGCTATCATCATCATAAAATTCAATTGGCACTGGTGCGATGGGGATCTCCTCTTCTGATGAAAGCATGCGTAACACTTGAGAGGCAGATGGGCGTAGTTTGGATTCCTTTGAATGCACCAAAGGGCTATCATCGTTGTTCTCAATATCTCGCTTAAATTAAACCCATTGCAGTTCACTAATGGCGGGTCAATTAGCTCGTTAAGGCGATCCTCTTTGTGCAGCTTCCACGCCTGCATCCACACCATGCCGAACCATAAGTTAAAACTACATATGACTATTTCTATATGTAACTTGAACTGTAATTCTTACCAATTCCTCCAGACTATGCAGCCCCTCATCTATCTGCTCTATAGATTTTTTTCCCAGACACGATATTTAACAACAATATTCCAAAGCTGTAAATGTCTGCTTTCTTAGTCAACTTCCTCAGGGTCATATACTCAGGATCAATGTAACCCCTGCAGAGACAAACATGGTTCAAGAAAAACTCATTTTAACTGAGCAGTTTAGTATCGGAGAAAAATAAATACATACGTGAAATAATTTGGTCCTTATTCTGTAAACGATCTTACATTGTTCCCGCAATATGTGTGTGTTCTTGGGCATAGTCCGGAGGAGGCACGCCACTCTCTGTCCACGTCTCTTCGTGAGTATATTGGGTGGCCTCCGTCAGTATATAAGAAATTCCGAAATCTGCAATCTTAGCACTAAAATTTTCATCCAGAATAATGTTTCCGGGTTTAATGTCTCTGTGCACCACACATCCATCTGCGCCCTCATTAAGGTAAACGAGTCCCCTTATTACATCAAATATAATGTTCAGTCTTGCATGCCAAACGATTATTTGCTGATTTTCTCTGCCTGTCATTTTAAACTTATCAGATATTACCTTTATATTTGAGTTAAAAATTCCATTTACCTAGAAACAACCCCAGAACAGGGGAGGATGCTTACCTAGAAGTAAATTTGACAGATTTCCTCTGGCAATATATTCAAACGCCAACATCAAATCGTCTTTAAAACAATATCCCACGAGCTTCGCGATGTTTGGATGATGTTTTCTTGTTAAAACAGCCATTTCCCTTTCCCACTCATTTTTACCCTCTTTACCGCCAGCTATTTTCTTTACTGCCACTTCTCTTCCATCACACAAAGTTCCCTTAAAAAAGAAGAATGAAAAAAATTTAATGAACCTTAACGCCGTTATTTTCCTATAAACATGTTTGCCTTGAGAAGCAAGGGAACTTACAAAGTAAACGGTGCTGAAACGCCCTCTGCCTATTTCTTTTGCAAACCTGTTAGTTGCAATCCGCAATTCCTTCCTTGTGAACTCAATTGCTGAAGGTTGGATTTTCTTCACAAAAAGTTCGAATTCCATATAACGAGAAACCTTTAATAGCCTTCGGAATATCTGGGGAAAAATTCCTCTGAGAAATCTGCCAGCACTAAGAAAATTGGGTGGTGCCATTTCTGGTTGTCGGTACCCATTTATCTCATTATATTTATCTTGTCTGTTAGAGGAGCTAACTTCTGAAGATAATCCATACATCTCTGTTTCAGAACCCTGCTGTGTCTCACCTGATAATGCAAACTTTACACTTAAATCAAGCGATATATAATTAATCAAATTAGTAAAGGTTAATATGTCAATCAATAAACTTATCTTACAATGAATATCATTTGATTTCTGGAAGGTCAATTGCTCTGTTAATGTAAACGAATTAATCTCCTCGATCCCACCTGATTATGCCGAACCAACAGATGAAATTTATTATTTAAGATTGATCCAATTAAATTTTTGAGTAAGTCGTAGATGTATTTCGCCAAAGAAAACATCCAAACCTGTATCATATTGATCGCGATGGATTAACATGTCATGTTGGTCTTGACGCGTTGAAATGTAGAAGGTAAGTGTAGACATGATAAGAACTTGCATTTGAAGAACCAGATCAGATTTCATATCATCCACTCTTCCGCGCACATAAACCAGCTCTTCACGGATTTTCGTAGTCAACAGGAATCTTTGACGTTACCATACAAGTTTTAGAGTCATGCTCTTTCTTGACTAACTTGATTAAAGAAATACATGGGAAAGAAAAAATATATATATTAGTGACTTACTTGGATATTTTGTTGGATCCGATGAAGGAATGACACAAAATCGCTCCACTAACTATCAATTGAACACCTTCAGACATTTTTTCTAAAATTTCTCTGTGCAAATCAAAGTGGTTATCTTTGAGCTGCTTCATATATTTACCCAAATTAAGCATAGCTCTAAGAAGGTCTAAGCATTCTCTGTCATTTGCAGAAATCTTGTCAAATCTGTCTAAAACATTAGCAATCACCAAAAGCCCCACTGCAGCCCAATGGGCATTTCCCACACCTCTCAGTAAATCCAAAGCCACTGTTTGTGCTTCGGTGGACAGCTTGGTCGTCATGAATTTCTGATTCAAACAAAAAATAAATGTAACTATCTTCACCTTCTAATTTTCATGAAATAAACAAGTTAATAATCTGAGGAATTACCTGATTGGTGAGCATCTTTGCACCTTGGGAAATGCCATCAAGCAATTTTGAAAGATCTGAGGAAGTAGACTGCACTAAATCCTTTAGTTTTATTCCACTGTCAAGCACGCCCTGTAGACATTAATTTTGTATCTATCAAAAACTACTAACAAACAGGGTAAATGGTGTAAAGGTAGGTGGAGGAAACAAATAGAACGTACCTTGTTAGCAATAGCAGATAAAACTTTATCGATGTACTGTATAACTAGATTCAGGGACAAGTTGGAATGGGCAGGGGCAGCGGTAGAAGAAGATCCGCGGCTAACTAAATTTGAAATGGTATTATCCATGGTATTCGAGTTACTCATTTTGTTGATATACACTGCCAATTTCAATCAGGCTGGAAAATAACAGGAGATTGAACATGTTATCGGCACAGCCGGACATCGAACATATTAATAATTAATTAAAAACCCAACAAAACACGATTACCTCTTGACGACAAATAAAGAGTAGCTGCCGGTTGGATAATCTAATTAAATCATCTACTGCTATTGAATTCTGGAACCCCTGTTCTCCTCCAAACTATTCTGCGAAAATTTTATGGGCGACTTGGTACTAATAGCTTCTTGAGGAATACGCGTTAATTTGGAGGGGTGTTTTTCGTTGAAGATTCCATCAAGTTGGAAGAGTCAAGACGGCTTCGAAAAAGATCAAAAGCACTCCTTCCGCGAAATGGATTGTGTTGGATATTCATCGTTACGGACTTCAACTTATATTTATTTATTGTCATTAGCTAGTAAATACTAGCAATCACATCTATAGAGTGCAATGTTAATGTCTAAAAGAAGATGAAGCATGTGAATGATCAGGAAATGAGAACAAAGAAGAAATATTATAAAGAAATGATCTTTTTAGTTAAATATTAAGAAAGACATGTATAATTAATGGAGAATACAATGGACAAGGTAGGCGGTGAAAAGGAGGGTAGACCGAGATGCTAGAGAAAAAAAGATATGCATAATATGATATGCATAATATATTGATATGCATAATATATGCATAATATCGGGATCCATGAAAATGTTAAGCCGGTGCAACAAAAATCCATAGGATGCATCCTCATATTGTGTTAGCCAAAAAGTAAATCTAGAAAATCTTAGATATCAGTTTCATTTGTGTTGTGGATTACCTATAATGGGTTTCTAATATCGTCCTTATGGCCAAGCCTAATAGTGAAATTCACGGTTATACCGACTTTAGAGACTTAACTAAGGCATGTCCTAAAGATAGTTTACCACTTCCCCATATTAATATTATTATTGATTCAATGGTTGGATGTGATATTTTGTGATTCATGGTTGAGTTCGCTGGCTATAATCAAATCAAAATCAACCTAGAATATCAAGAAAAAATCCTCCTGTTATCCAAAATACCCCTAGGCTATTTTGGAAACTACAAACTCAACTTCATACTTAAAATAATCTTTCTCAAAACTCAAGGACACTGAGACTCAGTCTTCCACAGACTTCCAGAATGTAGTGTTCTGTGGGTTTTCTCAAACCCATGAAACAAAGGAGAATTGATCTGAAAGGATACTTAGGAGAGATCTTATAGGTATTTGGTCACATCAAGAAACAAAAACATGGGTTTTGTTGCTTGGATGTTATGATGCAAGAGATGATCAAATTCGGATGTTGCAAGGATCCCAAGTGGTTAAGCTCAAAGAGGCTAAAGGAAGAATCCATGGAACATTATCCTAGTGTTCCAAGGGTTTCTTAAGTATACAACATCCCTTAGGTTTTCTCAAACCCGTGGAATGAGGGAAATGAATGCCAAAATCAAATTTCATACAACAAATGTGGTGGGAATTATGCAAAGGTTAGAAAACAAGGAGATAATCCTTTTTCCACGTGTGGAGGAAGATCATATGAGTTTCACGGATGTGCAATAGTCATTGTCTCATGGTTTTTTTAATATGTGAAGATGTTCAAATCCAAAATATCGATGATGATTCAATAAAATTTGTCAGATGTTATAGTTCCCATGAAACGTTCAATATTTCTAACAAATAAGTAAATTAAGTGTCCTCTATGGGTTTCGAAAACTGATGGTAAAGTTACGAGAGTCACATAGCAAATCAATAATTTTCCAAGCACAATATTTTCGTAGGACAAAGGAAAATGAGTCTGAAACCCGTAGAACAAGGTGGTAATGGTTTTTGGGTCATATCTTTCAAGGTGGGTGTCCAAATTGTACAAAAATAGTAGCATTAGAAGGGTCTCCTTAAGCACTGCATTTTGACATCAAAAGATTCATATTTTGGTATTGTTTTGGGGATCAAAAGTGTAAACATGATAATAGATGGAGAAAAGTGCAGTTCCATGTATTCAAGTGCCCAACTACCTCACCTACCAATATTTAATGGTCAAACAACACCCATACCTTTCTTGCGAATTTTGATGGTGTGTTTCAAAGGAGAATGGATGCTTGTCTCATGGAGTTAAAGGTGTCAAGATCTATGGGAAGTGAATTCGTTCTTACTCATTGCAATTTTGAATTTTGAAATTGAATTCAACCCCCCCCAATATTCCTCTCTCTTTCTCCCATATTCTATAAATGTAAGTGCCTTTCATGTGAAAGGGGTTATCTTATGTGGAATTTGAAGCTCATCCTGAGTTTCACATTTTCCATGCCTCTAGACCTCTATAACTACATTTTACAAGTTTTTCTCAAACCTTTGTTTATATAAATGCAAGTGAGAATGTTTAATGATGTGTAACTGTGTTTTTTCCTTCCTAAGCTTTGTATTGAATGTGAATATTTGGCCCTCTTGTCTCCATTTAAATTTATTCACTTGTTTTTTGCAAAACTTCGTGTTTTGATTAGATTCTTGCATGGTAGTTTCAATTATGTCTCTACGGGTTATATTTGAACCTTTTTTAGTTTTGGTGCATCACCTTCTTTCAGTTTGCAACCTTTTCCAATATGTCTCTTTCCACCTTGGACCCTGTGAGATTGTAGTTCTTTTTAGTTAAGTTGTATGTTGAAGTTATAGGTTAGTTTTGGTACAGCTTGTGACAAAAGGAATTGTCCTTCCCTACACGTGTTGATCTCAGTTTGCAAGTCCCACATTGTTGAGATCATCTTATGCTGACACAAAAGTATTGATGTTCATATGTGACCATTTAGAGGGTGATACTTTTACATCTTAATAGTTTTGGAATACTCGATAGGAATTTTGTGTTAGATTTGGTATCATGTCTCTAAGAGTGATGTGTGCTTGGTGATATTCATACTTTGAAGGCTCTTTAATACACATCTAACGAATTCAATCATCTCATCTAATAGTTTCAGTATATAATTGTCTCTATGTTATGAGAAGAATCCAAACAAGGTTTGGGATAGCTAGTGGAAAACCTTTCGATTATTTATAACTATCCATAAGAAAGAGAACAAAAAGAGGTAGATCGGCCCAAAGATCCCCATCACCTCTAAACCGAGTTCTCTCCACTCCTCCTCCTGGTAGGATTTTATTATTATCTTCTATGATTTTAAGACCCATTACATTTATGGCTCATAAAATAAATTAGGCCTTTATCACGTTCAATGGAGGAATTCCTCTACTTCTAGCCCAATATGATGACATTCCAGTTGTATCTCTGAAAAGTGTTCCTTTCTTCACTATAGAGAACACTACAAATCTTATTCAACCCATCAAGGATGTTGTTAACATATGTTTAGTATACCATGCAACATAGGACAATGTGGCAGTCAGATTATTGGTGGTTTCATTCAAGGAAAAGTCTCTCTAGTAGTACAATGACTTGAGAATAAATTCTATTTCCACTTAGGATGAGTTAGGGAAGCTTTGTGAAATCATTTCAAAGAAAAATCATATCATAGATCTATATTTGGTAGAGAGCTAACAACAAAAAAGGGCACCTAATGAGCTAATGTTTGACTTCAATATCATATTTCAAAGGACTTGGGATAAAATCCACAAGTAGTAATACATATAACCCAATATGAATTCCTTCATTATATAAGGGCTTTAAATCGTGACATTTTAGTCATGATTCAGTTTATGGGGGTAGAACTTTAATTGATGTTTATGACATTTCCATTAGGGCTGAAAATAGTCTCATTCAGGCTAGGAAACTTTCCCATGTACCTCCAATGCCCATATTTCCAAAGCTAGGGACACCCGCACCTTACCAAACTTCTAAAGTAACCCTTATTATGTGCCCAAGAACCAAATTTCAAGCCATGCATCCACCTCTACAAGTCTCTAAAGTGAGTTACATGAGGTCATGAAACAATTGTAAAATTTTAGAAACGAGTTTGTATCCTTGAAGAGGCTTCAAGCTCAAAATTATAGGCCTTACTAGTCCCTATATCAACCCAATAAACCTTCTTACCCACCAAACAAACCACCATTCCAAGTGGCTCCTTAAAATTAGATTTCTCCTATAAAGTCATATCAATCCAATAACCCAAGCGCGACTAGTTCATCTAAAGATTTTTTTCCAGTGCAGAATAATCTTGTGCAAGATTATGAATGGTGTTTCACTTGTAATATTTCCCACAACCAAGCAACTTGCCTCAATGGTATTCTAATCCAAGAATTAGTAGTATTGAATGCTTCCTTATCTCAAGATGCATCTGTAAAAGTAAATCCACAGCATGAAGTTACTTGGGAAATTTCACCAAGTGATACTTCACTTGTAAATTGGTAAATTAAAGAATTATGTGGAGTTAACCAATTACAGGAGAGAAATCAAGCAACTTCATCAAGTGTAGCCACAAACACCATGTCAAAAAGAAAGTAAGTGAAATCAAGTGCTCCACCATTTATTCCTCCAAATTCTCATCCTCATATCAAGAAACCCACAGAGTCAGGTTGATTTCAAGTTTCAGCACCGAACCCGTGGAATGTAGAAAATCTGACAAGTAGAGGAAACCACAAAATGAAGAATTTATACAACCCAAAATAAAAATCCCGTGGATTGAACAAACAAGGAGGGACAATTTCACTCCTCTATTACATAAAAATCATGATTTCTCCTTTCAATATTCTGGATCAAATGAAAAGGACTTATGTAAGCATCTCAATGTGGGAATCTCTAGCTATCCCTGGAAAAAGAGATCTCCTTTAATCCGCCATAGTTGATCTTCCCGCATCACATGAAACACCCAAGGAGAAAGGAAAATTTGTACTCACCAATGCACTTCAATATAATTATGACCTATCAGGTAAAATTATAAAGCCACCACCCTTCTATGTATCTCTCTTCATAGGAATCAGTTGGTATACAATTACATGATAGACTCAAGGGCAAGTAGTTCGGTGATGTCCAAACAAATAGAAAAATAGCTTGTCCTTGAATATGAGTCACTCTTTATAGGATTAGTGTAATTGGATGGAATCGTGATAGGAACTATTGGAGTTGTAAGAGGTTTAAGTCTTATATTGCATGCATGCCCCAACTTCTCAATTCTACAAGATGTGTTCATCATTTATCTTCCCCATTCTTTTCCTTGTGCCTCTCATGGGATTTCACTGCCAATATTAGTGGATACTTATCCACAAATTGGTCTCATGTCATCTTTAGAACCAGGGATGGTACCAAGGTTACTATAAGATCGAATATTATTTTCGCATATCACATAGGACCTCACACACCCAATCCCATCAACATGAATTGCAATATTTTCCTTCAAGAAGATCACCCAAGCATTCAAGAAGTGGATACTCAAATTGAAGGCATCCTAGATCTACTTCTTGATGAATGAAGAGATTAATGTTATGGTTTTTATCCATATAAATAAATTGAGGAGGTTGGCCTTGGCATCTATTGTCTTCATGAATAAATTTCACATGTGCCTGATATTGTCAAATCAAAAGAAAAATAGGATGATGGCATTTTGAAAATTTTATTTGATTGTTCAAGAAGCAAACAAGGGGCAAGAGGGGTTCTATTTTAAATATCTCCTACTTGGTATGAAATATATTTCTTATTTTAGATTCCAATTCAGTTATTCTAACAACTCAACATAGTATGAGTCTCTTATACATGGCTTGTAATGGGAAAGAAAAAGAAGATCAAACAATTGCAAACCCTCATGGATAGTGATTTAGTGGTGAACCAGGTCATAGGATTGAATACGGATAACAATTATTTTCTTAGAGCTTACAAGCATAGAGTATAGGACCTCCTAGAGGATTTTGTATCTTTAAATATTTGTGTCATACCAAGAGGAGAAAATGAATCAGAGACAGGTTAGCCGTAGAGGGAGAAAGATTTGATGTTATTGAAGATGCCAAAAGAATTAAATGGTAGTTGCATATCAAAGTGGTGGCGAGGCCTATGTTACTAGATAACAACACAAATTGGACAGCATTTGAAAATGATTAAAATATCATTAGTTTCATCCAAGAAGAGGTGGAGTTATCTTCAAGAAATTAGAACAAGTTGGAGTAGTGGTATGGAGGCAATAAAGGAACGATAACCAGATCATACCAAGCCAAGAACACAGATGCTAATCAAACACCACGATCAATAAGATGAAAGAAATTTGCTAGAATAACTTTACATAAAACCTTTTCAAAAAATGAACAACAATATCATATATTATTATGGAACTCAATGAAATACAATGAGAATGGGTCTTGCTTATATAGGCAAGGAATAACAATCTAAGAACCAGTCAAGGTCGTAGATCAAGCCATAAATCAAGGAAATAACTATTCATCAAAGAACTAGTCAAGACCATAGATTTAGGAGAGAACTAGACATCAAGGATCTAGTCAATACCATAGATCAAGGAAAGAACTATACCTAACAACTAGATAATATCTCCTAATATATAAATAAGATAAAAGAAATATCCACACACATAAGTGGGTGAGGATAAATACAATAAAGGTAAATAAAGTACCTAGGTGAACATGAGCTAAGGTAAATACCTACTCTAACACCCCCTCAAGTGAAGCTAGGGTCCAAAATAGAAGTGGCATGTCCACAGTATGAGTCCCCTAACTAGTTCTGATGAGGTACTCATGTACAATAATTGGGAAAAAGGGACAACTCAAGGTACCCAAAACCAATAACAACAAAGTAAGAGAGTAAAAACCCGTTGCAAGGCATCCCAAGAAGCTCAAATCAAAAAAACTCGTACAATGCTGAAGAAGTTTGGTGTGAATTGTGGTTTGAATCCACTACTCGATCATAAAACTCAAAAACAACTGACACTGGGCTTCACCAGAATAGCTCCATACAAGGAGACTGTCAACGGAGTGATGTCGAAAGTGTAAAAAAAACACCAAACATAACGTGATCAACTGCTACAAATAGGTGTGCCGCGATCCAAAAACAACCAAGGCAAAAAGGTAAGGACACGAGATCCAAATAAATAGGAGTGCCACGGTCCAAGAAAAGCCAAGGTAACAAGGCAAGTACACGAAACTCGAAGAAGCAATATCAACACTACACCCTCCCATATTGTTGAATGGGTAGAGTGACACCATATACTACTCGAATACTAACAAAATAACATTGGGCTTCACTAGAATAGCTCCCACGCAAGAGAGATCACAACATGCCAAAAGTGTCAAAATACGATACAAAATCTCTCAACAAACAAGAGAGATACACTACACCTACTGAAAAATGCTCAAAATAAGGAGCATTACAATGTAGAAGGTATAGAAAGTGGAGCAAGAGGTCGAATGGTGGAGGAGCCATGCTTGTAGAGTCCTCTCAACGAATGCCTATGTCACCACCACGAGTGATCAGATATCCACCCCAAATCAACACGGATGGATGAAGAAGATGCATGCATATGACTTGGTGTAAAATGCACAATGGGTGCATGCAAGGAACATCAGAATGTGTGTCAGATTGATCATGTCTAACAGCTGAAATCTCAGGTTTCTCAAGCCTGAGTGAAGGTGCAGAACTCATGTGTTGCTCATGATCCTCATAAATAGTCGAGTGAACAAAAAAATGAGCTCTGTCAATGTGTGATCCCAATGAAGTATTTGCTCAAAACTAATGTCATGGCGAGAATTCCACTTAACATGTGGAAGAGGGGAAATAATACCCTGTGAGTGTCTGTCAATACCTCTGCCAGTGAATCCCATAGAACGAGCATGTGAGAACTGAATGTAGTGGTATGCTTCTCAAAAAAGCCATGCAGTTGAGCAAAAGTAGGATACACAACATGTGGTACTGTAATAGGCACAGATGTGGAAGAACATGCAGTAACAAGCCTCACAGGATTAGGAGCATCAAGAGCAGAAACAGGCTCAAAGACTGGAAGATCAATGTCAGTGGGTATAAGAGCAATAGCTGCAAGTTGACTAGGAGCATGGATATGACTATCCATAATATGATGGTGATGTTGTAGGCTAGCAAGTTTCTGCTGCAGGGATTGTATTATTGTATCCTTATCATGAATGAGTGATTGTAGAAGAGAATTTCACTTCTTGAGCGATCTATTTTCTTCCAAAATTTTACAATATCCTCTTGAAGTTCACACACTTCAGAGAAAATCATATCATTCTCAGAATCCATGATAGATACAAGAATGTAACTCCCAAAAGTTTAGGATGTCGGGCTCAGCCGAAATTGCATCCATAATTGATTACAACACTCCTCCATATTTGACACTTTATAATTATAGTGAAATTCTCAAAATAAATATTTCCAATGGAAAGAGCACAAAAAAATAAGCACTTTTGCAAAAAACGACACTCAAAACCGAGTTACCATCAAAAGATACAAAATTTTCAATATTATGCTCTGTTATTTATTTTAGTTGCCACTAAAACAAAATAAAATGCTCTTGCCTTCACCACACAAAAAGAAAGGGGGCTGGAGTTAAGCACCTACTAGTAGGAGGAATCATAATCTTTAAGCCCTCATATGACCACACCATATGACTAGGGTCTAAGGATTTCAATGGATATGGAACTCGATGAATACTGATGAGAATGGGTCTTGCTTATATAGGCAAGGAATAACAATCTAAGAACCACCAAGGTCATAGATAAAGCCATAAATCAAAGAAATAACTATTCATCAAGAACTAGTCAAGACCATAGATCAAGGAAAGAACTATACCTAACAACTAGATAATATCTCCTAATATCTAAATAAGATGAAAATATATATCCACACACATAAGTGGGTGAGGATAAATACAATAAAGGTAAATAAAGTACCTAGGTGAACATGAGCTAAGGTAAATAGCTACTCTAACAGACAAAATTATCCAACCAAGGTCAAATAAACTTCCCAAATGTTTAGTCACTTTGGAATCTATTTTCAATCTTGATGACTAGCTAAGAAGATAAAAATCAATCATGATAGTCAAAGATGAGGACTATGAACCTATTTTAGTTGGCAAGGACAAGTTACTCAAGACTGGAAAGGTATATAACCCACTAGAGAAACATGCTTTTGTAGATATTTTTCAAGAGTTTCATGATGTTTTTCTCAGAGCTATGAAGACCTTAGAGGTTTTGATCCTAATTTGGCACAACACACTATTGAGTTAGATCCCATAACTAGGCCCATTAGACAAAAACATACGCATGTCAATCCACATATTGAGCCTCTTATGAAGAAGGAATTGAATAAGTTGGTTGAGGAAAACATCATTTTCCCCATCAAACATTCAACTTTGGTTGAAAATTTAGTCCTGTGCAGAAGAGAAATGGAGAAATTGGACTATGCATTGATTCCAAAGATGTAAATAAGGCATATTTGAATGATCATTGTCATCTTCCTTCTATGGAGCAAATTTTATAGATGGTAGTAGGTTTATAAATATTTTCCATTATTGGATGGTTACTCAAAATACAATCATATAATGATGAAGAAAGAGGATCAGTTCATAACCGCCTTTACCACCAAATGGAGAACCTATGCCTACAATAAAATTCCTTTTGGTTTATCCAATGCTGGAGCAATATTTCTAAGATCCATGGATATGGAATTCAAGGTGTTGATTAATAGAATTTTTATTTTCTAACTTGATGATATCACAATATTCTATGAGAATGTAAATGATCACCTTTTTCACCTCAGGTGGGTATTCAAAAGGTGTAGACAGTTTGGTTTTTTTAATCCCAAGAAGTGTATCTTCCTAGCACATGAAGGAAAGATCCTAGGCCACATTGTCTCCAAACAAGGGCTTGTAATAGATCAAGATAAAAGGGTGAGTACCATCTTGGCACTATCATTTCCTAGTCATAAGAAGGAATTGCAAATTTTCCTAGAAAGGATCAACTTTGTTAGGAATTTCATTCCATGTTTTGCCAAATGTGTCAAGCCATTAACATCTATGTTAAATAAGAATGTTCCTTTCAAATGGACTGCGAAGGGGAAGGGAAATTTTGAGGCCATAAAATAAGTAAGAACATGAGCTCCTACCCTCATTAACATGGATTTATCCCAAGAATTCACCTTATATGCCTTTGGAGGAATAAATATCATATTTTTCATGTTATTACATCGAACAAGGAAGGTTTGGAACAAATTATTACATTCTTTATCCAAGGGATAGAAGAGTACGAGGTGAGATACTCATTTGTTGAGGAGTGGGCTCTGAATGTCAAAATAAGTTTGAAATTTTTAAAAATTTGATATCTTGCCAAAAAATCCACCTGATGGTATCACATTCTAGTGTGAATAATTTCTGTTAAATAGAGATTTGAACGAGAAAAGGGCTAGTTGTATAACAAAAGTGATGGAGTATGATGTGGACATCAGGATAACCAAACTAATGAGGGGAAAAGGTCTATGTAAGCAGCTAGTTTCAGATACATAGAATGAAGGAGATACCATTTTGGTACTTCAACATGACCCAGATGAACCCATAGATATTTCACATACAACATGTTGGACCCACAACATTGTACATTTTATCCAGAGATGGTAAGTGTCTTCTAGGCTTAAGAAAGGAAAAATAAGGTCTTTCGGACTCCAAAAATCCCTTATTTTCTTATTGATGGTATTTTATTTAGAAATGATGTGAATGGTGTCCTTTTTAGTGCATTGAGTCGAATCAAGTTGAGAAAAATTTACATGAGTTTCGCGATGGAGAAGCGGGAGGGCATTTCGACCTTAAGAATATCATTACTTATAATCATGAAGGGTGGTTATTATTTTCCAAATCTCTTTAAATATTGCCATGTATAAGTGAGAAAATGTAAGACGTTTGTTTTCTATAGGAAAAGATAAATTAGCATCTCTTCCACTTCACCCCATCTTAGTGGATCAACCATTCATACACTGGGGATGGATTTTATTGGAGTGATCAATCCGCACAAGTAAAAATTTCAAAATTTTGAGTTTAAGTGTTTTCTCTAATGTACCAAGTCGTGAAATTGAGAAAAATCTGCGTTTTGGGTCATTTTGTATGTATTTCGGGCCTGTCGGACATTTTTGTCCCGCGTGTCCCAAGTTCAAGTGCGCGTCTCCCGATCGTCAAATCCCCGTTGTTCCATTTTCGGCCTGCTCGAACTTTTTGTCCCAATGTCCCAAGTTCAAAAGTGCGCTCTGTTCCATTTTCGAAATCCTGGTTGTTCCATTTTCGGCACTTTCGCTTGAACTTTTCATCCCAAATGTCCCAAAGTTAATTCTGCAAGTTGTTCCATTTTCGGCCGAAACACCCGAACCGCGTACTTCGCTCTTTCATGTTCCAAATGTCCCAAACTTTTCCGGACTCATTGTTCCTTTTTCGGCCGAAAACGCCCGAACGCGTGTTTTCACGTTTTCATGTCCCAAATGTCCCAAACTTTTCAAAGCGAGTTGTTCCATTTTCGCCGAATTCACCCAACCGCGTCTTCGCGCGTTTTCGTCCCAGATGTCCCAAAATGCATTTGTGCGTCTTCTCCCTGTTTCGCCCGAAGTCGGCCGAGCCGCGTGTTTCGCGCATTCGCGTCTCACATGTCCCAAGCGAACCAAATGCCATTCATACTTAGTTTTTCCCGCTCTACCCGAATATGTTGTTTTTCAAACTAATAGATATGAATTTAATGCGCATTGATCACCTTTCTCTCTCCTCAACGGCTATATAACGGGCAGACCCCCTTTTTGCATTTCTCACACTTTTTCTTCTTGCTATCTTTTGCTCGAACATCTTGGCCGCGCGAATAAGGTTTTCATGACGCAAGGATAATCTATCAAAATCCCGGGAAGATCGTAGTCTGAGGAGGCTTGGGAGAATCAAGAACAACAACCGCGTAAGGACGAAGTTTTCAAGACACCGGTCATCTCTCGCTTTCAAAGACATACACTCGTCATCTTCGTGGATGAGACTTCGAGACATAGCCGAGGCGTTAAAGAAATTCAGTGCAATGGATTCTCAAGTCGGTGGGTCCTCTCAAAGGATCGCCAATTGCCTTCTTCTCTCTTGTTCTTTCTTCTTTCTTCTTCTTTTTTTTCCGTTTTCTTTGTAAGAAGTTAAGGTATTGCGATTGCAAGGTCCTTAACTCGCTTCTTGGTTAAAGAAGCTGGTTACGAAGAGTAACTGATTTGTAAGCTATATAATGGCCTTCTTTACGCCATTCTCAAAGGAGGAAGAACTTGGCTTATTTTCTCTAAAGTGTAAATAGATTATAAAGAAATCAATACGTATGACTTTCCATTCTTTGTCTATCTCGATCTCTCATTATTCCTAAGCTTTCATTTATTTTCTTTGTGAAGATCATTTGTCTCAAGTTCATTAGTCTTACCGATTGCATACTCTTCAACTTTGCAAGCACGGTGATCTTGTATAACCAAGAAGGAACTTTGTGTCCTTGATTAATGAATCTCGTGTTATGTTAAGAAACTTTGTGTTCTAAGCAGATGTTATTTACGTAACTTTGTGTCTTTAATTCCATCTTATTTATCCGATACAAATGATCTTGTTTCAATTCATCATGACTTCGCATACATAAAGAATTACTTTGATATCTATAATTCTCGCATGTTGCCTTTCTCGCTTCTTTCCCGTACTCTTTTTCCTCACCCTTTTGTAATTGATGATCTTCATAGAAAACACTTTCGTAATATCCAAGTTTAACCAACAAATCATGTCTTGTACATTTGTAAATAAGTTCGTTTCAATAAGGGAACCTCTCCCATTAAAGAGGAGGGACTTCTTGTCCCCGACCGTTTCTTCTTAAAAGTCCTATTTGACGACCAACAGCTTTTTGGCGACTCCACTGGGAAAATCATATTCCAGCTTCTGTAATTTTTCGATCATCCTTTGATCTCGCGACTCCACGCTTTTACTCGAGGGAGGAGGGCCCTCGGTATTGAAGATTCTCGCCAGCTTTTGAGCAAAGCAGGTTTTCCTTTCCTTCAACAAGAAATAGAAGGACTCGCTCGACAAGCACTCCACCCGCTCAAGATAGAATTCCCACGGTGGTATTCCTTCTTCAGAGCCACTAGCCCTAATCTTCAAGCTTTGATTCTTTGCTGGTGTCATAGCCTCCTCTCCAAGCCGTTTTTCCAAGAATGGCGGCGCCATTACCATGGGGTCATCGTGTCGGGCCCCGGCCCTTACTCACCTTTCGCATGAGTTACCCAGGTAACCTAAGAACTTCCCTAAATTCAAAGGCGATGGCAAAGTGCATCCCGATGAACACATCGCAGCCTTCATTGTTGCATGTGGAGTTCTCGGGAGTCGAATATGAAGACGCCTCCGTAAGGTCGTTTCGCCGAGACGCTACAAGATAATGCCGCTGATTGGTTCTACCACCTTCGGCTAATGGCGCTATCACCGATCGGGACACAATGAGAACTCGGGCTTCAAAACCGCTTTCAAGCCGGCAGAAGATGTACATGCCTTGCTAGCCCAAATCTCTCAGATAAAGAAAGATTCACAAGAGCCCATGAGAGAATTTGTGGCCTGGTTCAACAAATTGATCAATAAAATTCCGCAGCCTACCCGACCTGTTGATCAAATTCAAAAATGTTTCTTCCTAAATGCTCAATCGCCCAAAGTTAGTTATGCACTAAGAAGGGCTAATCTCGCAACATTGGTCGAGGATCAAACTCTCGCTGTTAGTATCGAGGATGACTTGATCATGTCAGGGAAGTTGAGAAGAGACCCTCCCAAATCTAAGTCTGCTGCTTCTTCCTCTTCCACCCTGGACCTAATACTGATCCATTAGTTCAGAAACTTGCAAATGATCTTATTGCTATAAAGAAACAATTGGCTCAGCACGCCCCTTATGCAGATGTTCCAAGGAGAAATTTTCAGCCCAGAAATCATTTGCCTGCTTCTCAAACAAGATTAGCACTTGAAGGACCTCCTGTTAAAGTCCCTGTCAATGCGACCTGCGAGGTGGAAGAACCAGATGATGATGAAGATAACGAAGCTTGAAGAGTTTGCAGAGAAGTTTGATGACGAAGGCATTTAACTTGAGGGATCTCGAGTAAATTTCTTCACCACTGAGGGCATTGATGATGGAGATGATTATGATGAAGTGGTAGCAGACATGAATAGCGAATCATTCACTGTCATGACTCGAGAACAGACAAATCAGAGGGAGAAAGTGACACAGCCTATCAAGAAATCTAAGGAGCAGTCGACAACTATTCCCGTGATTGCAAAAAGAGGATCTCCTATCCCTACTTCATCTACACCAAAGGTGAGTCCTATCAATCCTGCTACCAAAGTTGCTTCTTCTTTTTCTCCTAAAGTTGATAAGCCTAGAGTACCGAATGATGATGGCCCGTCCACTTCTGGATCCTTTGATATTGTTGATCACCTGAAAAAGACCAAGGTCCAAATCTCAGAAGCTGAGTACTATCAAACCCATCCCAAAGCTTTTGCCAAAATGATCCACTTTGTCAATTCCCACTCTAAGACCACCTCTAAAGGCCTTTTTCCCACTCCTCCTTCTGCACCACAGCCTAGTCTGGTAGCCGCTGTCACCTCGCCTAATGACAAAATCAAGCCTTTTTATGTAACACTTCTTATAGCTGGTCATAGGCTCAGTAATTGTGTCATAGATTCCGGAGCCTCAGATAATGTGATGCCTGCTAAAGTAGCTCATGCTTTAGGCCTGACCTCACACGCACTTATGGATCTTGTTACTCCATGGAGAGTAAAGAAGTGCCCCTGGTCGGGAGAATTAAAGATGCACAAGTAGCTTTTGCTGCTTTGCCCGAGAAGAAAGTGTTGGCTACCATCTTAGTGGCAGATATTCCCCCTTCATACGGGATGTTGCTAAGTAGGAACTTCTGTAAGGACGTGGGTGGGGAAATCCAAATGGACTGGTCACATGCACTCATACCTGTCAATGGACAAATGAAGAAGTTGCTGCCTGAGAAGCAGTCTGAGTATATTGTGCAGAAAACGGATGATCCTAGAGCACAAATACTCTACGAGGATATGGGGCATGGTAACTACATGATTATGTCCCCTGATGAAATCCGACCCCCAAAGTGTCTCCTAAAGATCCTAATGGGGTTTGGATTTTAGAGTTTGATGGAAGTTGTTCTCAGCTGGTTCCGGAGCCGGTGTCCCGCCGGTGTGTCACCCAAGGAAGCCTACACCCCTTTTCATTTAAGTTGCAGTTCGAGAATACTAATAACACAGCAGAATACGAGGCTCTCATTCTCAGATTGCAAGTGGCCAAAGAACAAGGTGTAAAGAATCTTCTGGCTCGTGGTGATGCAGAATTGATCAAAAAGCAGTGTCAAACCTTTTTCAAGTAAAAATGGAAGGTCAAACATTACCGAATCAGTTTGGGATTCCATTGAATTCCTTGATGCTTTCTCTATCGAAGCAATACCTAGGGAAAAGAACAACAGGGCTGATTCACTAGCCGCCTCGTGGTCACTACGATTCCTCATCCCGATTTCTCTCAAGACAAGTTCACCATTGAGATGATCCATCGACCCAAAGTTGTACCCGATAACACCAATAACTCGCAAGTTTTTCAATGATGATCAACATTTGCTTTCCTTCCTGGAACTCAAGGGTAATTTCAACAACTGTATTTTGAGGGAAGTGACAACCTACCTCGTGAGAGTGTGCCCTTTGACAAAGCAGTCACCCAAGGGGAAGAAACAGGTCAGGAAGGGTGCATTAAACTCAAGGGGAATAAGATTCCTAAAGGATTGGTAAGCTTAGAGGAACTGTTTGATAAACATGACAGGTATGTGAAGTCTAGAGCTTCTACTGGACCTCAGCAATCAGCTGAGTATGACAAAATCAATATTGGGAGTTCTAATGACCCTAAGCTAGTGAATATTGGAAAATGTTGCACAGCAGATGAGAGGAGAAAAGCAATTGATCTTCTAAGGAGGTATAAGGATGTTCTTGCTTATTCTTATGAAGATTTGAAAGCTTTCAAACCAAAAGATATGCAGCACTCGATTCCTCTCAAACCAGGAATTAAACCTTTTAAGCAGAAATAGAGGCAGTATAATCCCAAAATAGCTGACACCATCTTTCAGGAAATTCAGAAGTTGTTGAAGGCTAAAATCATTTTTCCCATTCACCATTCAACATGGATTGCAAATATTGTGCCTGTTAGGAAGAAAAATGGTGAGATCCGCATCTGTGTTGATTTCAGGAACCTGAATCAGGCGTCTTTGAAAGATAATTATCCTTTGCCTATGATGGATCAGTGTCTCTTGCAAGTAGCATGTGGTCTGAAATGTTATCCATGCTCGATGGATTCTCGGGATACAATCAGGTAGAGGTTGATACTGCAGATCAACACAAGACAACTTTCACTACTCCTTGGGGTACCTTTGCTTACAAGAGGATGCCTTTTGGGCTCATTAATGCTGGTGCCACTTTTCAGAGAGCCATGGATCTGGATTTTGGAAGCTTGAAAGGGAAGTGTATTGTCATATATCTTGATGACCTGACAGTGTTTTCCAAGACAAGAGCGGATCATTTTGATCACCTAGAGACAGCTTCACGAGATGCAGAGAGCATGGGATCTCTCCAACCCTAAAAATCTGTCTTTGTGTCACCGAGGGAAAGTTATTAGGGCACATCGCTTCCAAGGATGGTATTAAGATTGATCCCGAACGAGTTCAAGCCATCCAACAAATTCCTCTCCCAACCAAAGAAAAAGGGCGTGCACTCCTTCTTTGGTAAGATAAATTTCTTGAGAAGATTCATCCCCGATTTTGCAGAGTTAACTTTGAATATTTCTCGATGATGAAAGGGAAGCAAACATTTGGTTGGTCTTCTCAAGGAAAGGAATCCTTTGAAGGTATCAAGAGAGCTATTGCTAAAACTCCTGCTTTTAGCCTCTGTCCCCGATTTCAAAGAAAGATTTCATCATCTATTGCTATGCTACGTATAATACCTTGGTCATTGTTTAACTCAAGAAGACTCTAATGAGCATGAACTCCCAATTGCGCTTCATGAGCTATATTCTCAAAGATCATGAGTTGAAATACACCATGATGGAGAAGCATGCTTTTGCAGCAAGGGTCAAAGCCGTTAAGCAGCTTTCACTTTTATATCCTCAACTCTCACTCCATGGTGCTGGTTCCAGATACAACTGTTAAGTCAATTCTCACACAACAAGAATTTGGATCCAAGAGAGGGAACTGGGTTGCTAAGGTCCAAGAGTATGACATTGACATCAAACCGACCAAGCTGGTTCGTGGAAAAGGCCTTTGTGAGCTCATTGCTGAAGGAGCTAAACATGAGTTAATCCGGAGGAGAAAGTCGACATTCCTACCGCTTCTCCTTAGCTCAGTTGATGAATGGTATGCTGACATCACCCATTTTCTCACCTATGGGGAATGCCCCTCTCATTTAACTGCCAAAGAAAAGAGGACTGTTAAATTGAGGTCAGTGCAATATGTATTGTGGGAAAATGCTTTGTTCAAGCGTGGGTTAGATGGGAGATTTTTGAAGTGTGTGGACAAGGAACAACAGAGAAAGTTGCTCTCAGCTTTTCATGATCAGGCATGTGGAGGGCACTATTCATCAACGGTTACAGCTCATAAGATACTCCGTGGAGGATACTACTGGCCTTCCTTGTTCGTAGATGCATCCAAGTGGGTTGATAAATGTGAGGCTTGTCGACTTTTGTGGGAAGACCTAAATTGGCTTCTTTCTCAAGCCGCTTGTGATTGAGGAACCATTTCAACAAAGGGGGTTTGACTTCATTGGTACACTTAATCCTCGCTTCTAGTGCTGGTCACACTCATGTGCTAACCGCCACCGACTATTTCACCAAATGGGTGGAAGCTATTCCACCAAGAGTACTACTTCAAGTGGTGTGCACTTCATTAAAGAGAACATCTTGGTAAGGTATGGTGTACCTAATAAGATTGTAGAATGTATAATGCTTCAATTTCTCTTCAATCGAGATAATGGATTTCTGCTACGGGTATGGCATCTCCCGGCTCATTCTTCGATTATTACCCCAGTGAAATGGGCAAGCGTAATCCACTAACAAAAATCTGGTGACTATCATAAGGAAGTTGGTCAATGAGTCTCAACGAAACCGCACAAGAAGCTCTATGATGCTCTTTGGGCATGACAGATTACACCAAAGAGAGCTATTGGAATGTCTCCTTTTCAAGTGGTATATGGAGTAGAAGCTCAATCACAAGATAAGGAACCGCCACCTTTCGCACCTAATGAAGGCCATCAAGATACTAGTTTCGTAGATGCTTTGACAAGAGAATTATGTACCCGCACAAACCGAATGAGGACAGATTGATGGTTGCTTGATAGGATATCTCGTCACCAAAGCAAAGGTAAAGGTCCTGCTTTGACAAGAAAGCTAGGTTCAGAGATTTCCAAGTTGAGACACTGTGTTATGGGACAAAAGACATGAACCTCGTGGCAGCCATGGAAAGTTTGATTCCTTGTGGCTCAGACCTTTCAAGATCAGACACTTTGCTGGTGAGAATTCCTTTTATCTTGATTACATGGATGGTTCTTCTCTCCCACTTCCTTATAGTGGGCAGTATCTCAAGTTGTTCAAGTCCTAGGTGATTAGGGAGTCCCTTGTATATTCTCAGTAATGTTTTTTTTTTTTTTCTTTCCTTTTTGTTTTGGTGTGTTGCCCTCTGTATTGGTCTGTTTTTGACTCCGTTGCCCAATGGATAAGGTACTGGTCTGCTTCCCCTGAGTTTGTCTAAGTTCTTGCCTTGTCTCATTCCTTGAATTTATGCCAAGTCATCCCTAGAAGGAGCCAGCTGTTGTCCACTCAAAATTCCCTGCTCTGATGAAAGTAAAAATTTCAAAATTTTGAGTTTAAGTGTTTTTCTCTAAAGTACCAAAGTCGTGAAATTGAGAAAATCTACGTTTTGGGTCATTTTGTATGTATTTCGGGCCCGCTGACATTTTTGTCCCGCGTGTCCCAAGTTCAAAGTGCGCGCTCTGCTTCTCCCGATCGCCAAATCCCCGGTTGTTCCATTTTCGGCCTGCTTGAACTTTTCCCCCCAAGTCAAAATGTCCCAAAGTTCAAAAGTGCTCTGCTTCCCGATCCCAAATCCCCGAAGTTGTTCCATTTTCGAACTCAACTGCCGATTTTCCTCCCAAATGTCCCAAAGTTAATTCTGCAAGTTGTTCCATTTTCGGCCGAAACGCCCGAACCGCGTACTTCACGTACTTGCGTTCCAAATGTCCCAAACTTTTCCGGACTCATTGTCATCTTTTCGGCCGAAACGCCCGAGTCGCGTGTTTCAACTTTTTTCATGTCCCCAAGTGTCCCAAACTTTTCGTGCGAGTTGTTCCATTTTCGGCCGATTCGCCCGAACCGCGTCCTTCACGCGTTTTCATCCCAGATGTCCCAAAATGCATTTGTGTGTCTTCTCCCTGTTTCACCCGAGTCGGCCGAGCCGCGTGTTTCGCGCATTCACGTCTCACATGTCCCAAGCGAACCAAATGCCATTCATACTTAGTTTTTCCCGCTCTACCCGAATATGTTGTTTTTCAAACTAATAGATATGAATTTAATGCGCATTGATCACCTTTCTCTCTCCTCAACGGCTATATAACGGGCAGACCCCCTTTTTGCATTTCTCACCGCTCCAACCCCTCTTCCTTGCTATCTTTTGCTCGAACATCTTGCTGGCGAATAAGGTTTTCGATGACGTCAAGGATAATCTATCAAAATCCTGGGAAGATCAGAGTCTTGGAGGAGGCTTGGGAGAACTGAAGAACAACTGGCAGAAGGACGAAGTTTTCAAGACACTGGTCATCTCTGCTTTCAAAGACATACACTGTCATCTTCAGGATGAGACTTCTGAGACATAGCTGAGGCGTTAAAGAAATTCAGCAAATGGATTCTCAAGTCGGTGGGTCCTCTCGACTCGCCACCGTTGCTTCTTCTCCTTGTTCTTTTCTCTTCTTCCCTTTCTTTTTCCGTTTTCTTTGTAAGAAGTTAAGGTATTGCGATTGGCGGTCCTTAACTGTTCTTGGTTAAAGAAGCGGTTACGAAGAGTAACTGATTTGTAAGCTATATAATGGCCTTCTTTACGCCATTCTAAAGGAGGAAGAACTTGGCTTATTTTCTGAAAGTGTAAATAGATTATAAAGAAATCAATACAGAAGGACTTTCCATTCTTTGTCTATCTGATCTCTGTTATTCCTAAGCTTTCATTTATTTTCTTTGTGAAGATCATTTGTCTCAAGTTCATTAGTCTTACCGATTGCATACTCTTCAACTTTGCAAGCACGGTGATCTTGTATAACCAAGAAGGAACTTTGTGTCCTTGATTAATGAATCTGTGTTATGTTAAGAAACTTTGTGTTCTAAGCAGATGTTATTTACAAAACTTTGTGTCTTTAATTCCATCTTATTTATCCGATACAAATGATCTTGTTTCAATTCATCAGACTTTCGCATACATAAAGAATTACTCTGATATCTATAATTCTGCATGTTGCCTTTCTAGCTCTTTCCCGTACTCTCATTTCCTCACTCCTTTTGTAATTGATGATCTTCATAGAAAACACTTTCGTGATATCCAAGTTTAACCAACAAATCATGTCTTGTACATTAGTTGCCACGAGGAGCCCAAGGGGTTAAGTACAAAGCAATTAAATTAAGAAGTCGCAGAACACTATTCTAGTGTTCTCGTGGGTTCCTTAAGTATAACATCCCACGGGTTTTTTCAAACCCGTGGAATGAGGGAAAGGAACACCAAAATCAAAAGTCATGCAACAAAGGTGGCGGAATTATGCAAAGGTTATAAAATAAGGATTTATTCCTCCACGACTTATGGAGGAATAACATATGATTTTTGTAGATGCATAGGAGTTAGTGTCTCGCATATTTTTCAATCCGCGGAGACATTCAGATCCAAAAGACCACGGGTCATTTAGTAAAAGTGGAAAATGGACTGAAAATGAAACTTTCAAGTTGAATCAGGTCTTGAAAATGGTGGGAATGGACTCAATAGGTCATTTGGAATCAAAATCATATAAATTTGGCCCTCCGGACTCCATGTCTTGCTCTTGCGTCTTAACATTAGCAATAACAAAAATCCCCACTGGAGCCCAATAGGAATTTCCAACTCCTCTCAGGACATCCAAAGCCACTGCGTTTGCTTCCCTGGACAATTTGGTTGTCATGTATTTCTTATTCAAAATCCCCTGTCAGCATATTTTAGGAATGGAAAAGTATCAAAAATCAGTGTCATTTTACTTGAGTTTGTTTAGTTTGTAAGTTCAATCCATATAGTTTTATAAGAGATTATACTTATGGGAAGATTATGTTAATTCACGAATATATTAAAAATATTTTTATAAATAACTACACGTCATGAGGGAGGGTTAATATTATTTAAAAGTGTCAAATACGTGTACAACCATCAAAAGCATGCAGAACGGGCGTCAAATCTCAGAGACGCCCCTCACTTCTTAATTAATAAAAACATTGATGAAAAAATTAAATTGACGAAACGTGATCCCGAGGAGGGGTGGCTATAATCAAAATGGAATTTATTTGGCACTGGTGGGGTGGGAATTTCCTCTTCCGATGAAAGCATGCGTAGCACTTGAAATGCAGATGGGCGTAGTTTGGATTCCCTTTGAATGCACCAAAGGGCTATCATCGTTGTTCTCAATATCTCGCTTAAATTAAACCCATTGCTGTTCACTAATCGCCGGTCAATTAGCTACACCATGCCGAACCATAAGTTAAAACTACAAATGACTATTTCTATATGTAACTTGAACTGTAATGCTTGCCAATTCCTCGAGTCTATGCAGCCCCTCATCTATGTGGCGCATAGATTCTTTCCCAGACACGATATTTAGCAACAATATTCCAAAGCTGTAAATGTCTGCTTTCTCAGTCAGCTTACCAGACATCATATACTCAGGATCAATGTAACCCCTGCAGAGCCAAATATGGTTCAAGAAAAGCTCATTTTAGCTGGGCAACTTGGCAGATTAATCTCGGAGAAAATGAAATCACATACGTGAACTAATTTCATAGTTAATGATCTTACAATGTTCCCGCAACATTCGTCGTTACATGGGTCTCGTCTTGGGCATACTCGCGTGGAGGCACTCCACTCTCTGTCCACGTCTCTTCATGAGTATATTGGGTGTCATCAGTGAATATATTAGAAATTCCGAAATCTGAAATCTTAGCATTAAAATTTTCATCAAGAAGAATGTTTCTGGGTTTAATGTCTCTGTGCACCACACATCCATTCTCGCCCTCATGAAGGTAAACGACTCCCTCTAATATCTCACATATAATTTTCCTTCTTGCAGGCCAATCGATAATTTGCTGATTTTTTCCATCTGTCATTTAAAACTATTTAGACATTACCTTTACATGTAATGTAAGTTAAACATTCCTTTTACCTAAAAACAGCCACAAAAGAACAGGGGAGGATGCTTACCTAGAAGTAAATCATGCAGATTTCCTCCGGCCATATATTCAAACACCAACATCAAATCGTCTTTAAAACAATATCCCACCAGCTTCACGATGTTTGGATGGTGTTTTCTTGTTAAAATAGCCATTTCATTTTCCCAGATCCGTTTACTATCTACTATCTTGACTGCCACTTTTCTTCCATCACATAAAGTTCCCTTGAAAAAAAAAGAGAAAAAATTAATGAACCTTAACACCGTTATTTTCATATAAACATGTTTGCCTTGAAAAGCAAGGGAACTTACCAAGTAAACGGTGCCGGAACCCCCTTTGCCTACTATTCCTGCAATCCGTAATTCCTTCCTTGTGACCTTAATTGCTGAAGGTTGGATTTTCTTCACTAATAGTTCGAATTTCACCCTCCTTGTGACCTCAATTGCTGAAGGTTGGATTGCCTTTAACCGTCTTCGGAATATGTCGGGAAGAATTCCTCTGAGAAATCTTCTGGCACTGAAAACATTGGGTGGTGCCATTTGTTGTTGTGCGTACCCATTTATAAATTATCTCATTATAATTATCTTGTCTGTTAGAGGAGCTAACATCTCTGTTTCAGATCCCTCCTGTGTCACACCTGATAATGCAAATTTAACACTTAAATTAAGCCATATATAATTAATAGAACTACTAAAGGTGAAGGAACTCCAATTGTTCTGTTAATGTAAAGGAATTAATCTTCTCGATCCCACCTGGTTAATTGTATATCAAGATTCGTCTAATTAATTTTTTGAGTATGTCGTAGATGGAATTCGCATTAAAAAACATCCAAACCTGTATCATATTGATCGTGATGGATTAACATGTCATGTTGGTGTTGACGCGTTGAAATGTAGAAGGTAAGTGTAGACATGATAAGAACTTGCATTTGAAGAACCAGATCAGATTTCATATCATCCACTCTTCCGCGCACATAAACCAGCTCTTCACGAATTTTCGTAGTCAACAGGAAACTTTGACGTTACCATACAAGTTTTAGAGTCATGCTCTTTCTTCACTAACTTGATTAAAGAAATACATGGGAAAGAAAAAAATATATATATATATATATATTAGTGACTTACTTTGATATTTTGTTAGATCCGATGAAGGAATGACACAAAATCGCTCCACTAACTATCAATTGAACACCTTCAGACATTTTTTCTAAAATTTCTCTGTGCAAATCAAAGTGGTTATCTTTGAGCTGCTTCATATATTTACCCAAATTAAGCATAGCTCTAAGAAGGTCTAAGCATTCTCTGTCATTTGCAGAAATCTTGTCAAATCTGTCTAAAACATTAGCAATCACCAAAAGCCCCACTGCAGCCCAATGGGCATTTCCCACACCTCTCAGTAAATCCAAAGCCACTGTTTGTGCTTCGGTAGACAGCTTGGTTGTCATGAATTTCTGATTCAAACAAAAAATAAATGTAAATATCTTCACCTTCTAATTTTCATGAAATAAGCAAGTTAAAAAATCTGAGGAATTACCTGATTGGTGAGCATCTTTGCACCTTGGGAAATGCCATCAAGCAACTTTGAAAGATCTGAGGAAGTAGACTGCACTAAATCCTTCAGTTTTATTCCACTGTCAAGCACGCCCTGTAGACATTAATTTTGTATCTATCAAAACTACTAACAAACAGGGTAAATGGTGTAAAGGTAGGTGGAGGAAACAAATAGAATGTACCTTGTCAGCAATAGCAGATAAAACTTTATCGATGTACTGTATAACTAGATTCAGGGACAAGTTGGAATGGGCAGGGGCAGCAGGTAGAAGAAGATCCGCGGCTAACTAAATTTGAAATGGTGTTATCCATGGCATTCGAGTAACTCATTTTGTTGATATACACTGCCAATTTCAATGAGGCTGATAAATAACAGGAGATTGAACATGTTATCCGCACAGCCGGACATCGAACATATTAATAATTAATTAAAAACCCAACAAAACACGATTTCCTGTTGACGACAAATAAAGAGTAGCTGCCGGCTGGATAATCTAATTAAATCATCTACTGCTATTGAATTCTGGAACCCCTGTTCTCTTCCAAACTAAAGTAAACTTGTTTCTGCGAAAATTTTATGGGCGACTTGGTACTAATAGCTTCTTGAGGAATACACGTTAATTTGGAGGGGTGTTTTTCGTTGAAGATTTCATCAGTTGGAAGAGTCCAGACGGCTTCGAAAAAGATCAAAAGCACTCCTTCCGCGAAATGGATTGTGTTGATATTCATCGTTACCGACTTCCAACTTATATTTATTTTTTTGTCATTAGCTAGTAAATACTAGTATAGAGTGCAATGTAAATGTAGAAAGGGATGAAGCATGTGAATGATCTCGAAATGAAAACCAAGTATGGTACAGAAAGAAGAAATATGATAAAGAAATGATCTTTTTAGTTAAATATTAAGTAAGACATGTACAAGTAATGGAGAATACAATTGACAAATGCGTAGGCAGTCGAAAGAGGAGGGTAGACCGAGATGCTAGAAAAAAAGAGAGGAGATAAACAATGGGAGAGTAAGAGGGGCGTAGTGGAGAATTATAAGGGAAGGGAAAGCAGAATGAGGGAGGCTATGCAGAACTATACTTTCCGAGAGCCACTTGAGGTGAATGCAAGAAATAGTCGATGCACTGAATGTACAATAAGGCCACCTGTGTTCTTAGCCAAGTGTCATGTGATTATCTCTATCACTCCTCACCTTCTCAAGGTCGGAGCCAAGGATTTTGAGGACATCACCACTCACAAAGCTGACATAACTTTTCACCTCACTCGAGCCAACCTTCATTTGACCGAGGCAATGTCGTGGCGTGTTTGACCAACTTAGAGATGCCTTTGGTGGATGTGACCCCTCGGTGGGCACACCTTCTCAAGACAAACTTCCCGGCTTGGCATTGACTATTTTTTTGACTAGGTAAATTAAGGAAGTAGAAGAAAAACGTGATAGCGGTGATTGAGAGCCCATATCTAATACTGCATATCCACCTGGTGGCAATAGTTGGGGTAGCAACTCTAACAATCCTCCTAAGCATCTGCCTCATTTTGTTGCCATGTTTGTTGATGTTGTCTAATGCTTTGTGCCTTAGTGTTTGTGTTATTGTTAGACCTTGTTTTTGTAACTTTTTTAAAATTTTTTTATTAATTGTATGCAATTATTAGAGACTTTGATCTAGTGTAATTTTGGTTTCTTGAGGCTTATATAGCTCGATTTGGTCGTATTTTGGAGTATGATTCCATTCCACCCATTTTTTGCTCTATTAGCATTTTATTAAAAATATATTATTAATAAAAATAGACTTTTCAATTAAAATTTTGAAAGAAAAGCTTTATCATAATAAATAATCAATTATAATAATCTTAAAAAAATCATTCAAAACATCAAATGCAATTAAAAGATATTCTAAATTTATTATGGAGAAAATATTAAATTGATCTTTTTAAAATATAATTAAAATATAGGAAATTAATAAAGATTTTATAATTTATTTTAAAGATTGTTTTTTTATAGATTAAAGACAACTCAATTACATAGATATTGGCATCCTTACTCTTTTTTGGATTACAAACAAATTACATCATGCTAAATAGGTGTACATTTACAACATACCCTCTTTTGACTAAGTTGCCACAATTAAAGAGAATAAAGACCACTTTTGAAAAATAACTAAATATTTTCTATTATTGGAACTGCCCTTATATTAATAAATAAAAGAGAGTTACATCTCACGGTCGCACAAAAATGCCACATAGGCCATAGAAAATGCCCAGAGGGCAAACAAAAAGCACGAGAACTACATATCGCCATTCCGGAATAGGAGGAGTATCCCACGGAGCAGCTTAGATTTTGCAAGGCGTTTAGACGTTTTAAGTCATTTTAGATGTCAAAATACAATCACTTTTAAAATATGACTGTCATGATTAACAAGAAAAATATAATTTAAACGTCAAAATGATATATATATATATATATATATATATATATATATATATATATATATATATATATATATATATATATATATATGTATATATAAGTATTAAATTTATAGTAATTAAGAAAGTTAATAAGTGTATTAAATTTATAGTAATTAAGAAAGTTAATAAATTAAATATTAAATTTTTATATATATATATATATATATATATATATATATATATATATATATATATATATATATATATATATATATATATATATATTAGATTCATGAAAAATACAATATAAATAAAAATCGAAATTCTAAAATATATAGAAAATAAAAATTAGAAACTAGAAAGTGCAATTATTTGATTTTTACAAATAAAAATTAGAAACTGCAAAGTGCAATTATTTGATTTTTTACAAATAAAAATTAGAAATTGCAAAGTGTAATTATTGCAAATTTCCATGACTTACGTTGATTCCAAATGAAGGGGATGCTTCACAAATCACAAACAGTAATTTCAGTTAACATTTCCAACAACCTCATTTTAAGCATCTCAATTTCTTCATCAAATGACAATTCAGGAACTTTGTGTCTTTCAATTAAATCAGCAGAAATATTTACTTGCAAATATGATAGCAGAGCCGTGATTGTGAGTTTGAGATTTTGTTAAGGAATACAACAAATTGTTGCCAAATATTGCATGCACGCCTGAATTCCCTCTTCAAACAGTAATTCCGAAGTAACAAGTATAATTTGCAAGGCTTCATCTACGTTGGAAAAAAAAAAGGTCTTTTCTAGAGTAAAATGAATGGATGAGACCAATACACTTGACGTAATTCTCAGTAGAACCATCGGAAGGGACTTTTAGCTTGTTTTCTAGACAAGAACACATATCTGGAGACCAGGCTTCAAAATACTTTCGAGGTAAAGTGGATCAAATACACTATTATTTTTTCCTTTCTTTTGGAAAATGGAACTTGAAATTAAATATTACTTTTGCGTGGGTGATGCATTCTCACTTTTTTTTTATTCATTTTTTCATGATTTACATTAGAATGATTTTCATTTATATTCATTCATTACATGATGATTTACATTTATGGGTGGGAGATTTACATTAGACTAATTTGATATTTATTCATTCAGTACATGTTTATGCTAAAACAATATACTCCATTGTCCACGTCTTATCATGAAGTAAAATTCAAACAAAGCACTTCTTTTCTTTATTTTGGATTTCTTCTTTAATTTTTATCGTGTTTTTGCTTCTTCAATTTTTTCAATAAATGTATATTGATACTCCTTATTTCTTCAATCTTAAACATGTCATAAATATTTAGTTTTTCAATGATTAGATACAAAATTTTGTGATGAATTATTATGAAAAAATTAACATTTAAATTGATTTTACGGTTTTGTAAAATTTCGAAAGAAAGAAGAAACTAAGGACAATCAATCAAATGTTTAAATCATCAATTCCATCCAAAGATCTTCAACATGAAAGTATTTTTGAAATTCGACCAAATATTGATGTGAATGAAGATTTTAATAAAGATATATAAATTATGGGAGGTGAGGTTGAAACAAACAATACTACTTTGGAAAAGAGGTAAAACATAAATTGAAGAGAGTTTATAGAGTAGAGTGGGAAAATAAGTATACATGGTTAAAAAAAGCTATCCATGAGGATAAAACTTCTATGAAGTGTGAATGGTGTGAAACATATGGAGCACCAGGTCCATGGGGAATTCGAAATGGTTGTACCAACATGCAAAAGGATGCATTGTAACCCATGAAAAATCTAATGTTCACAAACTATCACAAGGCAAAATGGGTATGTGATAAGTAGAAAAAGGTGATATCTATTCCAGAACATATAACACAGATTGATGATTCTAACAAGCATAGAATTATCACAACCATGAAGTTGGCATATTGGGTTGCAAAATAGGATTTATCTTTGTCTACATATGACTCTCTTTGTTCACTTGTCATGTCATTAGATACATCATGTATGCCCAAGAATAAAGACTATGCAACATATACAAACCGAAAGGCAACCAATCAATTTATTTTTTCTATATCTAAATATCTTGAAGAGATACAGATCTTGAAGATGAATGAGAGTCCTTATATCTCTTTCATGTTAGATGAAAGCACTGATCGTAGCCTAGATAAACATCTTGTTGTTTATGCAACATTTCTAGATTCACAAGGATTGGGGTTGTCAGTCTCTCAATTCATGAAACTTATTAGTGTTGGTGATGGAAAAGGAAGAACAATTTATGATGCACTACAAGCTTTAAGAAATGAACGGAAGATTTTGAATAAAAATTGATAGTTGTTTCTACGGATGGTGCTTCTTCTATGGTGGGAAATGAAAATGGATTTGTGACCTTGTTAAAAAAGATGTGCCAAATTTAATAGTTGTTCATTGTGTTTCTCATCATGAGGCATTAACTGCATCATATGCTTCTAAAATGATACCAGAGTTAGTGTTTGTTGAGAAAGTGGAAAATAAAGTGTATTCATGGGTTCAAAATTCAACAAAAAGAACTAATGAGCTCATTGCATTGCAGGAACTTATGAAACTAGAAACTCTCTAGTGCCTTCAGATTCATGGAGTCAGATGGTTATCTATGGGACAAGTCATTGAAAGGCTAGTGGCATTGATGCCTGCTATATTGAATTTGTGGAAAAGTGAGAAGAAAGAATCATGGTATGACAAGGCAAGAATATTTTATGTTCAGTATTGTTTGCACATGCTTGTTGATGTTATGTGTGAACTTAACAAGTTAAACAAATAATTTCAAGTGGAGCATATTGATGTCACTTCTCTTGGAGATACTATTGATGCCACTATTAATACTCTAAGGAGAATGTTTCTAAATAATAATTCATTTCCAAATGGTGCTTACTACTTATCAAAAAAAATGGAGGCATCTCAGTTTGGTTATCTACAAATCACTGATAAAGAGGGAGTAGTTCACAAGCATGAATTACTTTACACATCTATTCCTAATGCACATGGTGATATTCTTAATACACAAAAGCAACGATTCAGTCCTTGTATTGATGGAACATTACAAAGTTGCATACAACTTACAAAAGATTATGTTCAAATACTAATAGATTGTCTAAATGCAAGGTTTCCTTATCTTTCTATTTTCAATGTAGTGAAGTTTTTTAGTCCCTCATGCATATTCACATTACGTTTTGGTTAGAGAAAATAATTCAATGCATTGGCTTGACAAACGTTTCCAACATTTACAATGGATTTTTTGTAATGAAGGGATGGACATTCCATCATTTGACATTGAGGATTGTAAAAAAGAGTTGCATCTATTTATTGATGCACTTCACTCGAGAATGTGAGGGATTTTCTGTTAGAGAATCATCGAGGGTTTTTTGTATTTCTAAATGTTGGAAAACCAACTTTCCAAACATGTTAAAACTATGACAGGGAATATTTGTGATTCCTGAAGTACAACATCATATGAACAAGGATTTTCAAAGAAAAATCTGATTAAAGATATAAGAAGATCAAATCTAGTAATTGGAACATAGGATGCATTCATGTGAGTATCACTAAATGGACATGATCCTTTAATGATAGATCGGAGATAGTGTATGACATTTGGAGAGGGGAGAAACAAAGAAGGTCACAAAATATTTTGTGAAAGCATGGTTGATCAATGTAAGTTTTAGCTCTTTGATAAACTCATTTTATCTAAATAAAATTTGTAGTGATGTTTTATTTCACATGATGTTTATATTCTACTAAATATCTAGAAATATTATGCATTTAATTTTATATTATTTATTTCAATTTCATTTTAGAAATTTATTTAAAGTTATTTTTTCAATCTTGTAGATGTAAAATTTTACTCAATTTTTATATTTTTTAATAGTTATTATAAAAATAAATTTGACGTGCATATTATATTTTGAACATCAAATGACATCCATATAATTTTTTAGACCGTCAAATAATATTATTGTGACATGTAACATTGAACGTCAAAATCCAAAGATCGCTTTATCGGGAGGCATTAACACTCCACTTGGCGGCTCGTGCAGTGAAGGATCCACCGCCAACCATCTTGGTCGAGCATATACATCTCATATCGCATCTGAAAGGGAACTAAATATTTTTTTATTCAATCATGCATCATTTATTTAATTTCCTTTCCTTTCATCTTATAATTCATGAAGTAGCAATCCATGAAACTTGGTTTCATGAGTTCTGCCTCCTCTCTTAATTTTTGGAATAGTACAGATGATAAATATTGTTCTCCAAAGCTTGGGTGTACAATCCTTTACATACCAATAAAAATCATTACACCAAGTGTTATCTCTCTACATAAGAAATATATTTAACAAAATAAATAATACCCATAGTCGATTGATTAGATTAGATTACATACCATAATGAGTTTGTCACGATTCTCGATCTTCTTACCAACCGCTGCGGTGCTTGCAATTGTATTGGCTCTAGAGATTCCAACCAGCAATTTATGAATATATGCAAATAATGGTTATAACTGTGACCTGGATCCTATGTCTTTGAAAAAATAGAGTTTCTATGAATACATCCAATTATATATATGTTGAAAGTATTAAATCATTACTGACCCAAAATAAAAATAAAAATATATTTACCATGAGGCCTTCCTTCACAACTAGTTCTCGAGCCATTTTTATAGCATCATCACGTGATACCTCTAAAACTCCGTCAAGGATATCCATGTCTAAAATCTTAGGCTTAAACCCAACACCAAGTATTGGTTATACTGTGGACTTGAAAATGAATCTTGGTTAACATAAAGAATAATCATGAATTTTTAGATATAAATAACTTAAGGATCTCAAAATATAACTTGTTGTTCCACCATTCAGGACATTTCTTTCGGTGGGCTCCACACCGTAGATCTGATCATATAAAGAAACATTATCTTTCACATATCAAATAAATTATCCTTAATTAATTACATAAAAATTAGCTTTAAAACTCTATTAAATAGTTAAAAATATGGATTCATTTTAATTTTTGTAATATCTATTTGATATTTTTATATCTTCAAAAAACATTTTTGTTCAAATTCACATAAAAATTTGTTTGCTCAAATAGCTTTTTGTATTTTTGTATGTTTCCACACTTTCCAGGATTCTCGACTTAAAACATCACACACATAAATATGACCAAGTTAATTTTATATTTTTCAATTACATTCTAAACTATAATGAAGTAATTAAATTGAAGGAATTGTGGGGGAATTGATCATTTCAGGGGTACTGGACATTAGGATTCTTGAACTTGAGGTATCTCGCCCACATCGAACACGATGCCACCGCTCCCAATTCCCATCACGAAGATATCCACCTCGACCAAGGATGTCTTCCAAATCTCTAGCCCCGTCGTCTCAAAATGGTCGTGTAAATTTTTGATTTAGGTTAATATATTATATCACATCTAGGACACCAATGCAACATACATATAATTAATAACTAGCTTAACATTGGCGGGATTCTCGAACCGATTGAGGATAAAAGCATCGAAGTGTTCAAAACCAAGAAAGGGCTACAAGCACCATCTATTTAAAAACCAAGAAAGGGCTACAACTCAAAATACACACAATAAATTGAAAGTAATGGTATTAAAAAATGAGGACGTAATATACCTTTTCTTTCAAAATGAGCCCTCTGTCCCTAGGCAAAATTGCTTTGGATTACAACCCCTTGTCGAAATTAAAACTCTTGTCGAATCCAGTAAGTCTTAGAAATTATCTCGTGATTGAAATTCCTCGGCCGACTCATATTTTCATCGAAATGCAAGAATTAGACATATATCTATGATATTTAACAACAACAATCAAAACATGCAATTACTTGCATTCAACATGTAAGTGCTAAAAACAACAAAAATAGCTAAAAACAACTTTAAAAATCAAAAACATCAAAAATCCCATCAAAATTAAGCACATGAAAAAAAAAAAAATTCAAAACGCCGATCAAATTTAATCTCATGACGTGAACATCTGCAATCTATTTACCATAGGTGGAATGCTTTTCGGCGTAATTACTGGTACCTTAGAACAAAAGGAGGTACAATTGTTATACTACTAAAGCAATCACACGTGTGGTGTGTGATGATAACCCCGAAAGTATGATATGGAAGTGAGTAGAAGCAAACTGAAATATACAATAAAGGAGTAACATAAATATAGGTAGGTATACAATAATAACAGGAACTTTGTGAAATGAGGAACAAACAACAAAATAGGAGACGTTGTTGGTGTCCATTTTGATCTTACACCATTTTGCCCTAATTTTCTTTCACTCTGTGTATTCTGAAACGTTTTCTATATCCTGAATGGGTGAAATGAAGTTTCTACCTCTGTTTCTATGCCTTGATTTATTTGCAAATCATTTGTCATGCCCCATTTTGAAATCCCCAAGTTTGCCTGTTTTTGCCCTAAATTCTTCAAATCCGCGGGCTCTGCCATTTTTTCCATTTTCCCGATCGTGGAAGCTTGAAAATGATCAATTTATACTTATATGCCTTTGAAAATCCATCCCCATGGTCGAAAAATGCTTGGAATCATGCTTTATTTGGTTCTGTTTCAAAACATTTCCATCCTTAGTGAAAAAATTGGATTCTTGGCATAACTGGCAAATTTCTATGTTTTTGACAATTTAACAGCGTCATTTACCCGTCAATTTTTTTCCCGAGCACCGGGCGGTTATGTGACTTCTTCTAATTGGTCCAGGGGAGGCGGAAAGTGTTTTAACTTATCATTTTTGCCTTTTTGGCAAAAGGGCATTTTTGGTCCCATGGCTCCGCTTTTTCTAAAAATGCTTACGTGGCGTGTTTTGATTGGTTGGGGAAGGTGGGTTGTTGGCTTCTTTTAAATTTTTAGACTTTATTTTTTAAAAGGATTAAAATCACAAAGTTTACTTGAAGCTCATGATCAATCAAAAGTGGACACATTACTTCAAAAGTCAAAAACAAAAGGGCAAAAAATTGAAGTATAAAAATGAGATACAGCTCCGCTCTAATCAGGGGTGGACACGTAGCCTCTAAAGCCAAAAAATGGAAGGGCGGGCCGATGGAGAACTTAGAAATTTTTAGCTTTATTTTGTAAAGTTAAAAAATGAGATGCAGCTCCGCTCCAATCAGAGGTGGACACGTGGCTTTGAAAAGTCAAAGCAGGAGGTGGAATTTTGAGTTACTTTGAAGTTTTCAACTTCAAATGGATCAAAGCTAAAATGAGGACCGCATATCCACTCCAATCAGAGATAGACACGTGGCAAGGCCAGAGGCGGAAAGGTGGAGATACGGGAAAATTTGGAAAAGTTTATTTTTTCCAAAAAAGAGGTAAATTTGCATAATCAAGTCGTGATTCCGCTAGGACCCACATTGGGACATGTGTCAGGCCATTTTTCAAAGGGTGGAGGGGCGGAGAAAAATGTGAAATTTTTACATTTTTCCAAAAGTGATAGAATGTCAAAAAGTGCTCCCAAGCCCATTTCTAACCACATTTTCCACGTGGAGGGCTCAGATTAAAAGATGAAGGAAGATCAACGGTAACTGTGCATCTCATCTTTTTCGCCATTCGAGCTCTAGGATGTTTGGAGATGAATTTTTGCATCAATTTTCATCGGATTTTTGGCAAATTCATGTCATTTTGGTCTGCAAAGATCAATGGAATCGATTTCATAGTTCAATTTGTAGATCTGAGGTATATTTGAAGAGGATTTTTGCTCGGGCTCGTGCAAAACGTGAAAAGCCATATCCAAAAGTTACAGAGGCAAATTTGAAAAGGGGAGAAGGTGAAATGATGAAGGGAAGGAGTCGACATGCCTAGAGGATGAAAAACGTGCCTCCACATAGAATAATGATCCAAATTTTTACAATGATTCGACTTTTTTGAAACACTTGGCATTTTTGGTTACAAATCTTTTAAACGTCCCTTTCTATGAATCATGATGGAATTTTGTAACAAACTTGATGCTTGGAATATTCTTTTCTTGGGAGAGAGGGTTTGGATGTAAACAAGTGATATATAATGCATTTTTTAGAAATGCAAATGGTCGGGATTTCAGTTTCACGAGAAAATTTTGAGAAAATCTCATCTCTCTCGAGAAACCTTTCTAAAAACCGGGTTAATTTCCTCTGTGTTATATTTTCATTCAGGTTGAGTTGGTTACAAGTGTATAACCATCAACAAGCTCTGAGATTGTTTGAATAACTCTCCCCTGCTGAATAAATCTGATAAACTTTGAATTAATTTGTGTCAAATCTTTGGAAATTTTGTGTTTATTTCATTTCAGAATGTCTGCAAGTAGTTTATCTTGTTCCTATTGCAATCTTGCATCAAAATCTCTCTCAATCACACAGGTCTCAATCCTTGTGATAGTTTAGTGGCATCTGCAATTTCAATTTTTAGAAGAGCTTTCATCTGGGAATGAAATAAGCGATTTAAAATCACTTTTCTTTCATCTGTTGACAGAGATTGTTTGTAAGCCTCTGGGTGTACCTCAGGCGTGATTTGATCTTAGATTTTGATGTTTTATTGAGCTTTCTAACTTGAGCCTTCATGCTAGAACCTCAAAGATTGTGTGAAAAAGTGCAAATTTGGGCCTCCATTGATGCACACCTTCTGGTTGAAGGGATGTTTTAACTATCTTGAAGTTTTCTGTTGTTGATTTCTCCATTGTTGTGAAGTTTCTCAAGGATCTGGAAAAGTCTAATTTGTCTTGTTGATCTCCCACCAAAAATAATTTCAAATAACCAATCCTACCCTGAACTACCCCTGTTTTGTCCTGTGTATGAACAAATGCCAAATTTCTACTTTTAAAAATATACATAACAGATCAGGATTCCAAATGTCTTCAGTAACCTTAGCCTTGTGTTGAAAATATCTCCTCATTCTAGAAGTGACAACTCGTGAGAGTCGATTTGGTGTGTTGATCATATTTTCCCGAGTCCGCTTTATAAGACTTGTGTAAAAGAAGGATATCACCATCTCCTTCACCATTCAAAGGTTACAAAATAGGTCCTCTTACCTTGGTTGAAAGGCACAACCAGAAATAGTTAGGATGAGATCACATCCTATTAAGGTGCTACCCACTTCTTTCAGGGCATGAGTCCTAAAAAAGGTCAGATAAACTCCATCCCCCGGCTACAAAACGACACACAATTGTTTATCCGACCCCACAGTGTCTTGTTCATTCCTTGATGTTGCTTGGTCCGTGAAGAAGGAGATTAAATCGGGTACCAAAGCAGGACATGACGAGGAGTAGAGGGAGAATGAATTGGAAATGCGGTTTAAGAGAGGACAGATGAAGGAAAGGATTGAAGCTAAAAATTCCTCTATTGAGAGTGACTGAAGTAGAGGTGCAAAGGAAATTTTGAGGGAAGAAAGGCATCTTAAGTATAATGAGGTGCACGAGAGGGAGATTGAAAAGCGGGGGGACATTGTAGAATGGGTGGTGTTGAGGAGAGAGATGGCTTGGGAAGGATTTTGGGCTCACGTGGAAGATGTGGAGCAGGCATTAGGAACTCCCCATCCTTGGGAAATCATGAAAAATAACCCTCCTCATCCTCATAAGGGAGGGGAGCGCGCCGTAGGAGAGATGACTGGGCCACGAGAATGCATTTGAACCTACGATAACCTAGCCCTTGCACTTGGTTTTATAGTATTTAGTATAACAAGTGGTTAGCAATCTAACTTAGGAAGTAAGAGAACTAGGGTAAGTCGAAAAGCAAGTACATCGATGGCGGGGTAGACAACTTCATTATTTTTGTGGGTACACTTTCGGTGTGCATCGTCTACACGCAGAACACGAGTGTGTAGAATGTTGGATTCACCTCACTGGAAGTGGAACTACTTCACTTCCTGACATCGTCAGGATCAATATAGTACTATTGTCAAAGCACATGGGAGTACATCTACGAGTCCTAATCCTAATCCGGTGCGGTGGGGGTGATCGGGAAGGTATAGGTGGTTCTAGTTCCGGTGGACTTAGATTGGTGGTTCGGAGGCGGAGGAAACACAAAGGTTTTGGATCGGGTGGGTTATTGGGTTATAACCTTTATCTGAGGGAATGATGTTTATGGATTTATGGAGAAAGTGGTAATTCTCCTTTCACAAAGAACCCCAAAGAGGGACCCCAGTACCTTTGTGTGATTTGGGTGAGTGCTCGTTCTAAACTAAGTGATGTGTCGGCGTGACTAGGGTATTAACCGGTAATTTCTAGGCTGCATCATCGCTTCCACTGCCGAGACCTCTTTTTCGCCTTGTTTCTAGGATGGTTTGCATGAAGATGGCCAAGGCGTGCAGACCTCGATATGCGTCTAAACGAATATTTATATGGAGATGTCTCTTCGTCTCTGAAGTATAGAGGTATAGAGGATGTTGTTGAACATGTGCACATGTGTTAAATCTTATGACGCGTGAAAGGTATCATGGCTTCTAAGCGCAAGGCAATTCAATTTGCTACCACATTACAGGACATGCACACATCCTCATAAGTACGGAAGTTTGACCCGCATCAAACTTGCGTGGATTATGTAGCATTAAAGGATGCTTTCTTGAAAGAATTATATATACTGGAGTTTGAGCATAAGAGTATAAGCATGCTCAAAGATATATAACAAGGCACTACTGAGAGTGTACGTGAGTATGATGCCCATTTTAAAACACTTCTATCTAAGATGTCTTATGTAGTAAGAGAATCCGGGGTTCAGCAAGTACGATGGGTACATAACTTCATTGTTTTTTATACGTGTCTCAGTTTCACACAAACACGAAAGTGCAGTAACATTCGACCTCTTTGGAAGTGGAACTACATCTGGAGTATCGAGGCTACGGTATTCACGCAAGTCAAAGATGCATAATGGTTTGTTGGAGGATTGATTACACCCTTTCGAAGGCCATTGTCACATAAAAATACATTGATCCACGTGAAGCATTGGAGGCAGCCCATTAAAGGATGCATGTGTTGAGGCGGTTGGGAGTATTGACACTAGTGTTAGCCCATTCTTAGAGGCACAAATTGCAGCTATGGAAAAGTAGTTAGAGAAATTATCGGTAAATTCAGCCCATGAAATGTGCTTAGGGATTTGGTGTATAGATTGTGAAGTGGAAGGTCACACCAAGGATAGTTTCCCTGTAGATCCATACGTTCATTGTTGTTAGACTATGAGATCTGTCATTTAAATCATGATGCCAGCCAATGTCCTTTGTTACAAATGTGCGCGATAAGGAAGAACATATCATGTTATTGTAAGATTTTTCGATCCACAACCCATGATACTAGAGATTGTAGGTTGATTGGTCAGATCCATGATGCTATTGACATTGGGGTACACCAAACAAGTGTATCAGATAATTCTAAGGGTAAGAATGAGCACCGGATCGAGATCATAATCAAACGTGTTATGACGGGAATAAGGGGCATTTTGAAGGAGGTCGTGGAAGAGAATGTGGATATTGTGGTGGATATGGAGGAAGAGGTTGTGGTGGAGGAAGGAGTGAGCTCCCGAGGAACGTATTACACATGTGGGTATCCAAATCACTATAGGCGCGAATGTCCTCGAGAATATCACATGTTCTTTTTATGGAAAGAATCATATCTTTGAGGAGATCCTGGACTTGTATGAACACCGAGTAAATAGCATAAACAGGGAGAACAAGGGTCTTTGGGATGGTTAGGATCCAAAGGTGCGGTGGAAAATCGGTGGATGCCCAAGTTAACACTAGAACCCGAGGTAGTAACAATGAAGATTACCGCACGAGCCGAGGCATTAACACTCCACTTGACAACTCTGCCGGTGAAGGATCCACCTGCCAACCATCTTGGTCGAGCATATGCATCTGCATCTGCATCTGGAAAGGAAACTAAATATTTTTTATTCAATCACGCATCATTTATTTAATTTCCTTTCCTTTCATCTTATAAATCATGAAGTATCAATCCACATGCACTGGTTTCATGAGTTCTACCTCCTCTCTACATTTTTTGAATAGTACGGATGATAAACACCGTTCTCCAAAGCTTGGGTGTATACTTACATACCAAAAAATCATTACACCAAGTGCTATCTCTCTACATAAGAAAGATATTTAACAAAATAAATAATACACATAGTCTGATTGATTAGATTAGATTACATACCACAATGAGTTTGTCACGATTCTCTGATCTTCTTGCCAACTGTAGTGCTGCAACTGTATTGGCTCCTAAAGAGATTCCAACCTGCAATTTATGAATATATGCAAATAACTGTTATATCATGCTGACCAGATCCTATGTGCTAAAAAATAGAGTTTCTATGAATACATCCAATTATATATATGTTGAAACTATTAAATCAATGCAACCCAAAATAAAAATCAAAAATATATTTACCATGAGGCCTTCCTTCACGACTAGTTCTTGAGCCATTTTTATAGCATCATCACTTGATACCTCTAAAACTCTATCAAGGATATCTATGTCTAAAATATTAGGATTAAACCCAACTCCAAAGATCGGTTATACTTTGTGCGGACCTACAAATGAATCGTTGTTAACATAAAGAATAATTGTGAATTTTTAAATATAAATAACTTCAGGATCTCAAAATATAACTTGTTGTTCCACCATTTAGGACATTTCTTTCAAATGGGATCCATACGTAGATCTTCTCATATAAAGAAACATTATCTTTCACATATCAAATAAATTATCCTTAATTAATTACATAAAAATTAGCTTTAAAACTCTCCTAAATACTTTTAAAATATGGATTCATTTTAATTTTTGTAGTATCTATTTGATATTTTTATAACTTCAAAAATATTTTTGTTCACTACATAAAAATTTGTTTTCTCAAATATTTTTTTTGTTTTTGTATGTTTCCACACTTGCTAAGGATTCTGACTTAAAACATCTCACACATAAATCGACCGCTAATTATATCTTTTTGCAATTACATTCTAAACTATAATGAAATAATTAAATTGAAGGGATTGTAGGGAGAATTGATAATTGCGGGGGTACTGGACATTGGGATTCTTGGACTTGAGGTATCTTCCCACACCGGACACAAAGTGCCACCATTCCCAATTCCCATCACGAAGATATCTGTGTGACCAAGGGTGTCTTCCCGGATCTCTCGGCCCACTTGTCTCAAAATGGTCGGAAATTTTTTTATTTAGGTTAATATATTATATCACATCTAGGACACCAATGCAACATGCATATAACTAATATCTACCTTAACATTGGCAGGATTCTTGAACTGTTTGAACATAAAAGCATAAGGGGTATTTGAAACCAAGAAAGGGCTATAAACACCATCTGTTTCAAAACCAAGAAAGGGCTACAACTCAATAAATACACACAATAAATTAAAAGTAACATAGTAAAATATGAGGAAACCATGTACCTTGTCTTTAGAAATGATCCCTCTATCCCCGAGTGAAATTGCTTTGGATTGTAACCCTCTGGTCGAAATTAAAACTCTTGTCGAATCCAGAAGTCTGAGAAATTATCTACGGTTGAAATTCCTCGGCCCGGCCTCGATTTATTCATCAAAAATGCATGAATTAGACATATATCTTTGATATTTAACAACAAAAATCAAAACATGCAATTTTTGCATTCAATATGTAAGTGCTAAAAACAACAAAACTTCTAAAAACAATAAAAATAGCTAAAAACAACTTTAAAAAGAAAAAACGTCAAAACGTCTATCAAATTTAAGCATGTGACAAAAAACGCCAAAACGCCCAAATTTAAGTTAGTGAAGTGAACGGCCACAAGCTCTTTACCATAGGTGGAATGTCTTTTGGCATAATTATGGCACCTTATAACAAAAGGAGGTGCAATTGTTATACTACTAGCAATCACACATGGGGTGTTTGATGATAACGCTGAAAGTATGATACGGAAGTGAGGAGAAGGAAACTGAAATATACAACAAAAGAGTAACATAAATATAGGTGGGTATACAATAATAAGAGGAACTTGGTGAAATGAGGAACAAGCAACAAAATAGGAGACGAGAAGAGGAGTAGAGGGAAAATGAATCAAAATGTGGTTTAAGAGAGGACAAATGAAGGAAGGGATTGAAGCCGAGATTCCTCTATTAAGAGTGACTTAAGTAGAGGTGCAGAGGACATTTTTATGTAGTTGTTGAATGAAAAAGGAGGAGAGATACAAAGGGATGACAATGAGGGAACTCTCGATATAGTCATGAAGGTTAGGCCTTGTCTTTTCGTTCCTCCTATGTCAATAGTGTCTCGTTACTGAGTAAGCCCTTGAGATTTGTGGGTTGAAAATGCCCAAGCCATTTTAAGTAGTAGTTATCTTCGGTCTCCTCTGGAAATTGGTGGTATATGATCATGGAAAGGGTTTTACGCAACCCAAGGAGGTCCCAGTATTGATCAAATCTAACGACAACAAATAAAGGCAAAGGAGGTGGACCAAAGTGGAGCCTTTGTAGACTATGTTGATGGAAGAGTCAATAGCACCATTAACAAGACATGTTTCAACCCACAAGTTTGTAGAAAGCATGAATTTTTGGTTGATGCAGAGAAGAACTTTTTTACAATTGATCATCATCATCCTCACCGGAGTCAACATCGTCTAGTGGTTTGAGCGATTGATCCGCTACGGGAGAGGTAAAGGACTTTAACATTTGAAGGTTGTGGTTGCCACCAAGTCGTTTTTAGCAAAAATATGGGGGAATCTTTGAACTCAATGATTTCTTGTTCAAAAGGAAGTAATCCATTCTTGGCATAAGGATCTCCTAATCTTGAAATAGAGGGAGAGAATTACAAATGATGAGTAACAAGTTCAAAATGATGTCTATGCGGGAGTAGAACCTTGTTTCCTAAAGATTACATTGAGGGAGATGGTTATCGTGAATTCTCTCCATAAGTAGCCCCATAGGAGTTGCTTGTATATAGAGGTATGTCCATGACAGGTGGAAGTTGGCCAAGGTTGTCAATAAGGATGATAGACATGTTCCCAAATACATATGTTTTGGAGTGAGAGAAAGCTTAAGGTGGTAGTCAATTTTACCAAGCAACTTTGGGCCGATGAAAATCATTTCATCAATTAGAATATATTAGACATTTTTGAGGGAGTCTTGCAAAGATGATAAACCTTGTCCTTCATTGAGATCATACTTTGAGCACTTTTTCCGAGAGGCACTAAAAAAGATGAAGTTGGCCAAGGTCACCAATGAGGATGATAGACCTGTTCCTAAATGCAGATGTTTTGGAGTGAGAAAAAGCTTCCCAAATGTGGTAGTCAGTTTTACTGAGAAACTTTGGGCCAATGAAACTCATTTCATCAATTATAATATATTGGACATGTTTAAGGGAGTCTTGAAAAGATGATAAAGAAATAGAATCAAACACATCGAGATCATTTCCATATTTAGGTAGATATTGATTTGAAAAATGAAATTAAACTAAACTAATATGTGGTTTGGAAATAGAAAAATCACATAGAAGTCCAAGATCCTATTGTCTAACACCGACGGTGTAATAAAACAAATCATTACCTCTATCTATTAGCCACCCTCTATTTATGAACATTAAAAAAGTTTAAATTAAATATTTTTACCTCTATGTATTGACTTAAGTTGTCAAGTGTTATACAACACAACATATTTCTAAATCTGTTTTTCTGGTTATCCTTTGGGAACTCAAGGACCATGTATGACAAGATTAATCCTAGATTCCTACCCAACATGTGCATAAGAGGCATAAGCAATGGTGTACTGAGGATTGATGGGTGAAAAGATGTCAAGTTATGTGGAAATCACAAATTTCTTCAATTTATAAAGGACATGGTTGCCTCATCATACATCAGAGTCTAATGGTGAATAACTTCAACAATGACAAATGTGTCATTCATAAGAAGGAACAAACAGTGCAATATGTCTTTTGACAATGCCAAGTTCCTATGTCTTTCAACTGGATAGTATCACAATATACTACCCTCTTTGTTGAAAAGAAGTATATGATGGATGAAAAATGAATGGTTTAAACATATGAAAATGACATTTAAACCAGGAAAATTTGCATAGCAACTCATCGTCTCAATCCCTCAACCAAAATTAATGGCCACATCAAGCTCAACGTTACTTCACTCCTTTCAAGGTGCAAGTACACAAAAAGCTTTCTTGAAGACCTCTCAATCTACAAAAGGATTTTGTGAATTTCAAATCAAAATTAACCAAACCTATTGTAGCAGAATATCAAAATCAACAAAAAATATTGTAGTAGAATGGATGTCTTTACAAGTCATTACATAGGGATTTCGTGAAAGGTATATCGTTTTGATTTTAGGTTCTTTTCTTTCCCATGAAAGGTAATAAATTACAGAAATACAAAATAAGAAATCTCCCAATAATAACAGCTAAGGGAAGGGTTCCATAGACAAAAATATTGTTCCGATATTTTTACAACAAATGGATGCATTAAATTTGATTTATTTGAAGAATGGAAAATACATATTTGAGAAAACTTGGAATGAATATTGTTTAGGTGGGATATTTGTAATGGTTGTTAAAGAAGGGAAGCTGAAAGATTGTCGAACAAAAACCTGTATGTAGTGTAAATTTTATGATGATTTCTCTTCCGACCTCCAACTTATATTTATTTATTTTCATGAGGAAGTAAATATTACTAGCACTTTGGAAAAAAGGAGGTGTAATTGTTATACTACTAGCAATTTTACATGAGTTGCAAATTACGTCGGAGAGGATAACAATATTAAGTTTGTTGGAGTTGTAATTTTCAATGAAATGTATGTTATTTTCAGTTGTTTTAATTTTTGTGATCAGGAGGAGATACCAATGTAGTACAACTACAACATTCGACAAAAACTACCTCCCATTTTACCCTGAGGGATGTCCATACCCTACTCCAAAACTCTTATCTTGCCACCACCTAGAGATAAAGTAGAGTAGACTAAGACATCAAGTCATAAAATATTTTATGACTAAAATCACAAAAAAACATCTAAACTACTATCAAATATATGATGCAATAAAAAATACATTCGCAGAAGCAACACCAGGTTAAAAAGTATCAAATGTCAGTGAAAGGAGAAGATGACACCAACGTTGATGTGTGGGATCTGATCAACCGTACAAGGAAAATTCGTAGAATTCTTGATAACAATGAACATCGTAGACACATGCAGCGATCACTTTTATGTTTTTTGTTTTTATTTTAATGGATGACGGTGATCACTTTTATTTTTGATATCGACCTTTAATTCAATGTGGGGTATGCTTAAGATTTGTGAACTTAAGTTACAAATACCCCATTAATATTATGCCACAAACCCTTGGACAACAATAAATACCTTTTAAAAATAATTACTATTAACTTAAAAATCTAGCAAAACTAAAAGCGCAGAATCCCTAATAAGCATTCACTATGTGAGTATAGTTCTACGGAAAAGATAACCAAAAAAAAAATACAAGTTTGGCAGTTTGTAATCGTGCTTCTGAAATTCAAATCCCATTCATAGCTCTAACACTCAAATAAACATGGGTGATATGTAAGGATATTACTTGTATAAATCGAACATATACAGTGAGAATATTATGAGAGAACACCAAAATATATATAAATGATGACAATATGCTCATATAATAGCTTTGCCACTTCGAGGGGGCAACCTCCAATACCACTTCGAGGGGGTAACCTCCAAACCATACAATAACACTCCAATACTCAATATGATGATCAACTACAACCTTCTAACCCCTATATATACCATTCTAACCTATGGCCAATACTGAGGCCGACCTCCTAAGCATAATAAATCATAAATGAATGATATAATAAGATAAGGGGATGTGTGCCACATGTCGGCATCTCCATCAATACATATACATCATAACATTATATCCCATGTGAACCCATACATATAACTAAGGGGATGTGTGCCACATGTCGGCATCTCCATCAACCCATATACATTATAATATTATATCCCAAGGTACATAGCATTTCCTCCCTCTTTGACATGTTTCGTCCCCGAAACATAAGAAGAAGCCATATAATGAGTGTGCTTTAAATTATTGCACACTTGTCACCAAGCTTGATCATCCAACCACCCATATGAAATCCTATCCTATGTAGCAGCTTCATCATCAACATCTTCTTCTTCTTCTTCTTCTTCTGATGTTGCTTCTGCTTCTGATTCTTCTTCTTTCTTCTTCTTCTTCTTCTTCTTTTTCTTCTTCTTCTTCTGCTTCGTCTTCTTCTTCTTTTGTTGCCCATCTGTCCATGAAAACTTGTTCCAGTTCCTGCAAAGACCAATTAGACTTTTCCTTTTCTAACTCAGAAAAGAAAATCATGTAGGGCCACTAATCCACAACTTGAATAACCAAATATCTGATGGTTTAGAGAATTTATCCCTAAATTTGTTCCACCATTCTCTAGCATCAATCCTGCCATCTCCAAAAAAAGCTACCATCCCCATGATCCACAAAACTAGGGTTTTAGGAATTCTGAAAATATTTCAGTAGATGGATAAAAACACAAAGAACAAACCCTAACTTAAATTTCAAGAGCTTTCCGAAAATATAAATTTTGCTAAAAAATACTACAATTTGCTTCCTAAAAAGTGAATTTATGAAAAAACCTAAAACACCAATAACATCCGCAAAACAGATCCAATGGAGCTGAAATTTTCAGATATTCTGAATTAGAGTGTTTCCAAATTATGATGAAAAATTGGGAAAAAATTCGATACCCTCTTCAAGATATACTTGAAACAAAAAAATTAGGGTTTTTGCCCTAATTTTGGCCGAAATCGCTGCTCTGATACCACTTGTAAGGATATTACTTGTATAAATCAGAACATATACAACAGAATAACATGAGAGAACACAAAATATAGATAAATGATGACAATATGCTCATATAATAGCCTTGCCACTTCGAGGGGGCAACCTCTAATACCACTTCGAGGGGGTAACCTCCAAACCATACAATAACACTCCATACTCATTATATCCCATGTGAACCCTTACATATAACTAAGGGGATGTGTGCCACATGTCGACATCTCCATCAACCCATATACATTATAATAATATATCCCAAGGTACATAGCATGATATTGTTACCAATCGGTTTAAGATTTATGGAGAAAGAAATTTATAAATAAATAAGAATAATTATTATCACTAATGAAGGACACGACAAATAAGAATAATTGAATTTTATATTTGATCCCACATTAGTGTGGTGTCGGCATGTTAATGACTGTAGTAAATGTAATTATTTTTCCACAATGGGAGATCATGTTAGTGGGGTCAAACGTATTCATCACTAATACCACTCATTAATTAATTAGACAAAAGGCGGTGTAGATTCTCGCTTAATTAAAATTTGGTTGATTTGACATGTATTAATTCCATATTAGGATAACCCCATAACATTATTCAAATTAGTGATTTTGGAAATGTGCTCCCCACATAATATTCCCTTAAAGAGACATTCCAATAAGGGCATATTCAAAGGTGGACGTCTTTGGCGAACTACAAATTATAAAAATTTGTAGAGGCATATTAATAAGATATGTATCATGAGGATATTTTTAAATTTTTGAAGCCACAAAAGAGAGCGGAAGACTAAGTAAGAAAACATATTAATCTCGCATATAATCAACCTTTATGTTAGTAAGAGCGTCACTTCTATTATAGCATTACCCTATAGGAAAAAATAGATGAGAAATTAAAATATCCATCACTCGTCTTGTCACGATTGTCCGCTGAAAGGTTTAAACCTAAACCTCTACATCAATTTATTTCCTTAGTGTTCCCTAAGAATTACCTAATCCTACATCGTGATTACTATCTACTTAGCTACTTGAGTTTTCATTTACCAATGTGTTTTCATCTTCTTTTTCATAATTGTCTTACTTGCCTCCAACTTGTGGTCATTTATCACTTTGACGTTAACTCTGCAAGTGCCATCTATGTGACTATGCATGAAAAATAGTTTGTCAATAAATATTTGTATATCATCCATTGCATTAACACACATTTGTTATAAGTCTAGGTGTAAACAACATTCATATCCATCATGTTATCCAATAGGTCACATGGATGCATAAACAACAAAAGCGTGCATAAATAAGTGAGTCTTATAACACCATGTAACAAAAAATTAGTGCACACACACATACATTCATATATATTGATTCAAATATTTTTACGATCGCATCATCGACACTTTGAGAAGTCAATTATGGGCCAAAAAATAAAAAATAAAAAATGGGGCATACAAGTGCCTCTATGTACATAAGTATTGATATGTTGATTGATAATAGAGAATCACTCGTGTGATTCTCTTGAATAATGGTGCGAGAGGATTCCTAGTCCTCTACCTATGAGACCTAATAGTAGAGTGGTCAAGGTACTCCTCGACCTACTCATATTGTAGTGCCCCACACAAAATTTAAAATAAAATAATAAAGGATTTTGTAGTGCCACTGCTCAAAATAAAATCAAAATAATAATAAAAAAATATGAAGGCATGTGGCGGGATTTTTTTGTCGAAAACTACAAATATTAGGGGGTTGTGTGGTAGGTTCCATCACCGCGCGAGGATAATTGTGCATGTCATGATCCCGCTGAAACTAGTCAACATTGAAAACTTAGTAGTAATTGGAAAGTTTGGGTGCATTGGTAGAAATTTATGTAGATGTGGACGGGAGACTGTAAGATGGTGATGGGATAATATTTTGGGCACGCCAGTTCGGAGATATGGGTTTCCTCATGCAACAATCTCATTGTTCCAGCTATGCAAATTAATCCATTTGGATCGGTATCCCTTCTGAAGCATTTCATTTTTCTTGTGGATGTAAAGGAAACTTCCGCTTGGTGTTGTATTGTTGTTGTATGTAGAAGAATAAAAATATTGATGACTGTGAGGATCTCCATTCAAACGTAATGTCAAGTTGTATGAACTTTTTCTTCTCTTATTTTCTATGCACCTGTGATACGTGCATAATAACCTTTTGCACCATTATTCGGTGGGCATCTATAACCACTTTGTTTTCTGCTCTTTACCTTCTTCTCGTGAGTAATTTGTTGTTTTGATTAAGACATTAGAAGCACCCTTTCCTATTGTCCCACATATGCCTCCACAAGATGTTGTTGCTTTCACTCTTCCTCTACGTGAAGCCCTCTATTGTCCATTCTCAGCATCCTCCCATCCTATGCCAAAATATGAGACTTGGAACATGGTATGGACATCCATCAAAGCATAAAAGATAGAGGAATTATTGAATCTATAGTTCCTTGTAAATGAAGAAAAGTGGAGTTTCTGATTCTTTGCAAAGGTATTTTTGTTGTTTTTTCATCTTCTCAGTTGAACATTCTAGGATGGAATGGGAGGAGGAGCAAGAGGAGGTGTTAGACTGGTCAATGCTGGAAGTAGAAATTTGCAAGCTTCAAAAATATTTTGGAAGTGTAAAAAAATGAATTGGAGGGGGGAAGGTTGATAGATTGTTCAACGGAAGAAGCGAAGGTGGATAAAGTATACGGGTGGAGATGAGGAGGAAAATTGTTTACTGATGGAAGGAGGAGGTGAGTACATAAATTGTTCAATTGTAGAAGTAGAGGTTCAAAGTGTGGAAAAAGTAATGGGAGCACATCATGAGGTAAATTTTTCAACAGTGCTACCAGAGTTTGGAATAGTGGAAAGAATACAGGGAAGACGTGATGATGTCAATTTTTCAAAGACATCCACAACACTAGTTTTGATGGGAAATACTGGAAACGGTAATAGTTCAAATGGAAATTCACTCCTCGGATGCGATGCTTGTATATCTCATTTAAGTGCTTTCTCTATTACATAAGAGTGCAAGCTGCAGAAAACAACGTTGAAGGATGGTCGAGTCTTAAATGTGGTGGATACACCTGATACTTTTGACACGAGTGTCCCTAAAAAGATGTTGCAAAAGAAATTATTAAGTGCATTGACCTCACAAAAGAGGGGGTGCATGGAGTTCCTCTAGTGCCCTCTGTTAGAAACCTCTTCAATCTGGAAGAAGCATCTATTGTAAAGGACTTGCAAAAGCTATTTGGTCCTATAATTATTAACTACATGGTGGAGTTTTAGTGCATGCAAACCACTCGATGAAATGCCTTGTGGAAATGCGGAATCAAGCTCCACAACTTTTTCGATTCGTTTTTTTTTTTCTCAAGCATGGTCTCCCTTACCTTTTCTTTCATAATTTTCATAATTTGGGTTCTTCATTTAAAATATTATAGAAACATTAAACCACTAGATAATCTTACAAATGGATATGTAACCAAATTTAAATAGTGTAAAGAAATAAAACTTCACCTTGTGATTGACGAAACTAAATTTTCAATTTAAACATTAAATGTGGTCACTACCATAACCTTATACGATGATACTAGAGTATTCAAATTAAGTTCTCATATCTGCTGGTATCGGTGAGAGTTAGATGATGTCATCAAATCAAACAACCTTTTCCTACCTTGCAAAGTTAGAAAAACACAAATTTCTAGAGGCTTGCAAAACAACAGTCTGAGCCACGTAAAAGAGTAGTCAAATGTCATATGTGTTCCTTGTTATGTAGAGAATCGTGTCAAGAATTATCTCAACCTCGCGTGAATGTTTTCACTCTCTTCACCTCTTCTCTAGAAGCCTCATCACTCCATTTCCATTTTTAGGGAACTTTTAAAATTGAAAAGTTGGATTTCGTTTTGACCCACCATTTGAACCCTTGAGCAACAAAATGCTTATCCACCTTTGCAAACCCCTAGTATTTTTACTAGAAAATTGCTTGGAACCTTCAGTTTCGGGAAAACCATTATTCTTGATAGTTTGGAAAAGGCATTTTGTAGGCCTCCGGTCGCAGTTTGACTAGGTCAAACTGGACCAATTACGATCGGTGGGTTCAAAAAACTCGTCGTCGTGTGAAAACCGTTCGCTAGTTCTAGATTTTTTTAGTTCCTATGAATTTTTGGTGTATAGGAGGACACGTAGAAACTTACATGTGATGTGTCTTCCATTGGAAGACAACGTTTGAAAGTGGTTTCTTAGTCTCCGAGCCTGTTTTGAGCATTTTTGTAGCTAGCGGGGAAAATGTAAAAAAATATTTTAAAAATGTAGGACCTCTCAGGTTGCCAAACCACCGTGGAAACTTTTGACAAATGTAAATAACTATTTGAAAACTCTATAGTGTAAGTTGTTGTGTGAAATAGAGTTTTTGACTAAATGGTGTTTCTCTCTCTTCCTTTCTCTTTCTCTCTACTTGGTTACGAAATGAAATGAAATGAATATATGTTTCAAAACCTTTTCTCTCGAATGCAAATTATAATTATTATTACATGTAATCGATAAAATAAATACATTAATTATGTTAGATTAGGGTGGATTCCATGCCAGTGATTTATAGTTGATTTCATGCTCACATGGTTTTGTAGGATGCAAGAATGATGGCGAAAAGGCGATGTGTAATTCATTATTTATTATTGTAATTTATATAGGTCATTGTAAAATGAATATATGTATAATGTAGTCTCATGTTACAAAAATTTATATTTGAAATTTTGCTAATATGTATGAGATGCTAGTTTTAGGGATATCTTAGGAAATGTGCATCTAATCATAGGTTCAATTTGATTCATAGTTACGTATGGTAAAAATGTTTGATATATATATGGTAAATGAATTTGAATTTAATATCTTGTAGCATTTTCAGTGTTCAATAAATGATTAATTAATTAATTAGCATGTTGTATTCTTACCTTGTAAATGTAATAAGGATATTTAATCGAAACACTCAACCCTAGTATAAGATTTGTGCATAACATGTATTCATGTGTGATCCTTCTTACCATAGAAGAGATTGAAAATATCAAATGAACTTAAACTTTGCACTTGATGGAACCTCCTAACTTAGGTAAATAAGACCCCTAGTTTGTGTTACCGTCATGGTCAGTATGTTTAGCCTTATCGTTGTGAACCTGATGGTTAGGAATGACCTGGAGAAACTTTTTATGGAGTAAGTAGAGCTATTACTCCCTTAGTATGCTAGTGGACTACCAAGTCTTATGAAGTTAGATCTATAAATTAACTTCATCATCGAATGAATTCATTGTGGGATCCAGATGACACAAATAGAGATAGTGAAATAGTTGTTCTATGACTTACACTCTTGTTAATAAACTCTTTAGTTCCTCTCAGCTAAATGTGTCACCTTGGTTACTAATAACATAACGCATTGGTCTTTCATGAAGGTTTTTTAGCTTAAATTTGTCCTCTCACCTTAAACTCATTTATAGTTGAGGCATAGATCCTTATGTGCTTTTGGAATTAAACAAAACCTTGGCTAATTAAGGGGTTAACTTATGGGTGGAAATTATTCATAACTCTTAGCAAATGAAATTGTATTTTAAATTAAGTTGACTTAAGAGAAGTGTAAAAACAAAAAAATAGTCTCGTTACCCCTTATGCCTAGTTTCCCTTTGTACCCTAGTGAGTGGCCCAAAACTAAAAAAGGTAATAGGTAATATTCCTATGATTGATCTCATGGTGGGATTTAAATGACACAAGTGGATGTCTTGGTTGCAACATGTGTTAAATATTGTAGGGTATAAGAGCAAAGAAGTGGGATGTCTCATGTTAGGTTACACTCTTATAGTAGTGAATCCATTAGCAAAAAGTATGTGTTATTTTGTTTTCAAATGTTATAAAACAAAGGTAATAATGAGACCATAGTGAGATGTAAGAGTAAAGCATATAAGAGTAAAATTAGATTTTGAGGTTAGGAATAATGTCACTCTTGGAGTCCTTATAACTCAATTAGACATTTTCATGTGTTAAAAAGAATATGAATTTCCTTGGTGAGATCAAACTTCGAGAAAACAAAAATATATATATATATATAAATAAAATTTCTTGATGTGGAAATGTTGAATGGATTCAACAAGTTATTGAACTATATTAACTATGATAGGGAAATAAAGATACCGTGATCAAAGAATGTTTATGGGAAAATGTATCTTGAATCTAAATCTCCCTTAAGTCCTAAGATTTATTTCTCGACATCACGTCAAATTCACTTGTGTAGCAAGGGTAAAATTTAAACATTGAATAGAAGCATAATCTTAACATAAGAACGAGAGAATTAGGAACTTTGTATGCAATTTGAAATATGGAAAAATTATGTAAGTTATGGAGATTGTCGTAAGGGATAAAGATCCAAATTAAATGGTCAAATTGTAAGTTGAATGTGAAATGAACTTATGAATATCTAGGGTAAAAAAAAGGAAGAAAATTATATACTTACATAATAATGTTATTGAATGTTAATCATAACTAAAGATGTAATCATGGTAATGATGTGTTGTGGGTTTTCCAATCCTTGAGTCCCTTTTCTTGTGGTTGAGTTATTGCTAGCATTTTTCATTGGAGAAAGTGTGGCATCGACATGTATATGGTGTTGTCATGTGTCTATGTGAGTCGATGACTTATGTAAGTGTCTTGTGCATTGTTGAGTTTCTCTTCTTGGAGCCCTTGTGGTGTTGTGTAGTGAGCAATGTAAGTCAAAAAAATTATCCTAGTATTTTTATTGTTGTATTTATGTGTGTAAAATGTGGGCATTACATTTGGTATCAGAGCGAAGTTCATGCTCTCGAACCTCTGGGACAGATTGGAGTTGTGATGGTTTTGCATGGTGGTGGTAGAGATTGGAAGAGTAATGTGATATAAGCGTGATGTGAACTATGTCGTAATTGTGATATTGTGAACACACATGTTGTGTATGTCACTTAGTGCATATTTTTATCATGTTGATGTGCTTGTGATGAGAGTATTCTCTCTCCTTTTCATGGATTCTATGAAGAGTTCACGTGTGATGTACCACCTTATTGTGTGTGAAAAAATAATGTTATTGTGGATTGCGGAGTGTTGGAGCATTTTGGCATTATGTGATATGAAGGTGTATTGATGTATTGCATGAAAAAATTGGTGTAAAGTGAATTAGATTGTATCATGATGTCGTCACTATATTGTGATGAATCGTGTGCATCACCATGTTGTATTGCAATTGACTATATGTTGTAAAGTTAGACATTGTGTTCCTCATATGTATAATTCATGTAATATGTGATGGTTCATGTCGTGATTTAGGGGCATATGGTGAGCGTATGATCCCTATTGTATATATGATTGCACTTTGGGTGTAGAATGTGGTAATGTGATGTATCGTAACCCATGAAAGTAATGATTGTGTTTTACCCTATATATATACCATGCGTAAGATATGGTTAATTTGTGTGAATCACCATTGTGTTAGTGATGTAGTTATGTGTTATGTTGTGGACCCTACACTAACCGACCCTAAGGGAAATCGGTAAAAGGTGTATGTTTGGAGTGAGAAAATGTGTACCGTTGACTAGTCACTCGAGCCGAGTACGAGATAGGAAGTGGAGCCTTACATAGGCTGAAAACCCACTTTTGTTCATTTGGTATGTGTGGCACTTGCTCAATGGGTGTCATGCATATTGTGTTTCACGGACACCTTAGGCTCAGTAGATGGTGACTTGTACTCCTTTCTCTCTCCTATATGGTTATCATATGGATTCAACCTATGTGATTTTGACTATGTTGAGCCTTGTCAAAGTGGTGGCGGGATGATTCAGATAGAGATGATGACAATTGTATTATTTGATATGTTATTTTACGAGTGAGGCTCGATGTTTCCGAGTGCCAAAAACTCGTTGAGTACCCCCTTGGTGGCCATATAAGGCCACATAGTTATTGTAATGTGTTATTTCTATACATGTATTTTATTCGTAAATTGAAAACTTTCCCTTTTCTTGCTAGAACCAACAATTTTCTTGATTGACATGTTCTTATATTTTGGGCATTTATTTGGTTGATGCACTAACATGCATATTTTTGCACTAACTATGGTTATTTGGCCATTTTTTTTCTTAGATTTAAATTTTCTTTTTAAGTTTAAAAATTTATAGCCTAGCCCAAGGCTTGAGATTTTGCCACTTGGCATTTGAATGGATTTTATGTTGGTTCTAATGTCGTAATGTGTTGGAATAGGGTCATGGGATTCACCATGGAGTGGTGGAACCTATGGACCCACTTCATTGTATGTATGGGTACACCCCAAGGAGTTACAGATAACTAGCGGGTTGTTGAACCACGAGTTATTATGTCACTTGGGTTAGAGGTATCTGGACTCTATGTGCCTAGGGCCATAGGGTGACCAACCTCTTTTGGGGAGCGAAAAGGAAAATTTATCTTTATTTTATTGCTTGAGGGAGGCATAAGAGACTTGAGGGAGGCATAAGAGACACTTGGGAGGCATAAGAGACATTGAGACTTGGGAGGCATAAGAGACTTGGGGAGGCATAAGGAAATTGTGTGGGTGTGTTTGATGCTTGAGAGGGATTATGTAGTTGTTTTGTGATGCATGGGAGGTATATGTAGTTGTCTTTTATGATGCTTGGGAGGTATATGGAGTTGTTTTGTGATGTGCTTTGAGGTATGTGTGAGTTGGTGTTTTTATGATTTATGTCTACCTTGTGAGTCTTGTTGTTTTGTGATGTTGAGGATTGATGCTCCTCATTGTTGGCATGATGTTGTTCCCATCTTGACACTTTGTGTAGTACGATTATTGTCCCAAGTTTTGTGAAACCTCTTATATGTGTACATACATTTGGGAATTCCATGTTGAAATAGTCTACTTATGTTATGGGTACTATTGTGTGTTTAGCACCCATGTGTGGACAAGTATTGTGTGTGAGAGCTATTTATGTTTTTCCATGGTTAGTTGAGTTATTGTGATGTGATACAGTAGTGGAAGTATGTAGAAATATGTCTTGTGAACCATTAGTGTTTTGTTTGTCCCTAATGTGGTATTGTGATGTCAATTTCTGTTGGGCACCTACGAACATAAGAAAACTAAAATCTTAAACAATGAAATACTAAGAGTTGAGATTAATAAATACTTTAAAGGAAAATACTAAGTAATAAAGTAAAAGAGAACTGTCAATCTTCATAGAACATTAAAATTTAAGATATTGCAAAATTAGTTTTCTTCCTTGTGGTCTTGTTGTATCGACCGAAAGATTTTTTTGTGAAATGACATGGGTCATTATTGACTTTCTTGCCTACCTACCCTTCGAGCTTCAATATTGTGTCGCATCGAGGATGATGATCTTATAAGGGGAGGAAAATGTAGTGCCCCACACAAAAAATTTAAAATAAAATAATAAATATTTTGTAATGCCTTATGTCAAAATAAAATCAAAATTAAAAAAAAAAAATGATGAAGGCATGTGGCATGGGGTTTGGGGGGGATTTTGTCAAAAAAACTACAAATATTAGGGGGTTGTGTGTGCGGTTTCCATCATCAGTTGTGCGAGAGAATGGAGATGTGTGCATGTCATGATCCCATTTAGAAACCAAACATCACATTGAAAACTTAGTAGTAATTGGAAAGTTCGGAGTGCGTTGGTAGAAATTTATGTAGATGTTGATGGGAGATGATGGTGTAAGATGGTGATGGGATAATATTTTGGGCACGTTAGTTCGGGAGATATGGGTTTCCTCATGCAATTGATCTCATTTTTTTCAAACTATGTAAATTAATCCATTTGGATCAAAATCCCTTCCTTCAAAGCGTTTCATTTATCTCAAGTGGTGTAAAGGAAACTTCCACAGGCATTGTATTATTATTGTATGCGAAAGAATAAAAATATTGATGACTATGAGGATCTCCATTCAAATGTAATGTTGATTTGTATGAACTTATTCTTATCTTATTTTCTATGCACTTGTGATACATGCATAATAACCTTTTGCACCATTATTTGGTGGGAATGTATCAGCAACCACTTCGTTTTGCTACTCTTTACCTTCTTTGCAAGTAATTTGTTGTTTTGATTAAGACATTAGAAGCACCCTTTCTTATTGTCCCACATATGCCTCCACAAATGTTGTTGCTTTCACTCTTTGTGTGCGTGATGCCCTCTTTCCGATTTTCAATTCTCATCCTCTCGTCTATGCCAAAATATGAGACTTGGAACAGGGTATGGACATCCATCAAAGCATAAAAGATAGAGGAATTATTGAATCTGTAGTTCCTTGTAAATGAAGAAAAGTGGATTTTTTCATTCTTTGCAAAGTTATTTTCATTGTTTTTTCATCTTCTCAGCTGAACATTCTAGGACGGAATGGGAGGAGGAGAAAAGGTGTTAGGCGATCAATGTGGAAGCAAAAATTTGCAAGCTTGAAAAGAGATTTTGGAAGTGTAAAAAAATGAATTAGAGGGGGAGGTTGATAGATTGTTCAATGGCGAAGTGAAGGTGGATAAAGTATACGGTGGAGATGAGGAGGAAAATTGTTTAAATTTATGATTGAAGGAGGAGGTGATTACATATATTGTTTAATTGTAGAAGTAAGTGAGAGGTTCAAAGTGTGGAAAAAAAGTAATGGGAGCACATCACGAGGTAAATTTTCAACGGTGCTACGAGTTTTTGGAACAGTGGAAAAAGAATACGGGAAGAAGATGTGATGATGTCATTGTTCAAAGACATCCACAACATTAGTTTTGATGGGCAAGACTGGAAACAATGATATAGTTGGAAAATTAACTCCTCGGATGCGATGCTTGATATGTATATCTCATTTAAGTGCTTGCTCTATTAATAAGAGAGTAAGCTGCAAAACAATGTTGAAGGATGGTTGAGTCTTAAATTTGGTGGATACGCATATCTTTGATACTTTTGACACAAGTGTCCCTAAAAAGATGTTACTTAAGAAGAAATTATTAAGTGCAAAATTCACCTCACAAAAGAGGGGTGCATGGAGTTCCTCTAGTGCCCTCTATTAGAAACCTCTTTACTATGGAAGAAGCATATGGTTGTAAAGGACTTGCAAAAGCTATTTGGTCCTAGAATTATTAACCTACATGGTGGATTTTTAGTGCATGCAAACCGCATTCGATGAAATGTCTTGTGGAGATGTGGAATCAAGCTCCACAACTTTGTTCGATTCATTTTTTTTTCAAGCATGGTCTCCCTTACCTTTTCTTTCATAATTTTTGTAATTTGGGTTCTTCATTTACAATATTATAGAAACGTTAAACCACTAGATAATCTTACAAATGGATATGTAACTAAATTTAAATAGTGTAAAGAAATAAATCTTCACCTTGTGATTGATTTCAATTTAAACTAATTTTCAATTTTAACATTAAATGTGGTTGCATACCATAACCTTATACGATGATACTAGAGCATCCAAATTAAGTTCTTGTATCTTTGGTATCGGTGAGATCTATATGATGTCATTAAATCAAACAACCTTTAGCCTACCTTGCGAAAGTTAGAAAAATGCAAATTTCAAAGGCTTGCAAAACAACAGAAATGAGCCTGTAAAGGTAAAAGAGTTGTCAAACATTCGTATGTGTTCCTTGTTATGTAGAGAGTCACTTCAAGAATTATTACCTCATGTGACTATTTGCACTCTTTCACCGCTTCTCCTTTAGAGCCCCAATCACTTTGTTTGCACTTTTAGGGAACTTTTAAAATTGAAAAACCTTGGATTTCGTTTTGACCCACCGTTGTAGGAACCTTGAGCAAGAACAAAAAGCTTATCCACCTTTTCAAAAACTAGTATTTTATAGAAAATTGCATGGAACCTTCATTTCGGAAAATCCACTATTCTTGATAGTTTGGAAAGGTATTTTATAGGCCTCGAGCTCACTTTTTGACATTTTCAACTAGGACCAATTACGACCGAATGGGTTCAAAAACTAGTCATGCCGTGTGAAAACCGTTCACTAGTTCTAAATTTTGTCAGTTCCTATGAATTCTTGGTGTATAGGAGGACACGTAGAAAATTACATGTGGTGTGTTTCCCATTGGAAAGACAACGTTTGAAAGTGGTTTCTTAGCCTCCGAGCCTAAATTGAACGTTTTTGTAGCTAGTAGGAAAATGTTAAAAAATAAATAAATTTGTAGGACCCCTGTCGGGTTGCCAAACCACCATGGAAACTTTTGACACATGTAAATAACTATTTAAAACTCTATAGTGTAACTTGTTGTGTGAAATAGAACTTTTGACAAAATGGTGTTTCTCTCTCTTCCTTTCTCTTTCTCTCTCCTTGGTTACAAAATGAAATGAAATGAATACATGTTTCTAAACCTTTTCTTTCGAATGCAAATTATAATTATTATTATATGTAAATGGGAAACTAAAGACATTAATTATGTTAGATTAGGGTGGATTCCATGCCAACGATTTATCATTGATTTCATGCTCACATGGTTTTGCAGGATGCAAGAATGATGGTGAAAAGGCAATGTGTAATTCATTATTTATTATTGTAAATTTATATAGGTCATTGTAAAATGAATATATGTATAATGTAGTCTCATGTTACAAAAAATTTATATTTGAAATTTGCTAATATGTATGAGATGCTAGTTTTAGGGATATCTTAGGAAATGTGCATCTAATCATAGGTTCAATTTGATACATAGTTACGTATGGTAAAAGGTTTGATATATATATATATGGTAAATGAATTTGAAGTTAATATCTTGTAGTGCATTTTTAGTGTTCAATAAATGATTAATTAATTAGTATGTTGTATTCTTACCTTGTAAATGTAATAAAGAGATTTAATCGAAACACTCAACCCTAGTATAAGATTCATGCATAACATGTATTCATGTGTGATCCTTCTTACCATAGAAGAGATTGAAACCTTCGAATGAACTTAAAATTTACACTCGATGGAACCTCCTAGCTTAGGTAAATAAGACCCCTAGTTTGTGTTACCATCATGGTCGGTATGTTTAGCCTTATCGTCATGAACCCAACAGTTAGGAACGACCTGGACAAACTTTTTATGGAGTAAGTAGAGCTATTACTCCCTTAGTATCCTAGTGGACTACCAAGTCTTATGAAGTTAGATCTATAAATTAACTTCATCATCGAATGAATTCACTATGGGATCCGAGACAACACAAATGGAGATAGCGAAATAGTTGTTCACTGACTTAAACTCTTGTTAATAAACTCGTTAGTTCCTCTCGAGATAAATGTGTCACCTTGGTTACTAATAACATAACACAATGGTCTTTCATGAAGGTTGTTTAGCTTAAATTTTCCTCTCACCTTAAACTCATTTATAGTTGAGGCATAGATCCTTAGGTGCTTTTGGAATTAAACAAAACCTTGGCTAATTAAGGGGTTAACTTACAGGTGGAAATTGTTCATAACTCTTAGCAAATAAAATTGTATTTTAAATTAAGTGGATTTAAATGACACAAGTGGATGTCTTGGTTGCAGCATGTGTTAAATACTGTAGCGTATAAGAGCAAAGAAGTGGGATGTCTTGTGTTACACTCCTTGTAGTAGTGAATCCATTAGTGAAAAGTATGTGTTATTTTGTTTTCAAATGTTATAAAACAATGCTAATAATGAGACCATAGTGCGATGTAAGAGTAAAGCATATAAGAGTAAAACAAGATTTGAGGTTAGGAATAATGTCACTCTTGGAGTCCTTATAACTCAATTAAACAATTTCATGTGTTACAAAGAATACAAATTTCCCTGGTGAGACCAAACTTCGAGAAAACAAAAGATATATATAAATCCAAATAAAATTTCTTGATGTGGAAATGTCGAATGGATTCAACAAGTTATTGAACCATATTAACTATGATAGGGAAATAAAGATACCATGATCAAAAAATGTTTATGGGAATAAGGTATCTTGAATCTAAATCTCCCTTAAATCCTAAGATTTCTTTCTCGATATCACGTCAAATTCACTTGTGTAGCAAAGGTAAAAATTTAAACATTGAATAAACATTTGATAAGCATAATCTTAACATAAGAATGAGAGAATTAGGAAATTTGTATGTAAATTTAAATAGGACAAATACTTATGTAAATTATGGAGATTGGTGTAAGGGATAAAGAGCCAATTTAAATGGTTGAACTGTAAGTTGAATGTGGAGTGAACTTATGAGTTTGTAGGTAAAAAAAAGGAAAGAACATTGTACTTACATAATAATTTTATATGAAGGTTAATCATAATGAAGACGTAATCATGGTAATGATGTGTTGTGGGTTGGCCATTCTTTGAGTCCCTTTTCTTGTGGTTTGAGTTATTGTTAGCATTTGTTCATTAGAGAAAGTGTGGCATTGTCATGTATATGGTGTTGTCATGTGTCTATGTGAGTCGATGACTTACGTAAGTGTCTGGTGCGTTGTTGAGTTTCTCTTCTTGGAGCCCTTATTGTGTTGTGTAGTGAGAAATGTAATTCAAAAAAACATTATCTTGGTATTTTATTGTGGTATTTATGTGTGTAAAATGTGGGCATTACACATATGGTGATAACCACTAGTATTTGACACGAGGCATCATCTATATCGCTATCCTCCAACTCGATGAAGCTCCATATCTCCCTAACCTTCTACGCATCACCTCCCTCGCGTAAATACACCTCATCCGAGCTCTATTAATGTCATGGCCCTCTCAATGTCCAATAGTTGTGCCCATGATAGCCAACGAATAAGACATTTGTGTGGCATCCAACACTATGATAAACCCTACGATCTAGCTATAACTTGTTTGGGGCGTTCCTAGGGTGGAGAAAACTTATCTACCATTGTATCCTTGATTAGCTACTTGTACTTGCGGTAGTCTCTACAAACATGTACAAAATTGATGGAGTTAAGTAACATATACAAAAGAAGGCCACTAATGCTAGGAATAAAAATGTGCTAATCAGCTGTAACACTATGAGTCTAACAAGAGCATAAATAGGGAAAACAAAATAAACCAAACTAGACTACTTGGATCCCCTACCTACCACTCTAGATCGACCTCGCATCATAAGGCTCATAGTCATCCTCCAACTCCTCGGTGGATCGGTCCTTGGCCCTCTCCAAAGCAAATCTCGATATGACTTGTAAGGAAATTAATTGGATAGATTTTTGAATATCAATAGTAATACAACACCAAAGAACTCCAAAATAGAGAGAAAAGATCGCAATGTATTCAAGTAGAATGACTTAGCCATTTCGAGGAGGGAAACCTTTAAAGCATACAATAAGACTCAAGTGCTCAATATGATGATCATCTATGAGTTACTAACTCATATATAAACCCTACTATGTTATATAAACCACCTAGGTCGACCTCTAAGCATATAAAAGTCTAAATAAATGAGATATAACATGATAAGAGATAGGTGAAAATGCATAGTTGAGAGGAAAGGATTGTATCTAACTTGGGACTTTAGTTTGTAAAAGCATATGAATGTTTCGATATAGGGATTGATTGCAACAGAGTCAAAATTATTGTAACCCCAAATTTCTATATTTCCTTATAGTTCTAATTAAAAAGTTCACGAAGACACTTAGAGAATTTTTTTGATTAGGTTTTAAATGATATTTTGACATTTTTTTCTGAGATAAAATCACTCAAATTGGATTGAAGTGATTTCAGAACATGGGGGACATCGACTCCCGATATACAAATAATCAAAAAATTGCTTTGGTTCTTGCAAAAGTGAAAATGCTAGAGAAATATTTACAAAGTTTAATCTTCAATGTTGTTCAAAGCTATAAAAGGGAAAACATGCGTACACATATTCAATATTTACTATTTTAGATAAAAATTAAATAGATACACTTATATTAACAAAAAATAAAAAAAGGATAGTCTTAGTCTTTGAGTGACATCCTTATGAGGTAGTGCAACATGAAGTAAAAACTCCACATGTGGAGCATGGTAGTGGTGTGTGCTTTGGAACACACACATTTCATCATTCATGTTGGTGCCCTAGGTGGAGAGATGAGCCCATAATAGATGCAAATTTCCTTTGATGTTGCCACTAATTGTGTCAATCAATGCATTTTAATTCCCTCCACCATCCACCACTCTATCCACTTCCCTTCCACCAATTTCACGCACTATGGACTAATCCTGTCGATACCTCAAAAAGCACACACACATGACCAAACTCATAAATGTGCACATAAACACACACTTACATGTTTTGAACCCATCATCACATTTGATTCTATTTGGCATTAGTTTGGCCACCCAGAGGTGAACCAAAAAGAGATTGATAACTTTCAAGCTTTGCGGTTGGGGTAGAAAAACTAGGTAAATGGAAATAAGGGACCCACAGATGTATGGACAATGCTAATTACTCTTTGAGTGACACATAACAATATGAATGGAGATTCCATCTCACACTTGATAGTTTGAGGACCTAAGAAAACCTAGAGGATGTTGCGAGATGGGAAGCCAACAAAAAATGATGTAAGAGGGAGGAGTAGTTAAGAACCTTATTAAGGAAAACCCAACAACCCATGCCAAAGGGGGAAAGCCTCGAGTTGGTGCTTGGGTGTAGGTTTCATTTTACAAGTTAATTATACTACTTATTAACTTTTAAAAGAGGTTAAAATAATAATAATGGTTTATTTAACATTATTGTTATTAATTTGAAAGTCCTTCTAACCAACTTGTTAATAGATATTTTAATACGAGTTTATTAAAATAATAACAAAATAAATGGTCATTACGTTGCTTGAGTTCTAAGTGGTTTTCCTTTACCTTATTATTGTCACCAAAACTATAAGAGGATAAACATCATTCCAATAATGAATGTAATTTTGTCAATGAGTAAAATCGTATGAACAAACATCCCACAAAAATCTATCTAATTAAATTATTAGTTAAATCCACTAACTAAACATGATAATGATAATGTTATTATCCTTATTTGATGATCCTATTAAATTATAATATAAATAAATAAAAAGGTACATAAAAATGCCACTTATGTGGCCTATTATTTTAGGAAAAAAATACTAATTCAATCAAACTTTCCTTTTCAAATGTTAAATGACCTATAACTAAAATATCTACATATTTATGATCAATTATTTTGTTGTTTTACGAATTTAAAATGACTATATAATATATATATATATATATATATATATATATATATATATATATATATCTTCAACTAAGGTAGGATGGCTTGCATATTTTAATAAGTTTCAACTTCATTCCTCTCGTTAAAGTCAAAAGGCATAAAATCTCATTAAGGATGGAGCCCATATTGTAACTAATTTGTCATTGTGGCAAGTGAAATGGAGTGCACTTAGGAAATGACAATGTAAAGGGGATATTGAGATGATGGTGGAAGCAACACAACTACCCTTATCATTTGATAAAATAGGTTGAGACCATAAATATAGAAAATTTACAAAGTGACACTTGTAGTCAATATGCCTATCACTTGGGCAATGGTAGCATACAACCCATTGGGAGCTCACTGGTGTTCAAAATGAATGTGATTTTATTTCAATATCTAATTTACCTCCCCACATTAACTATAACAAACATATTCACTTCACAAACAAAAATTCTTTCCCATTCTAAGAGGTGGCAATACTCAAAATTTGTAAATATTTTACAACTAAAAATAATGAAATTGGGTAAAGGGCTGCCAAACTTAAAATTGCCTCTACTTAGGCCAATGACTATATTTCACCCATGCCTACAAATGAGTAGATCCGCCAAGAAATGTATGAGTAACCATACTTCAAATTCTTAGCAAGAGCATAATCCTATCAAGCATGTTCAAAGTGGTTCAAGTTGCCAACTAGTTGCATTCATATAGATGTTACATGTTAGGTGGAGAACTATGTGTGGTTTGAGGCCTCTTTAGATTAGTGCCTACATAGGTGGTGCATGGATTTCACTTTAACCCAAACACTAACCTTTTTATATGGTGTGTTTAGAGTTTTGACATGATTGAAATTGATTAGGGAAGGTTTTAGAATTGTGTAACAAATGGGGTTTGAAAATGAGACATAGTTATAACACACCGAAGGACCCAAAAAGTTACAAATCTTCATTCAAAAGTGTATAAGATCGTATCATAGGGGAAAGACTAGATTATACAAATCGGCCAAAGTCGTAAATGCAGTCTTGCACTAGGGCACTTTTAGGTTATAATATCGTAAACACAACATCTTTAGCCTTTGCACTCTCATATTCTCCACTATGTGCACCTTGATCTCTTTTGTACAATCATGTGTGGCTAAGTATATCTTCCATCTTGTGTTTTATAGCTTGTATGATATTGTAATCATTAATTGAAAGTAGTGGTATGTTTTATGATATTATATGATTAATGTTGGAAGTTAATTAATCAGAATAGTTTATAGTTTCCTTACCTTACATTCCTTTTTAGTGTTGTGAATATCCATAACATTTTAATATATTGAGGTTAAAAAGGTGTAAACACTAGGAACATGTGCTCCTTGTGAGTAGTGATAACCCTATGTTTTACTATAACTCTTTTCTCTCCCCGATGAGAAACTAACATGGATTATAATATTGAACTGAATTAAGTAGAAGAACATCAAGTTGGATGTTATCCTTGAGACAACCCAAGAACAAATAATTTATATGGTCCTTTGAGATGACATCCACACATAAGGAATTTTTTTGGAACCACCGAATGTAATCCTCGACTTTCCCATTTGTTGCATCTTTATTATCTAGTTAAAATAGTTTTATATAACATTGTTACTGTAGTGCAACAAGAGCTAATATGTGAACATTAACCAGGTAATATGGAGACTCTTCTTTTTATTTTGCTCACACATCTATATATACCAAATAAATTATCTTGGTTCCAGATACATGGATGTCAATACCACCTCGTGTCCACTTCAAACTTTATGCACCTTAAAAATATCCATTTGGTTAATCCATGTGATTGGGTCCTTACGATAATTTTTTCTCATCTATACCCTTGGTATCATGTTTTTACCCCCTAAATTAGAATATGAAGAGTGATGTGGCTATGATGAATTATGATTATGGTTAATGGGATGCCCTAATTGACCTAGTTGGGAGTTGGTGTGACATGCCTACAATTTTATACTCTAATAGGTTACTATGAGTTAGTCACTAACCTCGTATATAACCTCTTTTATTACCACTATCAATTACAAACTACGTAGATCATACTTAAGCTTACTGAATCTATGATATGTTAAGGAAAACCCTAATGTCAAGGATTCAATAAGTCCTTCTTCCAAATCCATATTACGAGTATTATTCCCTAAAGTGATGTTATGCTTTCCTTTTCCTTTAGTTTGTGGACCTATCATAATTTTTACCCCTAGATCATGGTTCATGCTTTAGGGATCAGGGTAGGGATTTAGGGTTTCTAAAATTTTTCAGCCTAATAGACAAAATCATGGGGAATAATCTGCTAATAAACTTTTGCAAGCTTTTTGAAAATGTAAATAACTTCAAAAAAATCCACAAATTGCGACATGTGGAGTAGTTATATAAAAAACCCCAAAATGGAAATAACTTTTGTAAATCAAATAAAAAAATCTAAATTTTATAGAGAGCCTTACTTGATTTATTTTGTAAAAAAATGGCTTGATAATTTGCAATCATTTGTGAGATATTGTCAGCTCCTCAAAAATAGGGTTTTGGACCTAATTTTGGCCAAAACAAAGCTCTGATACCACTTGTAAGGAAATTACTTGGATATAGTTTTGAATATCAGTAGCAATAGAACACCAAAGAACTCCAAAATAAAGAGAAAAGATCACAATATATTAAAGTAGAATGACTTCACCATTTTGAGGGGGGGCAACCTCCAAACCATACAATAAGACTCAAGTGCTCAATATGATGATCATCTATGAGTTACTAACTCATATATAAACCATACCATGTTATATAAACCAGCTAGGCCGACCTACTAAGCATATAAAAGTCTAAATAATTGAGATATAACATGATAAGAGATCATGTTAGTCACAAGTTTTTCATACATATTCTGATATATGACATTGGGTCAAAGGCGTAAAAAGTTTCGTGAGCGACCAAACAATGTGCATGCATGAATAAGTCATAGAAGAGGATAATCTCTTGGGTATGGAATGTGCACACACATCATGCTTTAGGTGTAAGGCCAAAGTTATCATTGCCAAAATTAGGTGTCTACACTAGGGTATTTAAGGGATCAATTTTGAGACAAGTGTAAGCCTCTATATGTGTTTTGTAAAATGTGCAGTGATTCCTGATGAGTTGATCTAGATTATAAGCGAGGTCTAGTGAATTTAGGACACAAGAAGAGAAAGAGAGTACCTTATTTGGTCATTTGTGTGTAAATGGGAGTTTAATGCCAAGATAAGTGTAAAGTGTCATATCACCAAGTGCTCGAACTAGATTTGTGGTATTGCAGACCTAATCATTACCCACCATTATTAAAAAAAGAAAAAAGGGAAGGTCATTGTCTTTTAGAAGATTTTATGTAATCATCACTTAAAAAGTGATCAATGATTTAATCACTTGGTAACCTTATTTGGTAAATCCCTAACGTGGATTATCACCATTGTAGTTGTTAGGAATGAATGGTGTTCACATTATTATTAATATGTGCAATTATATTATCAATGATAATATAATTATATATGTGTGATGTAATTGTATAATTACTCACGATAAATGAGTAATTGGTTTGTAAGTTTGTTGATATATTGTTATAACAATTATATAACAATATATCAATACGGGTTTGTTATTGTTTGTATACTTCCTATTTTATAGGAAGTTGTTCAAACTACATTCTTGGCTATTTAATAGCCCTCTATTGTTATAATAGTGTGTGAAGAATATTATTTGGAAAGTTTATTATGTAAATCTGGTCTCAAGCTTTCATTTGGTATCGGAGCATTATTGTTCTTGTGCCTGTATATTATGGTTGTCCGACATGTATTGATTTAGGAGGAGAGATGTGGCTTCGGCTTCCATTTCAGAGCAGACTTGATGTTGGAGAAACTGCAAGCATGACGTTGGTGTCTATTTCCTTCTTGACATACCTGAGATCAATGATCGATCCAATTGCCATTCGTTTTTTCTAGTTTTACAGCTATGTGAGAAACACAATATTGTCCGAGTCCCTGACACATCTGTCAAGGCAATATTCAGTAAAGAATTTTTTAATTTGTTTGCATTCAGGTTTTAGTTGGCGTTTCAACTTGTACCATTCTACCCACTGCGCCATTGTTATTGTTGCATAGTCTTTTCTGATTGCGTTTGCATTGAATCCTTTTGCATTACTTTGGTATCCGTCACTTTTTTTTGTCCATCTGTACCTCACCATTGTGTAGATATCCTTGTATATTGAGTATTGGTCCTTGCATTTGGACTCCTACATTTACCAAACAAGCGTAGCTATTACAAAGAAAAGAAAACACATGTTTTATGACAACAGTAATATAGTTATGTGGTATTGGAGCTGAATGGTGATCACAATCCATCTCATGCATTGGAGGGCGTGTAATATCTTCGTATTATATTTCAACTTCAAACGCATGGTCTGATTATATACCAATGAGCTGAATTTTGCTCAATATTATTAAAATTGAGGAATACTCGTCATTAAATGTTGTTGGAGGTATTTTTCATTGAGTCGATTAAATCCTTCTCTCCACGAGGTTTACAAAAATTTCAGTCTTCATGTGACTACGTAGCAAGCTGGCACGATTTCGATATCCAATGTTCTCCATTGTTGCGGATTAAACACCTACAAAAGCAGAATTTGAAGTATCCACGCGTATATGGCATAGTGAATGGGATCCGCATTTTCTTCTCGGTGAGAAATTTGCAGTGGATAGTTTTATAGTGTGTACATAGTCTATTGCAGTCCATATTTGTTTTACGTCCATAAGTCGATTATTTATCCAAAAAAATTAGTTGTCAATGTGCCATTTTGTGTTTTGCCACTTTAGTACTCTTTTAGTCTAATATATTTTCCAAGTTTATAAATAATCAAGTGTCCTCTTGTTTTATTGTCCTCATTAAAAGTTTTCGTGTCTTCAAGTCATGAATTTGTCCATTTATATAATTGAGTCACTTTTTTATATTAAGATTCATTTCTAAAAATGTTGTCCTCTCAAATTCGAGTCAGAAGTCAAAAATTGAGTCATTAGTCTTGTCAAAATAGTCAAAGTCAAAGTGTCAAAAATATATTTGTGTCATTTTGTTATCGTCATTTAGGTGATTATTAGGAAAATTGTCAAAAAAAAATAAAAAAATTGCCTTACGAACGCATTTTCGGTGGAATCCGACGTTCAAGGCATGTTATTAAGTCTCATCGTCACATCCGCTGAGTTAGCAGCCATCCATCTTGGAGGATGGAGGCACAGGAGGATGGAGGACAAACAACGTCCTCTCGTCAGTCACCAACGACGGGGCCGCATCTTGATCTCGGTGACATGTGTGCGGTGTGGTTTTCATTTTCGGTGTTCTTGCTTTGCGAGTGATGGTTTTACTGAATAAACCCTTTTGAAACTTTTTGGAGGAGTCATGTTTTCAAAATACTCATTTTTGGGGAGCAGGAGAAGATTTTGAGGTAGACTCAAGGGATGGTTATCCAGCTAGTGTGAAGCTTGTGGATCTTGGAGATTCAGAATTCGGGCGCCCAGGAGGAAGGGAAAGTCCCACAGGAACCTAAAGAGGAAGGGAGCATTCCTGCATAATTCGGCTTGACACTACGCCTTTACGAGGGTAAAGAGATAATCTATGGAGTTTGTACCTGGTCTAAGAAGTGCTTTCAGGAGGTGGTTAAATTTCTTTGAATATGGTTCTTCTTCGTGTTCACATTAAGGGGGTGAATATTGGGATTTAATAATGTTCACACCAAGGGGGTGAATGTTAGGAATGAATGGTGTTCACATTATTATTAATATGTGCAATTATATTATCAATGATAATATAATTATATATGTGTGATGTAATTGTATAATTACTCACGATAAATGAGTAATTGGTTTGTAAGTTTGTTGATATATTGTTATAACAATTATATAACAATATATCAATATGGGTTTGTTATTGTTTGTATACTTCCTATTTTATAGGAAGTTGTTCAAACTACATTCTTGGCTATTTAATAGCCCTCTATTGTTATAATAGAGTGAAGAATATTATTCGGAGAAGTTTATTATGTAAATCGGTCTCAAGCTTTCAGTGCTTTGGCTTGAGAAACCATAATATGTCCACAACTCTTTGCAAAACAATAAAAAGTGGAGAGAGTTAATAGGGGCTTGTGTTATCCCTTTATTATTTGTAGGCTCCTCGAATTTTGAACAACAAATGCCAAACAACATTCCAAGTATAGAGTAGTTCAATATGCGGTCCATGTAATGCAAATGTTCCAACCCTTACACTTTTAGTAAATGCATAAATAAAATGCAAGATACCCTTCTCTAAATGCTTGAAATATGTACGCTGAGTCTTTAATAAACAAATTTCTTAATTTCATAACACGATCATTCCTTGTTCTTCTATAATCATTTATGGAGTAATGCATCTCCATACTTGTAGACTTTTTGAATTCAAACTAGGACCTATTTGTGTACATGTCGACACACAATAAGTGGGAAAGCCTCACAAAGATGGGCCAAAAATCATGTGGGACCAGAACAACGGTAAAAAAGGCCCACAAAAAGGAAGCTAAAATATACTCGTATGAGTAGGACAAATTAAAACCATAGTACTATGGTCCTCGTAGACAAGAATCCTACTACCATAGTTCTTGAAAAATGTATTAAAAGTAAGGATACAAGGAAAACAAAGAGAGACACCAAAAGGAGAGGAAACAATGAGAAAATAAAAGGAAACAAGAGTAGATAACTAAAGAAAAAAAAAATGAGTGGAAGTACAAAAATCAAAAGTCAAATCTGACACAAAATAAAAAACAAATAAGGAAGAGAAAAAAACAAAAAAAAATTCTTTTAAATCACAAATCAAACAAATACAAAATATATTGAAAACACAAACAAATACAAGAAATATGTACCAACAAAGAACTTAATCTAAACAAATAATCAATAAACACACACTAAATTCACTCACACCTTAACAAAATTCTACTCTTTCACCAAAGAAAAGTATTTGCAAAAATAAAGAATTAAATATTTCTTCTACCAAAAGAAAGTATTTGCAAAAATAAAGAAATATATATTTTGTAAAAAAGAAAAATTAAATAAATCCGTATAATCCGTTCATAACCTATCCTCAATATCCCCCGCTTTTGCAAGCAAAGGGAAGAGTTTTATCGCAGTAGGCATGCCAATTGAATTTATTGAATGAAAAATAAAACACAAACACACCTTCGAATGGATATATATATACAAAAACCAAACTATTAAATATACATGGTTAAAAAAATTAACGCATATACCTATATGTTTTTGCGGCTTAAATGATCCCAATTTTAACCACGGAGATCATGCGATAAGCTTTGTGAGCCGTCGATAAAGAGCGAAAATTGGATGGTGGCGATTGCTTCCCTCCTAAACGTTGAAATTGAACTGGTAAAAACCTGTCCTTCACTACATATAAATGTCATAACATTGTCATTAGTTATACCAGTAATCGATTCTCTGTTATTTTTCGAGAAAAAAGAGAGAAATATGGCGCGGACAAAACAGACGGCAAGAAAATCAACAGGAGGAAAGGCTCCTCGCAAGCAGCTCGCAACAAAGGCTGCCCGTAAATCAGCCCCTGCGACCGGCGGGGTGAAGAAGCCACATCGATTCAGGCCAGGCACAGTCGCTCTGCGAGAAATCCGAAAATACCAGAAGAGTACCGAGCTGTTGATCCGCAAGCTCCCTTTTCAGCGTCTCGTGAGGGAAATAGCTCAGGATTTCAAGACGGATTTGAGGTTCCAGAGCTCTGCAGTGTCGGCGTTGCAGGAGGCTGCGGAGGCGTATCTGGTGGGCTTGTTTGAGGATACTAATCTCTGCGCTATTCATGCCAAGAGGGTTACCATTATGCCTAAGGATGTTCAGCTCGCTCGGCGCATCCGAGGCGAGAGGGCCTAAAAGCTTGACTTTTTTCGCTTTTGTTCTGTTCTCAAAGGTGTGTTTTTCACACCACTGTTTCTGATGGGAAAATACAACTGACCGAGGGTTTCTGGGGTTTGTTTTTCCAAAAAGTAGCTTTTGTGGTTTATTTTAAATGATTTTATTCAGGTCTCATGGACAGATTGATCTTTGGCATGCGGCGTTTCGTTTTTGGTCTTGCTGTTTTCTTTTGGAATTCTCTTTCATGGAAGGGTCTCTCTCTGTTTACTGTTATTTGTTTAGAGAGTCGGAAAGTATACGTGGAAGGGGAATATAAATATGTTTTTATATGACGAGTTTTAAAAATTCCTAGGCATGATTTGAACCAGTAAAGGTTGTAGAAACAGGAACACACTTATGACAATATTACTAATTCAACTACTTCAGAGATGCAGATGCCATTTTTTCAGTCTTTTTATTTGTTATTTGCAATGCTAAATCAGTATCGTGGATGCGCTTTTTATGAAATAAGTTGAATAGAGTATGTAACAGAAGTTTAGATTAAAATTGAAATTGTAATAGGAAGATAGTTGTGCATCTATTTGAAACCCTCTTTCCTTGGTTTTGGGTGTTTGTTTGTTTGTTTGTTTTTTGTTTTTTTTTTTTTTGTTTTTGTGAATTATGTGTTATTCTTGAATGGTCAAATGTTAACATGAGTTGTAATAAAGTGAGTTTATTTTAATTCCCAACATTAAATTTGATCATGTGACAAATCATCTATAATTTAAAAAAAGATTGATAGAAATATATGTAATATTAGAAACACGAAAATAGTATGGTTAATTTATTGTGTAATTGTACATATATTTCACATTAAGGGAGAGGAACCATTTGATGTGTACTTGAATTTGGGTCTAAAATTAGTTGTTATACCATATGTTAATGCTAGCAATTGTATGTGGAATGTATGATGGATATACCAAAGGGGATGGAGAGGAAAATTAAAATTTGAGAAGAAAAAAAAGAGGGAGAGTGTGAAGGGTAATGAAGAAAGGGTTTGAGGGAGAAAAATGTATTATGTTCTATTTTATGGTCTTTAATTTGCACTCACTATTCATGTGAGTATAATTTATGCTTGAAGGGGCCAAAATAAATAATGACAAAAATCCAATAGGTCCCATGTTTAAAACCCAATTAAGATGCTTGTTTCTTTGACCACTTTGAAGCCCACCTTTTATAGTTATAAGCTTGAGTAAGTGTGGGGTTCTAGGGGAACAAACAATGTGTGGATAATCATTGATAATTGAGTTTGTTGTTTTCATGTGAAGGCCTATGTGAGATCAACAAGATGGCATCTTATCCATTGAAAACTAAGCCCAATCCTCAAAGCCCATGAATCCATCTTTTTGTCTTCCAATAAATCTAGAATTATATTGAAAAATGGGTGCTACTAAATCATCCACAACCCTGAATTATATGTTGATAGTTATTATTTAGTTATTTGGCCTAATCTTATGGATTGTTAAGAACTTCATTTGTAACTCTTGTATTTTATAATTTTGTCCCTTTGTATTGATCAATATGTAATTGTTGTGTTTATCTTTATTGATAAGGACTTCCTATAGTTTATAAGCAAGGAGGGAAAAACACTACTTATAGTTACATTCATCAAATTTCATTTTTGCTTAACATTTAACATTTGTTTTTATTGTTTAAACACTTAACATTGCTTAAAAATTAAGGAACAAGTGAGGGTTGAATTATTTTATTTTCTTGTTACTTAAGTTTGTGGTTTAATATTTTGTAGTGTAGAATCACAACACCTTTGGATGTTTCTCAAATTTTTAGTTTGACAATGGGCATTCATTGTGATTGCACAACATTGATTTTTTTTTCTAGTGTGGGATTTGCAAAAATGGAAAAGATTCTCCAAATTAAAGTTAATTTCTATCCCTTGTTTAGGTGTATACTTTCATTTTGCAAAGGATTTATTTTAAATCCTATACTAAATATTTCAAGGGATTAAGGTGAAGAAGAAATTGTAGAAATAATGAAATTTAAGCTAAGGGAGGTGATGCACTAAGGAATGATGAACTCCCACTTTGTTGTTAAACACAACCATAGAAAATAATGCAACTCAAATGCACAAATAACTAGATTTGTAAATGAAAAGATCAAAAATGAATGCAATGAAGTAAGAAAGGGGTTGGAAATCACCCACAGACTTATTTTATTGCTTGATAGAATTGATATAAGACATTACAATGGCGAAGACATAAATTTGTATCTATAGATCTATGTAAGGTTTGAAAACTTCACAAATTCATTATAGAATAGAGAATAAGGAAGATATAGAGCAAAAATGTCCAACCATTACAAAGAATTGATCTTGTTCATTTATAGTTGAATTAGGAGAGAAAAAAATAGAAGGAATAAGCAAATCTGATCCTTGGATTCAACCACTTGCCATTAATCTTTGTCAAATTGGCTTGTAAACCATTAAATTGATTTTTCCTTTTTTGCTTGTGTGTTGGAGAAGCAAAAATAGGAAATGGATAAAAAATGATGTTTTTGAAGTGATTTGATCTTGCATTCAAGGTGTGAGAAGATATTCTAGGGCTTTCCATCATTAAATCGAGTGGATTCTCCATTCTTGATGTGTTAGAGAAGAAAAACAATGGCAATTGAGCAAAAAATGATTTGTTGAAAGCAATTGGATATGCATTCAAAGCATAAAAGATGTTTTGCATTTTATTCATCGAAATCCACAAAACATGATGTTGATATGCTTTCAATGTAAAGGGGGAATCAAGATCTTTCCAAAAATATGATTTCGTCCAAATTTGATCTTGGAATCGAAAATTATGCCCTCTCGCAAATTTTTGGGTGAAAACATGGCAAATTTAGGTAAAGGCCAAATTTTTTATTTTTTCCCTCTTTTTGGAATTTTGGAAAAATTCCTAAAATTCTCTATGGCCCGTAGCTCCAATGACATGTGGCACTCCTTGATTTGTTACGGGTCTAAGATGACATTTTGCTTCTTTGCTTCTGAATGGCAAATTTGCCCAAGGCCTTTCGCGAGGTTTAAACTTTCTTTGAGGTGGACATGGGTGAATCTTTAATTGGCTATGGAAATGTGGCTCATTTCTTGCCCTTTGTGTTTTTACAATTTTGGCAAAAATTAAAAACTCTCTTGACGCCCTAATTCTTGTCGTTGAGTGGACACGTGGTGAGTTCTGATTAGTTGGTGGGAGCGCGGGCCCATTTCTTGCCTTTAACTTTTTGGCCAAAAACCAAAAAAACTTATCTTTCTTCCGCCCCCATTGATGAGTAGACATGTGGCACTTAAAAAGATTTGAAGAGCTTTCTTATGGCTTGCAATGGCAAAGTTTTGATTGCTTCAACTCTCTCTGGGTCAATTGCACAACCCTTCCTTAGAAACAATGTGGTCTAGAAGCTTGCCTTTATGGGCCATGAATATACATTTTTAGGATTTAGGGATATCCCAAATCTTTTACACTTTAAAAACTTGTCTCAAATGAAATAGATGGTTTGTTGCATTTTTAGAAAACAAAGTAATGTCATGAAGGTAAATCATAACTATTTATTGATCGAGTCCCTTAAATGCCATATCCATTTCCCTTTAGAAAGTGGCTCTAGCATTAGACAATCCAAATGTCATTTTCTTGTATGCATAGGTTCCCCATTTGGTGGTGAAGGTTTTTAAATTGATCATCTTTCTTCACCATGATTTGATTGTACCCTGAATAACCATCCAACAATGAGAATCTCCCGAACCAACAACTTGCAAAATTTGCTCCATAGATGGAAGTGGGTAGTGGTCTTTGAGGGATGTTTGTTCAAGTCTCTAAAGTCTACAAAAACCTAATTTTCCACTCTTCTTTTGATTGGAACCAAGTTGGCCACCCGGCTTGAATGTTTGATTGAAAAATGATACTTGTCTCTATTAACTTGTTTAATTCCTTCTTCATTAGAGGCTCAATGTGTGGGTTTATTTGGTATTTGTTTTTGTTTGATGGGCTTAGCATCTGGATCCAATTAAATTGTGTGTTGTTAGCATGGGATTGAAATCTCTCAAGTCTTCATAGCTCTAAGCAAACACATCTGGGAACTCATGGAAAAGTTGAGTGAACTCATACCTTTCTTGCTCGGTTGCCATTTTGCCAATTTGAAGTGTTTTTTTCTCTCTCACAAGGATAGGCTCTAAATCTTCTCATTTGACTTGGATGTTAGCTTTCTCCTTTCTAAGTTGATCATTAGGATTGAAAATAGATTTAAATTCACAAGTCCCTTTGGAAACTTATTTGTTTTTAGTTGCACTACTTGATCACCATACTATTACTTGCTCTAACTTTTCGTGATTTTTGGTTGAGAATTCAGCCTTTTCTTGCAAGAAATTGATGATTTGTTGGTCACTTTCAAACACTGCGCGAACTTATATTTTTGTCCGGCAATGAAGGCCTCACAATCAAATGGATATGTGGTTGTGTTTTATCTTTTTTAATGTTGTCCACCACATCAAATGTTGTGCCAACTTCTACAAGTCTATCGGCGGCGTGGTTCTCTTTCGTAGGGATGGAGTTGATGTTGAAAGCTTCAAAATCCTCCATTAGATCCCATACTTTGTTCTTAAAATTCTCTTGAGCAGATCATTCTTTGTAGCATCGCCCTTTAACTTTGATTTACTATGAGCTCACTTTGTCACCAAAGACCTGCTGATTTCTAATGCCTCTTTGTTTGCCCAGAAAGTCCATGAACTAAAGCTTCATATTCAAAGCAATGTTATTGGAGCATGCAAATTGAAATATGAAAGTTAAATAGTACTTAATGCTTTGTGGAGAAACCAACATTGCACCACCTCCAACAGCCTTCTCGCTTCTTGATCCATCAAAGAAAAGCTTCCATACCTCATTACCATCTTCTTGTTCGACTTGGTGATGCTAGGAAGAGGATGATTTTCTTCATGTAAACAATAAACACATAGCTCAAATTCTTCTATCTCCTTGTATGGATCAAAAGCATGCACTTTATTTTCTCACTCATCAAGGTTCAAATCTGAAATGCCTCCACTTTGGTGTCGGCTTCATGTATGTTTGATAGTCTTCTTGGTCAAAGGTGAACAATTTGAGTTGATTGGGCTTGGAGTTTGAGGTTCAATATGGAAATTGGAAATATTTGCCCCCGATTGTTGCTTTTGCCCCATACCTTGTTCTAAACAACATATGTGACCAATCAGCAAATAGGTAGCCTCCAATTCTAGCTGTGAAATCCCTTGACAAACATATGGCAAAGAGTGGTGGAAGATCAATCACAGACACATCTTGTAAAATTGTTACATTTGGGCATGCATGCAAGGTAAGGCTTAGTTCCTTGATGATTCCAATAGTTGATATTGTTGTCCCATCTAGTTGCACTACTCCTTTGAGGACTGGCTCATATTTTATGCCCAATTGATCAGCTATCTGCTTTGGCATCACTGAACTACTTGCCCCTGAATCTATCATGCAATTGTGCACCAAATGTTTCCCAACAATCAATGACACATAGAAGGGTGGGGGCTTCAAATTCTTACCTTGCTACCCTCCATGGTTTCCTTCAGGCTGAGTTGCATTGGTGAGTACCTTCTCTTGCACATGAGGTGGCTGATTTGAGGTTGACCAATTCTTCATGGCAGCTTGTAAGAGATCCCTTTGTCAGAATGGAAAGTGATTCCCACATAGATATGTTCACATTGGTCTTCTTCATTTGTTCAATGATATTAAATGGTGATGAACCATCTCTTTGTTGTCCTTTGGCTTGCACATTCTTTTCTTGCACATGAGCTACAATAGTTGGTATTTGGGCTGGTCTAGAAGTTGGCTTGGGCTGCCCTTGCACATTTGGAGCTGCATTTTGCTTTCCAACACCTTGTGGGGTGATGGAAGGTTGTGAATCACTCGAGTTTGGTGGTTGTACCTCTCCAATGTTACTCTTCTTGGACCTTGTATTATCTCGCTACATTTTTAGGAGGTATTTGATTTGTCCCACAAAAATCTTCACTGTACGATTCACAAGCGTGGTCTCACTTGAGCTGCTCCTTGTTGAGATGTTCCTTGTTGCTGATCTGTTTCTTGACTTGCTTCACTCTCTACACCAGTTTTGTCACCATCAGAGCTTGGTTCAAAGCACCATTGAAGCACATAGATTGGTTGTGAGGTTCATTGCATGGGAAACACCAATCATATTCTTGAGCCATATTGTTTTGTCGGCACTAGGGCTCTTGATGTAGATGCAACATTAGGATTATAGGGATGGAAAGGTCTATTGGCAGGAGGCCTAACTTGATTCTGATTTACAGCTTGGAAGGGTGGCCTATTAGGCTGAAATGATGGTCTATTGGGTTGAGCTTGAGGCTGATAAGAAGGCCTAAAACCTTGAGCTTGCTGCCTCTTAAGTGTAACCAGCTCATTACCCAAATTTTGCAATTGTTTCATGACCTCTTACAACTCATTTGAGGCACTAGAAGATGAAGCAGAGGTTTCATTTGAACTCTAATTTCTGGGAGTGGGAATGGGAGCTAATGTAGGTGCTTGGCTAGTACTTGGGCTCCCTAATTCTGGATATAGAGGCATGGGTGGTCTAGGTGCAAGTTTACCAGCCTGTATTAAACAATTCTCAGCCCTAATGGAGATACTATAGGTTGCAAGCAAGGTTACACCTCACATGGATTGAATCAAAATTGCAATATCATAATTAATAGCTTTTAGAAAGTAAAGGAAAGCACCTTCTGCTTGGTTTCACGGCCAATGGGATTCTATCCCAAGTTCTTTGAAATCTGAAGTTGAAGTTAGTTAGTTGCTCATTAGGATCCCTCTTGATAGTTGTCGACCACTCCAATAGGGACAAGTTATCCCCTTTTCTCCAAATTGTTCATGGAGGGTCAGTGCATGATTGTCCCAACTTGTGATAGAGCTTGCTCTCGGACTTCAACCACCGCAAAACTTTTCCTTTGAAGGAAGAGGCCAACAACTTGACAACAATATCCATTTCAACAATCTCATGAACTGTCTGCAGACATTTGCAATGTCCTCGGACATGGTCACTAGGAGTGGTCTGATTTTCTCCGAAAAAAATGGAATGCTCTTTACTACTACAATCGTACTTGGATTTTGTGCATTGAGAGAAAGTGGGTTGCCATATAAAGTTGACATAAGGATTTGGTTGTGCCATTCGATTGGTCCGAGAACTCCTGTGATTGGATGAAAGGTCTCCCGGTGGAGGAGTTGATAGAGTTCTGTTTGGTGGAGATGGAGATCTTTGAATCCTTCTTCCTCTCTCTCCTCTTTCTGGGGACAAGTGGAGATGGTTAATCAATCCTTCTTCTTTGGTCCTTGACCTTGTTTGGATTCTTCTCATGAATCTTCAAGCTTGGACTGCTGAAACCAGTTGATCTTATCTTTTTGGAGTCGCGAGATGTGTAAATCAAGGCTCTTTTAAGCAAGAAACTTGCAACAAATACACATCAACTTTGTTGCAATGAAAATGAAGACCTCTAAGGTCCCACCAGTGTGCCAAAATTGTTAGTGCGAGAATCACAACACTGTGGATATTTCTCGATTTCTAGTTTGATAATGGGCATCCAGTGTGATTGCACAACATTGAATCTTTTCCCCAAGTGTGGGACTTGCAAAAATGGAAAAGACTCTCTAGATTAAAGGTTGGTTCCTATCCCTCTTGTTCAGGTGCATGCTTTCATTTTGCAGAGGATCTATCCTAAATCCTATCCTAAATCTTTCCAAGGGACCAAGGTGAAGAAGAAATTGCAGAAATAATGAAATCTAAGCTAAGGGAGGTGATGCACCGAGGAATGATGAACTCCCACTCTGTTGTTAAACACAAACACAAGAAATAATGCAACTCGGATGCACAAATAACTAGATTTGGAAATGAAAAGATCAAAAATGAATGCAATGGAAGTAAGAAAGGGGTTGGAAATCACCCACAGGCTAATTTTATTACTTCACAGAGTGATACAAGACATTACAATGTGGCTTAAGGCATAAATTTGCATCTACGAGATCTATGGAAGATTTGAAAACTTCACAAATTCACTGCAGAACAGAGAATAAGGAAGACAGAGCAAAAACGTCCAACCATTACAAAGAATCGATCCTGTTCATTTATAACCAAATCAGAGAGAGAAAAATAGAAGGAACAAGCAAATATGATCCTTGGATTCAACCACTTGCCATTAATCTCTGTCAAATCGGCATGCAAACCATTAAATTGATTTTTCATTTTTTACGTGTGTGGTGGAGAAGCTAAAACAATAAATGGATAAAAATGATGTCTTCGAAGTGATTTGATCTCGCATTCAAGGCGTGAGAATACATTCTAGGGTTTTCCATCATCAAATCGAGTGGATTCTCCATCCTTGACGTGTTGGAGAAGAAAAACAATGGCGGTCGAGCAAAAAATGATTTGTTCAAAGCAATTAGATACACATTCAAAGTGTGAAAGACATTTTTTACATTTTCTCCATCGAAATCCACAAGACATGATGTTTTTATGCTTTCAATGCAAAGGGGGAATCAAGATCTTTCCAAAAAATCTGATTTTGTCCAAATCCGATCTTGGAATCGAAAGTTATGCCCTCTGTAAATTTTTAGGCGAAAACATGGCAAATTTAGGTCAAAATCGGGTCAGTGGGCCAAAATTTTCCCTCTTTTTGGAATTTTGGAAAAATTCCCAAAAATTCTCCGTGGCTCATGATTCCCGGACACGTGGCACTCCCGATTCCTGCGCAGTCCAAGATGATATTTTGCTGTTTCACACTCGCTAGGAAAATTTTCCCAAGGCCTTCGTGGGTTTAAACTCCGCCGCTAAGGTGGACACGTGGCGAGCTTTAATTGGCTGCGAAATGTAGCTCATTTCTTGCCCTTTGTGTTTTTACAATTTTGGCAAAAATCAAAAACTCTCACGGCCCAATCCTCGCCATTGAGTGGACACGTGGCGATTTCTGATTGGTTGGTGGGAGCGCGGGCCCATTTCTTGCCTTTAACTTTTTGGCCAAAAGCCAAAAACTTATCTTTCTTCCGCGCCTACCGATGAGTAGACACGTGGAACCTTGTGATTGTCGGCGGGGATTTGCTCCTATTTTTGCCTTTGAGAAATTTTGGCAAAAACCCAAAAAACTCAAAGTTCCTCTGTTGCCGTCCACTCGACTTGACACGTGGCGTCTTTTCATTGGATGCGAGCCCTAGCAACTTCCTTTCTTCCATGGATTTTCGGGCCGAAATTTGGCCTTGGATTTTTTTGCCAAAAAATGGCTAAGTGCTAAAACTCCTTCCCGTGGCCCCACAATCCGCCAAATCTCCTTGGCAAAATTCTCCCTTAGGCCCGCTTGTCTCCTTTGGGAAACTTTCCCATACAAACTCCGCCGAGCCATAACTAAAAAACTTACAAGGAGTTAGGAGGACTTCTTTACCTTTCTGGAAAGGGGAAGAAAAATCCTATCCATGAAGCAATACCTAGAAAAAATTTGAGTGCGAACTCCATGAATTTTGAGATGAAGCACAAGGAAGGAGGAAAAGAAGGCAAGTTATCAAAAAATGAGCAAGGGCTTATTTTTTTATAACACTTACATCTTGATTTCCATGTCTCAATTATTATAATGGTAATTTTGATCTAAAGAAATTCAGAACTCTATTTTTCAAAGTTTTCATTTTGATGAGTATTACGATGTTTTGCTATGAATCATATCGCAACCATATGGATATATTGATGAATAAAGAGTGTAAAAACAACAATTCATGTGATAATTGATGAATGTAATTGTGCTAGATGAATGAGAGATTTGTCGGTGGAGTATTCTATAACCAACATGTTATAATGCTAACTAAGCATGTTATACATTCCACAAAGATGAAGTTGAATATAATGCAAAACTTTTGCATGTGATGTGTTTGACAAAATGCTTGAATAAATTTGGGGTATGGATGTGTCTTGCTTTGCGTGGGATGGACAAAATGTTTGATTATGTTTTGTGTTCCTTTGCTTTAAAGGAGATTGTTTCTACTTTTTGGATACCAAAATATGAAAGAGCCTATATATCAGGCATTGGTTATAGCAAAACTTAAACCTTGGACATGTAACTTGTAAATTGTACAACCTACCATTGCATTACAACATTTTAAAACATATTATCATGAAAATTGCAATAAATAAACCAGTGCACATTTTTTAATTAATTTTCCCATGAAATTGGAAAATCGATTTTGAAGTTCAAAGGTTGTATCTATATCATCACTATCAGTAGACTATATGCTAATAATAACAATTTGGTTAGGATTACGAGCTTTAGTCATAGATTGACCAAATTTACTTAGGAAATAAAAAACATGAGAATCAGGCAACTGATTTTCAATGTTACTTCTATCTATTATCACCTGGAATTCATTCAAGTTGCCTAAACCCTGTGACGAAATCAACAAAGAATGCCATTTATACATGATTGCAATGGTGATGCCAAACTTTGCATCAAAGTTATTGGTGTTGGCCACATTTTGAAGATTACAATTTGTTTCTTGTTGAAGGAGTTGTTGTTTGGAGTGGGAGATTTTACATAATGAAAGAAAAACAAGCTTTTTTCCTGTTTTTTTAGTTTTTAGTTGTGTAAACAACTGAGGAATGCTCACTTTGATGAAGCTGCAAGACGCCAAAGTTGGCTCTTCTCCCTTTCCTCCATTTCTCACATATTTTTTTGAGATCTGCTTCAAATCTAGTTGTATTTGAGCATCCATGCTTACCATGAGAAGAGGTGGACATTGAACAGTCCAATTACCAGAGCATCTGATTTCTGGCTGCTCTGTTGGATAGATCTCCTTAGTTACATCCCAGGCTATGCTTCTTAAACTATATCCCAGAAAAATCTCCTTAACCATGAAGCGTTTCAGCATAAATAATATCACTATAGATGAATGGAGTACTTGGGAACCGTTGTGTGGGAAGTTTTTGGCCTGCGCTGCATGCACTGTAACCTTTGCAACACGATTCACGAGGTAGACTGACAATGGAGGGGCACGTAGGACCATTGGATTTCAACGCATTCCTTGTGAAACATCCTCGGTGTGATTTTTGACCGGTGTCGATTCAATTGTTGATTGCCTTACGACGTAATAGGAACAATGTCAAAAGATTTGTTTCCCTCTTGTCTATTTGTAAGTCTTCAATCCAAAATTAAAAGACATACTTATGAGCTATATAAACCCATTGGAATTGAACGTGTTTAAGTGAATGCCTTTTTTATAAGTGGATTAAAAATAATGTATTCATTGAATATTTAAATACTTGTCATTGATATGTAACTATGTAGGACTTAGGCAATTGCATGTTATTTTGTGAAAGTGATAGGTGTAATGATAGTGTGAGTACATTTGTTGGATGCATTAACTCCATTGCATGCAAAGTTAATATTCATTACTTGGCATTAAAGGACATGTTTGGACACATTAATCCATTCATTATTGTGCAACTTTACTATATTATTCATTGCCTTTGTTCGTCAATTTCATTAGTTTTTTTTTTTCCTTTGTTGCTGATTTTATGTTTTTCTCTCTTTATTGTTTTTTGTTCTTTGAACATGAAACTTGAGTGTCTCCATGAGATCTCTACTCTTCTTGTGATGGTTGTTTTAAATAGAATATACCATGTTTCAAGTGTTTTTAGGTGGTTGCATAAAGTTTTTTATTTCTTACCATCCCATAGGCTGTAGATTCCATTCTCTTATCTAATGTTTGGTGAGGTTTCCACTCTCATGTTAGAGATTTATTTGTTGTGTTTTTATTTGCTTCCAATGAATTCTATTATTGATATTTGGATAGTTTAATGTCTAGTTTTTATTCATATTAAAATGAATGGGAAATGAGATATTTGGAATGACATTGATTATATAGAATAACATTGACAATTGAGAGTAGTTCTTCATGTATTTAATTTAATTTTTTCAAATTCATATTTTTCATTATATATGTGAATCATTTTTCCATTACAAAAAAATAAAGAGTTGATGCATTATTGGATATGTTGTATTTAGAGCATGTTTTGGGCATTTAAATCTATTAAAGGCCCAATTTTTAGTTTTTTTCTTGAAACACACACACACACACACACACACACACACACACACACACACACACACACACACACACACACACACACACACACACACACACACACACACACACACACACGTCTTAAAAAGTAGTGTTTTTCAAATATAGAATTGAATAAAATTTTGGCTTAGACATTAAATGAACTAAATTTATAAGATGGATAGAAGTGTTGTTAATGTTTTATTTTTGTGTTTGTGTTTGATTGGTATAGACTAAATTTTTAATATTATAATCCAACGGCTAAATTTGATTTCAATTTTGATTACATTTTCTCTTTCAAGTATTTAAATTTTTGGAATCCAATAAATACATCGTAGCTGAAGTTCTTGAGCCTTAATATGACATCTATTTATTGTAAGGTACCTCATTTATAAGAGTAGGTGACATGGGAAGTGGAGAAATTGGATGGGTGTTTGAAGTGCCATATGTTTTGAAAGATTTTAATTTTAAAAATGGAATAATATGGATTGAATTGTGTTGAAGTTTGGTCTAATAGTTGAGATTAGTTATTTATATTTTTGTCTAAGAAAGTAATTTGGTTGTGTCATCAATATATTTGTTATAGTGTTTAGAGATGTTTTAAACATATTAAAATTTTGATAGAATTGATATGATGGGTATGTTTGACTTTTATATTTGGATCGAATACAAACACATATCTTTTGATGTAATACAATTACTATTTAATATATGAAATGATGAAAATCTTAATTGCTCAAATCTACCTATTAAGATAATGTGAAGTGCTTTATTATCGATTGGATGATGGTTGTATGTATTTGAAGTTTTATGTGTATGTATTAGATTTTCATTCAAAATTTAGTATTTTTTATATTTTATAAATAAATTCCAAATGTACAACTACCCTCACAACTATTGGGTAATGCACGATGAATGGCTCCTCTCCCTTAATGGTGTTGAAGATGTTTAGATGTGGAAGATGAATGCTAGAGTAATTTAATGTGGGCTTCTTCTTATTTTGGAGTCGAACATATAGCCCCAAAGTCATTTTAGACTTACTTTTTGAATAAGAAATAAGGTGATATGTAGAGGTTGATGGGTTTGTCAACTTTAGAGGTTATTGTGAAATTAAGGAAGTCAATGGTTCTTTATGTTTGAAGTTAGAGCTTAAGTTTTATAGATTGTGAGTGCCCAAGTCATTTGAAATGGGAACTATAGATAAGATTCCCATGTGAAAGAGGGGAATTAATATGTAAAAGGGGTGGATGTCAAAGGAGGTTGAAATGTTTGATTTGGAGTGATGAGGTGCACATGTAGGTAGGTAAAATTTTGATGTAGGTTTTCAATTTGATTTGGAAAACGAAAACCTTGAGTTGGGACTTTGGTTTACTTTCGCAAATTCAAATATTTGATTTAGGGATTTGGGTTGCTTTGACAATTGAAAATCTCAACTTTGGGTGAGCATTTGAGCTACTTTGGTAGTCAAGTCCTTTACTTGAGGGACTTGGATTGCTTTAGTAGTTGAGATTTTTGGATAAGAGATTTAGGTTACTTTGGCAATTAAAAATCCCGAATTGGGACTTTGGATTTCTTTGATAGTGGAGATCCTTGCTTTAGTAGTTGAAATCTTTGGCTTGGGGATTCAAGTAATTTCATAGTTGAAAACCCTAACTCAAATTTTGGATGTTTTGATAGTCATTATTTGTGATTTAGAAATCGAACTACTTTGGTAGTTGAAATTTGTAGCTTAAGAAGTTGGGTTGCTTTAGTGGATAAAAACCATGACTTGGGACTCTAGGTTGCTCCTACAATCAAAATATCTTGGGACTTCAAATCCCTCTGCGTTGTTAATCTTTTACTTGAGGATTTGGAATGTTAAAAAAACCTTGACTTGGGACTCTTAAATTACTTCAACAGTAAAAACCTTTGACTTGGAGAAAAGTCAAAATCTTTAACTTGAGGATTTTAAAAATAGATTTTGAATATTTTAAAAATAAAAATATCTAACTTGGGACTTTAGATTGTAAAAGAAATGAATGTTTTGATATAGGGATTGACTACAAAAGGATTCCAAACTATTGTAACCCCAAATTTCTAGATTTCCTTATAACTAGACTTAAAAGTTTATAAAGACACTTAGAGAAATTTTTGGATTAGGTTTTAAAAGATATTTTGACACTTTTTAATCCCTTAGATAAAATCACTCAAATTAGATTGAATTGAATTTGGAACATGGGGGCATCGACTTTGATACACAAATAATCAAAAAATTACTTTGGCTATTGCAAAGCAAAATGCTTGATCCATAAGCCTATACTTTGAAGTCTACGAGAGCACACAAATAATGTTTCTACTTATAATTATTTAAAAATGACAGAGTCTCAAATCTAGTGAATGAATCTTAGTTCTTAGAACTACTTGCAATAAATGGAATAAACAAATCAATACATAACATAAGATTTTTATCCTGGAAACCCCTAGTTTGAGGGAAAACCGGTCGGGAAGGGCAATTTCTCTTTCTTCCCACACACACACATATATATATTGGAAAATTTAATTAAAATAATGTTCAAATTACAAGAAGCTAAGGAAGATAAACAATATCACCACCTTCATTATGTACTTACTTGCTTTGTCCTTACACACCTTGCTCCTGATCAAATTCCAGCACTAAAGTCTTCTTGCTCACTTCTCCCATGAATTGATGCTCAATTCCACTTGTTCTCTTGCTTAAATAGCTTGCTCCCCATGTCCTCCCATGCACTGGAGAATGGGAAGAGACATCCAAGGAAGAGACATGATCAAAATATTTGAAATCTGCAACCGTTTGTGGCTTTTATTTATTTTTGTTTCATTAGTGACAGACTGTCGGTTAACGTAGACTAGCGGTTACGCAATCTCCGCGGAAGTTACGTAACCGCCGATCTATGCGAAAAGATGGTTACACAACCGCTACTTTGCCAGAGTGGCGGTTCGAAACTTAACAATTTACTCTTGTTTCGATTTATTTCTCTTTTGGTACTGGTTACCCTGATGAAGTGGTGTTTCTTTATATCCTTATGGATCACACCTCCCCTACTCAGGAGGCTTTTGGTCCCACAAAAAATTAATGGGGGAGTATATGAGGAAAAAATTCCCTCACTTTCTCCTTCAAATACCACTGGGCCTTGCCTTGGTGTCTTCCCCTTGATTCAAACTTGCCAAGACTCTGTGGACCTCTCCTTATCTCTTTGATCTTCTATTGCAACACTACATCCTCCTCTAGCTTGCCTCGTAAATCCAAGACAAAATATTCTAAGGAAGATAGCAATTGAAGTTCTTCTTCATCAAGCATGGATGACTCATATAGGTGCAAGTTCTCACAATTTACTACTAAGTACATCTGCATGAATTGTGGAAAATCAAGTCTCGTAAGCGTTCTCTCCAACTTGCTCAAGTATGGTCAAGGGTCCATACGATAATGGATTGAGTTTTATTTCTTGACCTTGTAGTCTCTCCTTTCTCAAGTAAAGCCAAACTTATCTCCAACATGAAGTTTGTGTTCTCTATGATGTTGATCGTGTTTAGCCTTATACTTGGTTTCAGACTTCTCTAATTGGTCTTTCACCTTGAGATGGATTTTCTAGATCCTCTCAACAAACTTCACTGCTCTAGTCACTTCTGAATCATGTATCTCTCCTTCTTCCCACAGTCCAATCAAAATGTCTAATGGATTGGTAGGTAGATACCCCAAGCATGCTTTAAAAGGTGACTACATAGTGGATGTGTGTACTTCCCTGTTGTAGGAATGTTGAATGTAGGCTAAGGACTCATCCCAATTCCATGGATACTTATTATTGTATCCTCTAATCAGCTGCACCAAATTCCTGTTCACCACCTCCGTTTGTCCATTTGTCTGGGGATGGAAGGTTGTGCTCCTCTCGTAACTTTAATTGTCCATCTTGTCCCACAAAGTAGTCAAAAACTTCCCCAAGAACTTGGAATATTTGTAAACAACAATAGACTTTGGAAAACCAAAATGCACCCATACATTAACAAAGAAAAGTTCAACTTGCCTCACTTACTTTTATTGTCTTCTTACATGCCATAAGAACACACATTTTACTGAATCTATCTACAACAACAAATAGATAATCATGGCCATGTTTAGATATAGGTAGTCCTACAAAATCCATAGAGATATCCTCCCATGGACGAGTAGGGACCAGTAATGGCATATATAAACCTTCCTTCTTAATTTTAGGCCTGCTTGTATAAAAAATTTTACATCCTCTTATGAATTTAGATACTTCTTACATATTGGGCCAATATACATACCTTTGCAAGTGAGCCATGGTCTTGCCAACACCAAAATGTCCTGATACTTTTGAGGTATGTGTTTCCCTCATCAATAGAAGCCTTTCTTCTTTTAGCACACAAAGCTTCCCCCATTGGTAGAGTATCCCATCTTTGAGGTAAAAATATTCAATACCTATCTTTTCAGCCCCTTTAGACTACAACTGCTGATATGCCACCCCAAAATCTTTGTCTTGAGCATATGCCTCTCCGTAAGCTTCCTTCGTGAAGGGCTCAAAATGAGAGATAATGGCAAAACTAGATATTTTCTCCTGTGTGGGTGGCCTAGACAACATGTCTGCCACCAAATTTGTGCTACCTTTATTATACTTGATCACCAAATGGAACTGTTGAAGGAATACCATCCACTTGTAGTGCCTTGCTTGCTACAATTTAGATTGTGCTTGCAAATACTAGAGAGGTTTGTGGTCAATATGCACAATAGTTTCATTACCCAATAAATAATTTTTCCATTTTTAATTACATGAACTAGTGCATATATCTCTTTATCATATACTAAATATCCCTTAACTACTAAAGTGAAAGTTTTAGAATGATAACATATTGACTTACCTCCTTGTAGAAACATTGCTCCCATAGCATAATCACTAGCATTTGTCTCTACTTCAAAGGGTTGTTGTAAATTAGGAAGAGAAAGTACTGGAGCATGAATAATTTTGTATTTTAATAACTCAAAAGCCTTATCTTGTTCCTTACCCTAGTCAAAACCCTTACTCTTTGTGGCCGCTGTGTGTAGAGGTGCTGCAATAATAGAGAATCCCATAATGAACTTCCTCATGTATTGTGTTGATCTTACAAAAATCCTAGTATCGGTGGATCCGTTGGTATTGGCCAATTGGTGATGGCTTCCACCTTCTTCGGATCCACTCATAGCTCTCCTCCTCCAACCATGTGCCCAAGATAGACAAGTGATTATTTGGAAAATTCACACTTCTTCACGTTACATAATAGTTGTTTCTCCTTGAGAACTTGTAAGACTTGTTGCAAATGTGTTAGATGTTCTTGCCATGTGGTACTAAAAATCAGAATATCATCTAGATAAATAATGGCACATGAATATATGAATTCTGCAATACATCATTCATCAATCTCATAAATGTAACAGTTGCATTGCATAAACCAAATGGAAGTACTAACCACTCATATATATATCCTCCTCCTTCATCCTGACTTGGTGATAACCAAACTTGAGATCCAACATTGTGAAGAACTCGCATGCTGAAGTTGGTCCAAGAGATCATTTATGCATGAGAGTGGATATCTGTTTCTTTATGTTAATCTTGTTCTAAACATGGTAGTCGATGCACATTCTCCAAAAACCATCCTTAGTTAGCACCATCACAATAGGTGAACTACATGACGAGGTGCTTAAACGTATCACCCCTTGCTCTAATAGCTCATGGAGTTGTTTATTTACCTCTGTAATCTCCATCAAGGATTTCCTATACAACCCGATATTTGGTAGAGAGGACTCGGATAACAACTAGATCTCATGCTCTACCTCTCATTTTGTGGTAACCCACTAGAAGCTTGGAACACTTCTTGAAAAGACCAAATTATGTTATCCAAATCCTTCATCCCTTTGTTAGAAATATCTAATTTTCTATCCCTTATTGCTTATCTTTTAATAAAAGTAAACAAAACTAATTATGATTTTCCTGAATTAGTCTCTTTGCTTGGTTATCACTTACCATAGCAAGTTTTGACTTATGCTTTGGTGTGCTTGAATGTTGTAATTGACTCCATTCTGCATCATTTCTCCTTGTCATGAGTATAACATCCATGATATATAAGTAAGGACTCCCAAAAATAACATAAAATGCATCAAGTGGAATTACATCAACCTCCAATACATCTATATACTAAGAATTTATCCCAAACTTGAACTTACATCTTCTTGTTACAGAATTTCTATACCCTTTTCACCCGAAATACCTTTATGAAATAAGGAAATGATAACACTAGTTGTTTTGTTATTCTTCTCTTCGATTCTATAAAATTATTCTTTTCACTTGTGCTCCAAATGAATTTCTTCATATCTCCCCTCATGGCCTCTGTAATCGATACATATAGATAACTAAACATCTTGATGAACTTGTGGTAAAAGCTATCTAGCCCATGAAAAATTTGTTCCTCGAAGCACTCTTCGGTGATTGCCAATCCATAATGCACGTACCTTTTTAGAGCCCATCTTCAATCCTTCTAGATAGAAATCATAAATCCTCGATATACCAAATCTTCTTGTGTAAATTGTCTTCTTGCAGATTGATCAACAACTTATCTTCCTAAAATATATGCAATATTTTTTGATATGTAGAAAATGCTCCTCAAGCATCCTACTAAAATCAAAATATCATCCAAGTACATGATCATAAACTTGTCTAAAATAGCTTTAGGACTTGATTCATCAACCTTGTGAAAGTACTCGATGCATTGCTCAATTTGAATGACATTATGAGCCACTCATACAATCCTTCTTAAGTATTATTAAACATTATCATCCATATATTTCCTTCTTTTATGTGAATATAATGATATCTAATCTTCAAATCAATCTTGCGAAAATATTTCTCTGCTCAAATAATCCATGATGTCATCCATGTGTGGCAATGGAAATTTATAATTGATGGTGGTTTTATTTTTGGATCTCAAATTGGTACACATATGCCATTCACCACCCTTTTTAGGTGTTAGAACTGCTGGCACTATGTATGAAATCAAACTCTCTCTAATGATTCATCTATCCAAAAACTCTTGGACTTGCTTTTGTATCTCCACATTCTCTTACGGTGTCATCTTGTAGGCTTCCCTGTTTGGAAAATTTGACCATGGAACTCATTAGACATAATTTCTAAAAAATATTCCAAAATTCCTTACACTTATGACAATATTGTTTCTTCTCCTTTCACAACTTTTTCCATGCCTTCCCTTTGCACGATCCACACTATTAGCTCAAAACATGTAATATCATGCTTCACTTTGCTTTGGAATTGCTTATCTAAAAGTAACAACACTTTTGGAGCTACCTCACCCATTTCCCACAATGGGTTCAAGTATATTTATTTCAATCCTTTTCCACTAAGTATGTGTTTGTGTAGCCATCATTTTGCACCTTTTTGTCGAGTTGTCAAGGCCTACCAAGTTTTACATGACACATGTCCTTGTGCATGATGTCGTACATGACTTCATCTTCATCTCTTCTAATCTAGAATTTGACTAGACATTGCTCTTTCAACATGTTGGAAATTTTTGATGTCATTGTGTGTGGGTTTGATTGTTACATCATTTTACCCAATGGAATTAACATAAAATATTCAATAATTAAGGAAGATCACCTATCAACATGGTGATATTCCTATGCATTTGAGAGGGGTGGGGTTTTTATATTTTGGGTGCTTTTAACTGGAAAGAACAAAGGAAACAAAAATGGGAAAAAGAAATAAAAAGAGAGAGGGTCAAGAATTTTTTTATAGCATAATAGATTCAAATAACTATTGAGATAACTCAAACGTAAAACAAATTCCTCTCTTTCTCACATAAGGGCGTAATACAATAACAAATGTAAAAATTCGGAAGCACAAAGTCTTCATGACCACCGAACTATATAGATATGGCACAAAGTCCACATGCATAGACTTTCAACAAAAATTTTGAGTATCATGGCCTCAAATACAATAAGGAGAAGAAAAATATTAATGAAAACATTCAATTATAAATATAAAGGAGCAATTTTATGATTGAAGGCAATTAACATCATACGGGAGGAATGAACTCATTAGCATTGTATTCATGTATAGATTTTTTTGGAAAAACATATACACAAAAACAAGGCCTCAAATAAGAAGAAGATAAACATTAATGAAAATATTCAATTATAAATATAAAAGAACAGTTTTATGATTACAAGGAATTAACATCATGGGGAGGAATGAACTCATTAACATTGTATTTATGTATAGAATTTTTTTGGGAAAACATATACACAAAAATTTACAGTAGTGTATCTTTAGAATTCCAAGGGAAAAAAGAGGGAGAGACCCCCTTTCACAATTACATTTCTATACACAAAAATTTACAGTTGTGTATCTTTAGAATTCCAAGGGAAAAAAGAGGAGAGACCCCCTTTCACAATTACATTTCTAGCCTTATATAGGCATCATGCTCGAGAGTAGTTAAATAACTACTTTTAACCTATCGTGAACCTAACACAAGTTGACTAACTTGAGTTTCAATTATGATGTGTGTAATTACAACTTTTAATTAATTTGATGAACAAATTAATTAATTACATTTTCTTATTCTTTGAGGATTTCTTTACTTTAGCTTTAACTGCTCTTTTTCCTCCGAATAGTTCAAGCCATCGTTGGTTGTATTTTGTTTTCTTTCAATTTATATAAACAGAGGTTGAACATTTCTTAGTTGATCAAGTCCATTCTTAAATTCTGATAGCAGTCCAACTGGATCTGGAGCATTGCTCATAACAAATTCCATATGTTATTCTTTTGACAATGCACTGATGTCCTCCTCTTTTAGGCTATCATGGTGGCATATAAATCATGGTGAATATTATTGTTATTGGCACATTTGTTATTTGCAAGGACTTTCCCACACCATTGCCTCTCATATTTGTCAAGGGATCCTAATTGACGAGAATCACAACATCACTATCTAATCTTCACTTCTTTTTAAATAACAGATGGGAAACTGTCCATTCTCCTCATCATTGTATCCAAAGAGTTTAGGATTTTGTTTTATGGAGGGATTTTTCCACAGTTCACGACCCAATTCAACACACCCAACATGAACCCTGTGAATATGAATAGATTCTAGAACATTTTTTATGTTAATTTTCTTGACACTGAATATGACCCATTCAGAGCTTACTAACCATGTTTACATAATCATTCAAAGCAAAAGCTTCTGCAAAATCCCTTGTGCTTGGAATGAGATGATAACTCTGGTTAAACATCAAATATGCATTCGTTCTGCAAAGAAGTCCAATCATGAGACATTTCTGATGTTTCAGTTCTTCTATCACAAATGAGAAATCATCTGAAATGTCTCCCCTGATCTACCTTTTCTTATGCACCAAAAGCAGGGGCACCTGCAGTTGTTTTAAGTTTTGAACTCAAGCTGGCATTAAAGTTGTGACAAGTAAGAGTTCTGCACACTTGTAGCTAATGTAGCGGTCGAGGCCAATTTTCTTTCCTTGAAAGTTATCATCCATTGTTATAGGAAGGAAAATGTCATTTTGATTATCATCTACATCCCCTGAGGTAGAATCTGATATACCATGTATAAATTCTAATGGTCTGCATGTTGAAAGCTTGAGAGAGATGAATTTTCCCTAACATACAATCAATGATAATTGATGAAACGAGGGCGGCAGATGCATGGTAGAAGATAAGCCACAAGCCAGAAATGGTAGCGAAGAAGATGATGCACCAACAGCAATCTGAAGCAATAGGGATGAACATAAGGTTGGCAACAAGGAAGATGCCAAGAGAACAAAAAGTTATTAAGAAGATACGTGAAGAAGGAATTTTGTCAAACACTTGGCGCGCATCCTCAATTCCTCCACATTTCTATGCACTCATTTTTTTAAACAGTTACGGTCATTTTTATGCCTAATAAACCTTAATGGTGTGGCTTTCAGGTTCCTTTCGCGGATGCCATAGTTGATGTAACATAAAACAATGCCTTCTAACTTATATTCGTCGGCCGCATTGAGAATATTGGGGGTTGGAGAACAATGGAACATTCTCTTAGTTTCCTCGAGAACCGACGCAACCCAAAATTTGAAAATATTGTGGATTTAGATGCTCAATCCTCTTCAACTATAGTTTATTCACCATTTCTTCTCCCACTAAATTATTGGAGTTTCCACCATCATGGCCATCTATTGTGAAATGGATGGTCATGATGCATTGACCGACATTGACCGGGTGCATCTTGAGTGAAGATTAGCCATTGGCTTATTATACATTTCCCTTTCAATTTACTTCTTGTCCCAAACATACTTATTCTCTACTCAAGGCCAATCTCCTTTTTTTTTATGGTTTCAAAAGTATGCACTTGAACATCAATGCTTCTCCCATATCTAGGTCTTATTTATGACTCATCGAACCATCTGGTTCTCCTTACACAATGTGTGCGGTTTGCTTGCAATCATTTTGGGCACGTGGGAACTCATATGCTCTATATCGTATCTCTTTGCACCTATAACATGTGTCATTGAATCCATGACTTACTTTGCAACCTCTTCCTTGAGACACGTGACGACCTCCTTGAGTTGTTCCTTCAATTTACATAGTTGAACACGACCCACTCTCATCTTATGAAGAATTATCTTTGTCTTTACTTTGTCCACGACTTTTCATGGTCTTTGCTTTTCATTGTTAGCACTCACTTTGTTTTTGCATCAATTTCTCCTCTGCGTTCGGAGAAACTAATAGGCTTATTCCATGGAATGAACTTGAAACATAGTGATCTCACCTTGAATTTCTATGTGAAATCAAGTTATGTACCTTGAATATTTTCTCCACAACATTCTCCACATGTCCCACACTAATTGTGATTCGGTGAAATTCCTTAGTGTATTATTTCACACTAAGATCACTTTGTTGCAATCCTTGCAACCTTCTAAACAAACTAAGTTGGTAATCTATAGGCAAAAAATTACTTTGAGCTTCGCCACTAGCTTGTCCCATGTCTTGATCTTCTACTTGCCACACTGCACTCAACTGGTCTGAATATGTTCCCATTAAAGGGATGCATGACCTTTCAACTTCGTGCATAAAAACTTGAACTTTTTGGGATCCTCCATGTCTAAATAATTAAAATAATTTTCCATCTTTGTTATCCAATCCACAAGCTCTATTGGTTCCAAACTACCAGAATAATAAGGGGTATCCAATCTTGGCTTACTCCCCATCCTATTTATTGCGTGAAGTAGTTTATCCTTGAGACCATATTATACTTCCTCTTCCTCCACATTTGCATTCATCTCCACATTCACATCAACATAGGGTAAGTGCATGGAAATGGGGGGCCAAAAAGCGGACACAAATCCATTTTTTGGCCATAACGCACTCTGTGTTATGGCTCGATCCACGTTATAACGTGACGAGAGAAAATTTGGGATCGTGTTATAACATGAGTGCATTATGAATTGTCCGGTTTATTAATTGACAAGCCTAAAACGTGAGCGTGTTATAACACGTTCGTGTTCCTAATTACTATGTGGTATATATGCTTATGGGAGGGATATATTTACTAAAATAAATGGTTTAAGTATAAGTTTTTCTTTTATTAATCTTTATACTTAATTATAAAGTATAAAGATTAATAAAATAAAAACTTATACTTTAAATTTATTTTAGTAAATATAAGAAGTTAGGGTCACTCGCACCTTATGGAACTAGTCTCACAGCTCCATCTGTCACGGTTTAGAAGATAGTTTTTATATTCTAATCTAGTCAATACATAGGTATTTTTCAGGATTCAACATTCAGCCTAAAGATTTTAGGGTTTAAATTATACAATCAATATCTATTTTGTGAAAGAATATAGTCATTGTTTAGGTTTTGGGGTCTTCTTGATTGGTTATTGACATTTTTAGGAGTTTTAGATGTGTCAAAACTATATTTTATAAAGCTCACAATTCCCAAAGGTAGAAACAATTTCTCAAATATATGGACTCGTGCAATTCCTTATAACACATAATAAATCAAAACACATATGTAAGTTTTTATCGATTCAAATAATCAAGGGAATGGTCATCATGAGGGCATGAAGGATTTGAAACATCATGAGGACAATGGGTGTAATTAGAAAAATCATGAGGTCTTCCTCAAGGCTTCCTTCATTCTCTCAGTGTTATCCCTATCCCAAGAATTTCCTCTAGTGTTATGTTTTGGTCCAACTCTACCCTAACTAGTTCAATTGGGTTTGTTTCCTCAACTAAGAAGCTTAAAATCTAGGCACCTTTGAATCTATTCCTCTCTTCTGAGATAGTCTTATCATTCCATCATGTTCTCAGACAACTAAGGAGAATTTTGGAGCCAGGAGGGGTAAGAGGATGATCTTCATAGAGAGCACCATGTATGTAAAATGAGAAATCGTATGAGTTTCACTTGATGTCACTCACTTGGTAGTGTTCTTAAACACTCATTTGAACCTTGTAGTGTGATCTCACTTCAAAGGAGGAAGGACATTATAACCACATCATTTCAGTCGAACAAGTAACCACATGAAAATAATCTCATTCAGTGAAAAATATTTCCATCTACATGGTGAATACCTATTTCAGTAAGTGATAGATAATCATAAAATGGTTTGAGAATCATGGAGTTGATTTATGATCATTAGGGTTAATTGTGGAGGCCTTGAAAAATAAGAGAGTGATCCTCGCTCTTGCCTTGTAATTAGAAGAGAGCATCCTATTCCCATCACAATATAGGTCTCATAATAGTGTTTCTAAACACTTAAGTCATCACTTGAGGTTTTAGAAACATGTTTTCAACTCATGGTAACTCATGTTTTACCACTTTTTCATGTTAGAAGTTTCGTCACTCAAAAACACAACCCTAAACCTTGAACCCTAAACCATAAACCCTAAACTATAAACCCTAAACCACAGAGCCCTAAAGACTAAACCCTAAAACTAAATCTAAAACCTAAAGCCTAAACCCTAAGCCATAAACTATAAACCCTTAAACCCTTATCCCTAAACCCTAAACTCTAAACCCTAAGCCCTAAACCCTAAGCCCTAAACCTTAAACCCTATTTTTACCACCCTAAACCCTAAGCCCTAAACCATAAACCCTAAACCCTAAACACTAAACCTTAAACCCTAAACCTTGATCCCTAAACCGTAAACCATGAGCTCTAAACCTTAAACCCTAAAACCTAAACCATAAACCATAAACCCTAAGCCCTAAACTATAAACCCTTAAACCCTTAACCTTGAACCTTAAACCATAAGACCTAATCCCTAAGCCCCTAAACCTAAACCCTAAACCATAAACCATAAACCCCAAAACCTAAACCCTAAATCCTAAACCATATTTTTACCCCGTTGAACCCTAAACCCTAAATCCTAAACACTAAACCTTGAGCCCTAAACCTTGAGCCCTAAACCCTGAACCGTAAAGCATGAGCCCTAAACCGTAAACCCTAAGCCCTAAACCATAAACCCTCAACCCTAAACCATACACCCTAAGCCATAAACCCTAAACCCTAAACCCTTAACTCTAAACCATGAGCCCTAAACCTTATTTTTACCACCCTAAACCCTAAACCCTAAACACTGAGCCCTAAACAATCTCAATCTCACTCTCACTCTCTTTTCCTCTCACACTCTCACTAACTCTTTCTTTATTTTGAATCAAACAAACTTCAATTTTATTGACGACTCGACTAGGAGGGCATGACAACCACAAGGAAACCTAGAGATTGTTTAAAATCCCTCTAGTCTACAATAGTGATTACAAAGTGAAAATTTCTCTTGATCTTCTGCACTACAAGGATCGGAAAACCTCATATATTTCCAGTAGGTCTCATGAGTGAGTTCATCTTTTGAATATCAATATTAGGACCATATTTCCTAGTCTCATGCCTAGAACCATCATTGAGTCTTCTTGTACAACTACCTTGTTTATGAGAGGTGGGACAAGTAACTAAATGGATATGGCATCTACCTTGTGCCTTGTAATGCATATTACACATCTCTGCCAAACATGTTTCTCCCCACATATACTTGTGCTCTTAAATGTCAATTTCTTCACACTCTAAAACAAATTTCACATTTCTCATATTTCCATGTATGGTATTATGCAATCCATGATTAGAAAAATAAGATAGTTATATTGGGTAACATTTCTTTATACCGAATTGTTCTTGGATATATGACATGTCCCTCCTTCAAAGTATCAGTAGATGAAAGGCATCAAATTGTGATGACTCTCTTTGAATGTTCTGCCTACAAAGCAAATGAACCCTTTTTAGTTGAATACTCTCTGTAAATACTAATAAGAATGGATAATACACAGAACATTACAATGAGTGAATGGGTAAGCCTAAACCTTGAGCCCTAAACCTTGAGCCTTAAACCCTGATCCCTAAACCCTAAACCCTGAGCCTTAAACCATAAACCATAAATCATGTGCCTTAAACCTTGAACCCCGACCCTTAAACCTTAAACCCTAACCCCTAAACCCTAAACTATAAACCCTCAACCCTAAACCTTAAACCCTAAAACCTAAACCCTAAAACCTAAGCCTTAAAACCCTAAACCCTAAACCCTAAACAAGTGAGCCCTACAAACCCTAAACCCTAAACTTTACACCCTAAACCCTAAACCTTAAACACTAAATCCTAAACCCTTAAACCTTGAACCCTAAACCATAAATCCTAAACCCTATTTTTACTATCTCTGTGACCCTAAGCCCTAAGCCCTAAACCCCGAGCACTAAACCTTAAAACCTAAACCCTAAACCTTGAACCCCAAACCGTAAGCCCTAAACCCTAAACCATAAAACCTCAACCTTAAACCCCAAACCTATACCTTGAGGCCCTAAACCCTAAACCCTAAACCTTGAGCCCTAAACCCTAAACCTTGAGCCATAAGCCCTAAACCCTAAACCCTTAAACCTGAACCCTAAACCCTAAACTCTAAACCTTGAGATTTAAACCACGAACCTCAAATCTAAACCCTAAACCCTAAACCTTGAGCCCTATACCCTAAACCCTGAGCCCTATACCCTAAACCCTAAAACATAAACCATGAGCCTTAAAACCTAAACCCTAAACCCTAAAACCTAAAACCTAAATCCTAAGCCATAAACCCTAAACCCTAACCTTAAATCTTAAACCCTAAGCCATCAACCCTAAACCCTGAGCCCTAAACCCTAAACCCTAAACCATGTGACCTAAACCCTAAACCTTTACCCTTAAACCTAAACCCTAAACCTTGAGCCTTAAACCCTAAACCCTAAGCCCTAAAAAATATTCCTAAATATTCCTAAATTTCCTCCAACACTTCCAAGATTCTTTGACATCACCTCCAAATACTTAATATATTTCTTGAACTCTCCCAGAGGGTGTTTGATTAGCTCAAAATGGCCTTTTTAGGCCTCCGGAGGAAGTTATCTTCCATCAAGTCACACTGAACTCATCAATCATCGTATCCAATCATCCTTGCACATTGAAACAAACTTAAAAACCTTGTTAATAATTTCTTTTGATCCAGGTTGAGAGTGGTACTAAGGCAGGTTGGCCAGAGGAAGGATGCACCATTGACCAGGAAGTGAAAGATGCATTCCCTAAGCTTGTAAAGTAGGTACTCATCCATAGTATGATTTTACCATATTCTAAGACAAAATTAGGGATTCAACTCCATGCTCATGGGAAAATTCATGAGTCCATATATTCGATTAGTTGTCGCTACCTTTGGGAGTTGTGAGGTTTGTAAATTCTAATTTTGACACATTTAACACTCCTACAAATGTCAATAACCAATCCAAAAGGCCCTAAAACCTAAACAATGACTATATTATTTCCAAAAATAGACATCAATTGTATAATTTAAACCCTAAAAGCTTTAGGCTGAATGTTGAAATCCTGAAAAATACCTATGTACTGACCAAGTTAGAATATGAAAAACCATCTTCTAAACCGTGATAGATGGAGCTGTGAGACTAGTTCCATAAGGTGCAGAGTGACCCTAACTTGCTATATTTACTAAAATAAATGTAATAAAGATTAATAAAAGAAAAACTTATACTTAAACCATTTATTTTAGTAAATGATGCGATCTAGAATTCACATATACACCCTAGACATGCAGACACATCACTCAACATAGGCGAGCGCTCACCCGAGCGCGCAAAGGTACTAAGTACCTCTTTAGGGTTGTTGTAGCAGGTTGGTAACATGATGAAGTAACAAATATATATAAATATTCCTACTTGTCCATTATTACACGAGCATATAGATCTAGATCTAAGAAGAATAAGCTTTAATCAATAACCATGGTTAAATCAAGACGTGCTACTCAATTGCATGCAAGAATGTCACTCATATTTAGATAACAACCTCCATCTATTAATCAACACATATTACAGAAGCTCTTACAATACTCGAGATATATGTTATAGCACATGTATCGATACATAATCCACATGCACATCTCTGAATACTAAGAATCTCTATCAAATACATATTAAGACTCTCTTCTATGCGCAGATTCATCACATATATATAGGGTGGGGACTTTCCCTTCACCACTTATCTACTCCAAAAATAGGTCGCATGCTAATAATAGCCACGCGCCATTTACAAATATAGCCACACATGCAAGTGTGCTATCTGTAGACCTCTTACAGTTAACTGAAGTGATGAATCTATCTTTAGCTCTTCTCCATGCAAAAAACTCCTTCAATTTGCTCCTCTAAATATAGACAATGTGTGGCGTGCATGTCTCTGTGTCATTTGTGTGATCTGCACGCCATCTCCTAAAAATATACTTTATACCAAAATCGGCTAAGTCCCGAATGTTGATTTTGTAACTCTGCACGTTGTTTCTTTCTGTCCCTCTATGCCCTTGAATCAGGCCTGCTCTCCCGTGCGGAATTCCAGTGTGAGTTCTTCTAAGTATTTCTCTGATCAACATTACCCCACACTAATTTCATTGTCGCCCCGACAATGGTTATGTCCAAAACTGAATAAAAGAATGTGAATAAAGAATACGTAGATGAATAAAGAATGAATAAAATAATAATTCAGATCTCAAGTTCCCTTGTCTCATCCTGGAGTATTAGCTCTGGATACTCTTCTTTTATCTCATCTTGTAATGTATGCCATTCTCTTAGTGCTTTTTCTGCTTGGTTTGGTATGTCCACAATGATGGACTCCAGCTCATCTTGTGTTATTTCTCCCTTTTCATTATGTATCACCAAGCATAATGTTGGACATTGAAGTATGTGTCCCTTCAAGTACATCCATTCGCTGAGCGATGAGTTTTCCAAGCTCATCTAGCCTCTCCTTATGCAGCTCTTGTGTTTCGTTCAGTGCCTCGTGCTTTTGTTTTACCATTGTCAACCTCTCTGCGTGGCCCAATGTTTCATCTTTCATGGCCTTCTAGACTTCATTATCCTCTATCAGAGTCTTCACCTTTATGAGTGCTTCCGGGGCTGTGCATATGTTCAAGGCATGGTCGACCTTCTTTAACTCCTCTTGAAGTGCTTGCAGTAGGCCTTCATATCTTGCAATTCTTCGCTTTACCGCAACCTTAGCCCTTTCCGCCTCATCCTCGGCACTCTTTGGCTTTGGCATCCGGATGGTGTCATCCTCTAACACCAAGTCTACCAAAGTTCTCACATAATGCATTGCTGAGGGGAACTCTGCTGGTACCTTGGACTCTAGATGCGGGCGCGCCTTGAGCACATGATCTCCAATTTCCTCCGCCATGCTCACGAAAGTGTCATACTTTCGTTGTCCTAGGTCCTTCTCCTGAACCAAGCACGTTATTTCTGCATCCTTCGTCTTTATCTCCTTTCTGCGATCTTATTATAGCAGCCTTGTCCATATTTCTTCTAGCCACTTCTGTTGATACTTTCACCAGTCGTTACTTATTTGTTCATCGACATAACAGTGGGCTTAACTGTTATGTTCTGGCTAAAGGATCCTTCTTCAATCATCTTGATACACAGGACTCTTCGCATACATCGAAGTCAGGCTCGTCCATGTGGGTATGCATCGACCATGACAATTGTTTCCTTGTTCACACACCGTTAACCATGTCCTCGTCCATCATCTCCTAGTCAAATAAGTCTTTTTACTCGATGGTGCTTTGGAGCTGGGGCGCAGACAATCTTCCCTGCATCCTCTACATACCCCATGATGGGTGCACTGTGCTCTCCACTCATCCTCCTTGATCTAAGCCCTTTTGGGACTGTAGCATCAAGATTGGGAATCTACATTGTATCTTCTGCAGTGCCATTGGTGGCCTCTGACTTCTCCTTCTCTCTTTCTTCTCCATCCTTCATCTCTTCATATTTTTGTTCCTCCCGGGTCTGTGGCTCCTCTTCTTGGCCATGAGGGGTAGGTGATGCACACGTTCTCTCTCCAGATTCCTCCGCTTCCTCATCTAACTTTAACTTTCTTCTCCTCTTTTACGTAGGCTCGTGTTGAGGGGAGAGGCATGGTAAATTTCTTATTGATTGTGGGGTTCCACCTTGTGTCCTTGTGCACTTGAACACCTTAAATATTTTCTCCCCTTGCACTACCCTTGTATCTTCTTCTTCTTATTGCCCTTGCGGAGGGGTAGTTGTTGATGCAAAATCACAAAGCCCACGGATGCGAATCGAGCTTCTAGGTTGATCACTCGGGCATCCAGTGTGATTGCACAACATGGAAACCTCTCTCCAAGCGTGGGACTTGTGAAACCGAGAGAGGAATCTCCGAGAGAAGGTGGTTCTGCTCCTAAACTACCTGCCACAAGCTATTCCAAAGCAGTAAGCTAATCTAGTCCTAATCTAACCGTGCCAAGGAGACAGAGAGAGAGAGAGAGAAGGGAAAAACAAAGCAAAGCCTACACTAAAATGGTGATACACCGAGAAGGAGGATCTTTGGACATCTATCAAAACTACCATGGGACAAAGAGAGGTGAGCCATTGGGAAGGATGGACGTAAAGCATCACAAACCCAAGGATAGATTTCACACAGAAAATGTCCCAAAACTCCATGAACACAGCTCCAAACCTGCAATGAACATTTAGACATGCACAGATACCTGCAAATGAAGAGAGGCAAGGAGAGAACAAGCAAAAAAACGAGAAAGGATGGACATGATCACAAAACATGTTTTGTTGCTTGAAGTTTACCTGCAGAACATCATTCCATTAATAAGAGGCAAAAACACCATTACAGAGCAAGGGAGGAGGTTCAAACTCCATTTTCAACCCTAGAGAAGAAAAGAAGGGAGAGCAGAGCAGAAAGAATGAACAACTTCTTTTTTAAAATGAGCCAAATCGCTTTTACAGCATGTGGTCGAGCCTGGGAACGACGTGGGAAAACGTGTAAGCCCATTCCTCATTGAATGGGAACACATTAAAACGGCATAGGATACCTTACCAACCCATACCCTACCATCTTTGACCGATTTGGAGGAGAATGCGACCCATTCTGCATTAATTTGGCCGCTGAAATGTCACTTCTGGCCGTGCACACGCGTCAGATCTGTTTCTCGATTTTCTCTCTTCGACTGCACCAAAACTTGAGGTTGATCCCGAGAATCATGTAGAGCATCTCAACATCTTTCCGTTGATATAAAGAACGTTAGGAATCCGAGCTCTGGATCAAAAGATATGGCGATCTAAAGATTTAGGGCACGGAACAGACCAAGACAGATTTCGAAATATTTTCCCGCGCTTCGCCACCTAGACGACACGTGGCAGGCTCTGATTGGTCGCGCAATTCTCTCTCCTCTACCTTTCTAAGTGTCAGTTGTCTTTTGAATTTTCCTTGTGGGCCCTAGCTGGGACATGTGGCACTATCCCATTGGTTCGGATCGGTGCTCGAAAACTCGCCCCTTGACTTTTTGACTTTTCTCTTTGTGGCACGTGGCGATTTCTCATTGGTCCTCGGCCCCATTTGATTTTGGGCCCTTTGTGCTCATTTCACCGGTTCGAATTTGCGTCCATTTGTCCCGGATGTCCCATTTGATTTTGGACCCTCTGGACTCATTTCGGCCGATTCGGCCGGTTCGGGCATTTTTGGCCCGCTTGTCCCACTTTGCTTGGATCGACTTCTTGACTCTTTTCGGCGGTTCGCGCCTTTTGGCCCGATTGTCCCATTTGCGTTCTCAAAGCAGCTAGCCAATTTTTCCTGGTCGAACCGGCATTTCGCGCCCGCCGTGTACTTTTGTCCCGAGATGTCCCTCATGCTTGCTTTGCGCCAGGCTTTGTGCTTACTTGGCCGAGCCGGCCGCCGAGCCTTTTTGTCCCAAATGTCCCGACTGCCCCTAGGACTAGGACTTAGTCATTTTTATGATTTTTTCCTGGATCAACCTACTTGCCTTCTGCAACCTTTTTTTCGCATTTTCTCAGAGCTTGCTCTTTTCCTCTCAGACAGGGAACTTAGAAAATATTTGAGGGGACTCTAGCAACATGATTTTTGGCCCCGAATCAATCAATTTTCCTGGGACTTGAATATTCTGATGCATGTTATCAAAATTACCCGGGGGGGTGAAATTTTGACAACAGTTTGGCGACTCAGCGGGGTCATCTGCCTGCTAGATGAATGATCAGTAGCCTGAAGCATCCATTGGGCATGGAGTCATGAGTTGCAACCTGCAACTGATCTGAACTTTGAAAACCTCCCTCTGAGCCACTTGGAAACCCATTGAACCTGGAGTGTCTTCACCAAGATGCCACTGAAATGAACTGTGCAAGAGCAGAACCAGCAACACCAAAACTATGTACAAAACTAAAAATCATACATGCCCCAAATGGAACATGCGAGTGTGCACAAGCACTTCTTCTCAAAAGCAAACCTAGCTTACTCTACTCTAATCGGAAGCAAAGGCAAGCTAAACAAACCCCGCAAATCAAGGTTGTGAGAAATAGCTTCCTTTCTTCAAAATTGGCAGCCATGCAATTGATTTGCAATCGATCATGGCTGTTTGGATGAATGGAAAATCAACAAGAAGTCGGTCTTCTATCCAAATCATCAAGGTATCAACCGAAAAATCCAATACCTCTTTTAGTTGCTCTCGCATTTGGATTGAGAGGTATGGCAGGCTGATCCTTGGTACTTTGTAGCTCATCCTCATGCTCGAAGCAAGCATGATCAAGGTTGTGGCTTCTCCTTTGGCTCCAATGAAGCCAAATACCTAATTGGGCAAGGTCCGATCCGTTTGATATGCCCATAGGTCTGATTTTCAACTTCAAGAATGGAGTCTTCTTGTAGACCCACTCGAATGGATGATGTGGAAGAAATGGTGGAATCCTTCTCGTCCTTTCTCTTCCTCCAATGAAGAACATGGAAGATAAAAATCTTCCAATCTTGGTTCCAAAGGGCTGCTATAAGATGCAAAGTGTGCTGCAAATGAATTCTCTCCCTTCATGACAAAACTCTTGTGTTTGGAATGTGGATGATGAAAGAGAGAATGGTGAAAACTCAACCGGCTCTTCTCCATCAAAACAGTCCTCCAAATCGGCTGTAAACTCGCCTCATTGGCTGTCTTCTTTGCTCGTATTCAACTTCCTCCGTGGTGTCCTCTTGATGTGCAACTCCGACCACCATGGTTTGCTTCACTCTCCAATATTGAGTTTGAGAGATCAAACTCCTCTTGATAATAGAACTTGAGAGAGGTGAAGTAGAAAGAAGAATCAAGGTTCTCCTGTAGCCTGCTTTGTGCTCAAAGCCCTTGGATCTGCACTTTTCTCCTCCATAGCTAGATTGTGCTCCTCTTCTTTTGGATTTGGAGCAGCTTCTCCTTCCTCCAATGTTTGAAGGAAATCTTGCTCTTGGTTGAACTCTTCCTCCAGCATGAAGTTTGTCAAGTCAAACTCTTCAATTTGTTGCTCTAGAGGACAAGTTGGGACTGCAAGATCTTCTTCTCCAACAAAATCAGTCCTCACCACCATTTGTTCTCCAACCCTAGCCTCTTTTGTAGGCTTAACCATCAAGGGGATCTTTGTCATCCCAAATTTGGTAGCCCAAACCTTCAAGTCATCTGTCATTTCTTTTCTGTTGGGCTCCTCTTCTTGCTGTCCTTGATGACTGATTTTTTCAATTCCTTCTTCCCCATATGAAATTGGGAATGCAAGAGGAGGAATGGGTTGAAACTCAACCGATTTTACACTTTTTTGTGGTGGTGGAGGCAGTGAAACCTCTTGTTTCTTTGGAGGAGGGGGTATTTCTGTTAGCTCTTGTGGAGGGGATGACTGTTTGGAAGGGAAAAGGAAAGAAGAATCGAGATGAGGTGGAAGACTAGGGGTGGAGAAATGGATTCAACACTTGGGACAGCAGATGGAGGGTTTGAAACTTGACACTGCTGAAATGAAACAGATTGGGAAAGAGGAAAAGGAAAGGCATGAGATGGTGTGCTTACCCGTTGACAAGGTTGTTGAATACTTCTCTCATACACCTCTATTTCTTCAATCCACTTTGCAAGCAAAGGCAGCGTTGCAATCATGAAGTCAAGCTTCTCCTGAGGGCTGTAATGCCTTGGAAAAGGTCCCACCCATGGACAGGGTGCTCCATAACCGATTCCAAAAGCTTTCATCTGTGCCTGAGCCCTGGACTGCACTATGTTTACCTCCATCTTTTGGATTTTCTCCAACAGACCAGCATCTTGCATCTGATTGTCTTCATTATATGCATACTCTTGCTCTTGGAAAGCTCCATAGCCAAACTGACTTTGGCACTGCTGTTCATATGAATATGCATGCTGATCTGGAGGATTTGTAAAACCTGTTGGAGGTGGAATATACTGCTATTGTTGATATGAAATCCATGATGGAAATGAAGTCATGATTGCACAACTTCATGGAATGGAAAAGAATGAAGGGGATGGAAAGAAAGATGGATGAAAATGGATGGAAATGAATGGAAAGGAAGGTCTGCAACTTCAGAGATGGGTTGTTGACCAGATGGAGTCGCCAGATGTGTTTGCAAGTGCCTCCAAAGGCTGAAATCTTCACAGGAACACACCAACCTGCAAAAGATGAAGTGAAAGACCTCTAAGGTCCCACCGGGCGTGCCAAAACTATTGATGCAAAATCACAGCACCCCTGGATGCAGATCAGGCTTCTAGGTTGATCACTCAGGCATCCAGTGTGATTGCACAACATGGAAACCTCTCTCCAAGCGTGGGACTTGTGAAACCGAGAGAGGAATCTCCGAGAAGGTCGGTTCCTGCTCCTAAACTACTCCGCCACAAGCTATTCCAGGTGCGAGTGCAAGCTAATCTAGTCCTAATCTAACCATGCCAAGGAGACAGAGAGAGAGAAGGGAAAACAGCAAAATCTACACTAAAATGGTGATACACCGAGAGAGAAGGAGGATGCTGGACATCTATCAAAACTGCCATGGGACAAAGAGAGGTGAGCCATTGGGAAGGATGGACGGATCATCAAACCCAAGGATAGATTTCACACGTAAAATGTCCCAAAACTCCATGAACACGGCTCAAACTGCAATGAACATTTAGACATGCACGCAGATACTGCCAATGAAGAGAGGCAAGGAGAGAACAAGCAAAAATGAGAAAGGATGGACAGATGCATCACAAAACACGTTTTGTTGCTTGAAGTTTACCATGAACATCATTCCATTAATAAGAGGCAAAACGCCATTACAGAGCAAGGGAGGAGGTTCAAACTCCATTTTCAACCCTAGAGAAGAAAATAAGGGAGAGCAGAGAGTAGAAAGAATGAACAACTTCTTTTTTAAAATGAGCCAAATCGCTTTTACATTGCATGGGTCGAGCCTGGGACAAAACGTGGGAAAACGTGTAAGCGCATTCCTCATTGAATGGGAACGCATTAAAACGGCATAGGATACCTTACCAACCCATACCCCGCCATCTTTGACCGATTTGGAGGAGAATGCGACCCATTCTGCATTAATTTGGCCGCTGAAATGTCACTTCTGGCCGTGCACACGTGTCAGAGCCGTTTCTCAATTTTCTCTCTTCAGACGGCACCAAAACTTGAGGTTGATCCTAGTATCATGTAGAGCATCTCAACAGCTTTCCGTTGATATAAAGAACGTGGGAATCCGAGCTCGATCAAAAGATATGGCGATCTCGAAGATTTAGGGCACTCATGCACCAAGACAGATTTCGAAATATTTTCCCGCGCTTCGCCACCTAGACGACACATGGCAGGCTCTGATTGGTCGCACAATTCTCTCTCCTCTACCTTTCGGCAGGCTGTCTTTTGAATTTTCCTTGTGGGCCCTAGGGGACATGTGGCACTATCCCATTGGTTCGGATCGGTGCTCGAAAACTCGCCCCTTGACTTTTTGACTTTTCTCTTTGTGGCACGTGGCGATTTCTCATTGGTCCTCGCCCCATTTGATTTTGGGCCCTTTGTGCTCATTTCGGCCGGTTCGGGAATTTCGCGTCCATTTGTCCCGATGTCCCATTTGATTTTGGACCCTCTGACTCATTTCGCCGATTCGGCCGGTTCGGCATTTTTGGCCCGCTTGTCCCACTTTGCTTCGGACTGACTTGACTCTTTTCGGCTTCGCGCCTTTTTGGCCCGATTGTCCCATTTGCGTCCCTCTCAATTAGCCAATTTTTCCTCGGTCGAACCGGCATTTCGCGCCATTTCGCCGTGTACTTTTGTCCCGGAGATGTCCTGTTGCTTGCGGGCTGTTTGTGCTTACTTCTGCCGAGCTGGCTTAGCATTCGGGCCTTTTTGTCCCAAATGTCCCGATCGCCCCTAGACTAGGACTTAGTCATTTTTATGATTTTTCCTGGATCAACCTACTTGCCTTCTGCGCAACCTTTTTTTCGCATTTTCTCGTAGCTTGCTCTTTTCCTCTCGCACAGGAACTTAGAAAATATTTGAGGGGACTCTAAGAACATGATTTTTGGCCCCGAATCAATCAATTTTCCGGGACTTGAATATTTCGATGCATGTTATCAAAATTACCTGTGGGGTGAAATTTTGACAACGGTAGTTTCACGCTTTGCTTCCTTTTTGTCATAAGGTTTCCTTCTTCGCACTCTAAGTGAACACTATCTTCATGCTCCTCTTCTTCTTCTACTTGTATAGTTTCTAAGGGATTTTCCACTGTTATATTCTCTTTGTATGTTTTCCCTTCGGTGGCCCCGAGAGCGCAAACTTTTCATCTACATATTTGCTACCTTCCATCTTGGGCTTCGAGTTGGATGTATACAAGTGTTGCCCCGATATCTCAAACATTCGGACTTATTGGCTTTATGCTCGGACTTCGAAATAGTCCTTTCATCATACGTGCTCCTCCTGGATACATGTACTTCTTCCGCAAGGTGTGGTAGTCGCAATCTACCTTATCTGCATTGAATATCAACCTTCTCGTGTCTATGAATCGGTGTCAGAGACGCCTAAAATACCTTCTTTGTGAATGCATACGAGAGTTTGCACCATGGGCTCCAAGTTCCATTCGTCATCGGAAAGTGCGCTATACATAAATGTTGGTAAACAACAAATTGAACTTGCTTACCCACTACTGAAGGCAAGTCTTTCGGTATGCGCCACTCTTCCTTGAATGCCACACGGAGCCTATCATACCACTTCTCCACACGTTGCTTCACATCATCAGTCATTAAACACTTGCATAAGTACTTGCTAAATCTTTTAGCTGGGGATATGTGCTCCATAGGGTACTCCCATATTTTCTCTTTAGGCCCATCTGGTACCCCAATCTCCATGAACACCAGTGATAGTAGAACAACGCCAAAACTGATCTTTCCTCTTGTGCGTAGTTCTTCCACTATCTGTTCTGCAATAAATCCTGCAATGTTGTAGACTGTTCCTTCTGACATGCACTTAACCACATGTAGTCACATAGTGTTTACTTGTGACCACCGATCCTGGTCATTCAACTTATCAAGAGGTGCTACCGCAACTTTCACTACTGGACAATCCTTTAATTTATTGATATCCATTCCACGCGGACCCTTCTGGTATCCCAACTTTTGACGGGTCTCTAGAATAGCAGCTTTATCTGCTAAGTCAGTTTTGATGTCTTCTCCCGTGTTCTTGGTCCTATTTCTCGAGGAGATCGGTGCGAGATGAAATTCTTACCCTTCATCCCGCATAAGTAAAATAAGTCTTCGTGGACTCTTCTCATGAGCCGTTTGTATAAAGGCTCATACTTCCCAAAGTATGGAAGCTCATATAGTGGTAAACACTAGTCCTTTTATGCAACTTCTCTCCTACATCATCATACACAAACATGTCGTTTGCATTGTGCTTGTTATTTTGTGAAGTGAGAAAGGCATCGAACTCCTTTTTTTTAGAGGTCCTGTGGTTATACTCACTCACTTTTCTCTTCCTGATATGAGAGTCCCACTCTTGGCCCACTAGGACTCCTTCTGGATACTACATCTCCAAAAAATTACTTTCGGGGGTCATTTCCGCTTCCTCCTCGACAACCACTTTCTTTTTCCCCTTGGTTCCTGCTGCTACTACCTTCTTGGGAGCCATTTCTTCCTTACAACCATCTATAAAACACCTTCTCTGCAACTCTTCAATGGCCAAATCAAAACCCTAACCCAATTCAACCATTCCCTAGGTGAGATTGTGAAAATGCGTGCCTAGCTCTTCTCTCGCCATTTTACCTAGTTCAAACCCTTCTCCACCGGGATACAAGCTCTACAATGCATATATTTGCTTCCCATGCTTGGTTTCACTCTCTTCGCACCTTGAATCAATCACTCGCTCTTCACACTTAGCTCTTTTTCAAATTCTCTTAGTTGCAATGGTAAAAATGAATTCACATCCCATCCTTATATAGATTTTCAAATTTTTAGTGCATTTATTGCTCCTCCACCTACCAAATATCCTCTCATTCATTGACCAAATTCATTATTTCCACGCGGTACATATTTATGCCCCAACTATAACCTTCTAGCACACCCTCCTACCTTCTGAGTCACAGACTTCTCTTCGGTAGCGTGCCCTTATGCCTCGAGTACCTTGTCACCGACCTTCTCCCAGTAGTTATCACAACCTCTCGCTTACCTCACGTTATACTGTCCCTTCACTTATCTCCATCGTTGGTCATTTTTGAGACGTAATATTTTCATTTGAAAAACACCTATAGTAGCTTATTCTTTTCAACTTCCAATTTTTACAACCTCATACCTAGATCTCACCATCCACCACACACTAAAAGTATGTGCAGTCCTCTGCGCATCAACATGCTTCATATCAGTAGGTAGCTTCATGCGTGCAAGCACACTTATTACACAAAAACAAGAACTAAATTGACAAAGCATAGCGATAATGAAGGAAATACATTATGGAAATACAAAAATGGAAACCTAATCTAGATGGCAATATTGCCTTATTACAAACAAAAAGAAGACTTATTTATAGTAGGGATTCAACCTACTCCCGTTAAAGTAACCGGGAAACCGTGTTGCATCAAGTGCTTCTAACTGGAAAGTACCTGATTCAAGTATGTAAGTGATGACATACAGCCCCAACCAATGTACCTTAAGCTTCCCTGGATGGCGCAAGAACTTAGAGTCATAAAGCAATACCATTTGTCCAACCTCAAGTTTCTTATCCCTTATCTATCTACCATGCCATGCTTTCTACCTTACCTTTTCTTGCTTCGGGTCCAATGTGTGATGACTCATCGCTCATCCAACTAAATCATCTTCTCAATTTGTTCTTCCAAAGCTTGCTCATCAGCTAGACCTCCAACGTGCATGCTATACACAATGAAGGTAACATGAATTCTATAGGAAGAACAACTTCTGCTCCAAACACCAACTAAAATGGTGTGGCCTTGTTCAATCTCTTATAAGTTGTTTTGTATGCCCAAAGAATAGCCGATACCTTATCATCCCAATCTTTTCTTCCAACATCACAAATCTTTGTCAATGTCTGGCTCAAAATTTTGTTGAAAGCCTCAATGGTTCCATTCACTGAGGGTGATAGGGTGTAGTCTTATGGTGTGCAACCATAAACTCATCTAACAGAATCCTGATTGTCTCATTCAAAAAATGTGTGCCCCTATCACTTGTCAAACTTAAAGGACATCCATACCTTGTAAGAACATTCTCCCATAGAAACCTAGCTGTTGTAGCTATTGCAGACATCCTTTGTAGGTGCCGTACGCCCACCTTGTAAGATAATATGTGTAAGTAATTATATAGCGCAACCCTATCCTACGCACGGCTAGAAAAATAGGTCCTACAAAGTCAATAGCCCATTTCTCAAATGGTTTTACACTTGTAATTAGTCGCAAAGGCATCTCATCCCTCTGTCCTAGTCTACCTAGACACTGACAATGGTCACATGCCTTGCAATACTCTTTACAATCCTTATACAATGTTTCCCACCATAAACCAGCAAGTAAGATCTTTCACGCAGTAGCATCACCTGCATAGTGGCCACCTGCAATACCACCATGTGCTTCCTCCATTATATCCTTGCACTCATGCTCTAATACACAGCGGTGTAATACCTCATCTCTGCCTAACTTGTATAGGTCACCACTGATCAACATGAATGGTGTCACGCGTATAACAAGTTTTTTTTTTCCAAAGCCTTCATCCCTGATGGTGCAATACCAGTCCTTAGAAAGACAACGTCTTCTAATTCTGTTGGCGTGCATTGAAACCTATACAATTGTGCATCCGACATGGTTTCTTCAATTGTCTGTGCTTCTTCACCTGATTGAATTCTAGATAAGTGGTCTGGTCCATAATTACTTTTCCCTGGTTTCACCACAATTGTAAAGTCAAACTCTTGGAATAAGAGTACCCATCTACATATGCACCCCTGTAAGATGATATTGTTTACCAGGTACTTCAAATCCATGTGGTCTATATAGAATACAAATGGTATTGCTAATAAGTACTGTCGATGCTTGTGTAATGCATAGATCATTGACAAAGCTTCGTACTCTGTTGTTGTATAATTCTGCTCAGTAGGAGTCAGCTTTCTAATAGAAAAAAAATAGGATGATCTACAATACCTTCTCTAGGTTGAGCCAACACCGTGCCAATGGCCATGTCAAAGGTGTCCACATGTACATGAAAAATTTTATCCCATGAAGGAAAACACAGGATGGGCGTGATAGTAAGTCTCTCTTTCAATATCTCAAACGCGCGTTGTTGTGGTTCTCCCCAATAAAACGTACCTTTCCTTTTAGTAACTCTTCCAGAGGTGCAACAACTTTGGCATACCCTTTGATAAATTTTTGATAATAACTGTATGACCCAAAAATCCGTGCACCCCACTTTGGTACCGGTAGGCGCCGCTGGTTCTAAAATAACTGCATGAACTTTAATGGATCAACTAACAAGCCTTCCTTGCAGATTATATGTCCTAACAATATTCCAAAAGGTGTAGCAAATATACACTTCTTGATATTCAACGAAATACTTAACTGTCTGCATCGTTCAAACATTAAGCACAAATTATCACAATGATCTTTTATAAGCCCGTATACAGTCCAATCATCGAGATAAACTTCTAAGAAGTTATGAATGAAATCTTTGAATGTCTAAACAACTATCCGCGAGAACATAGCAGGTACGTTTTTCAATCCAAAAGCATCACAAGATATAAGAAAAATTGCCCCATTTAGTATTAAAAGTTGTCTTTTCTTGATCTTCTTTAGCAATCTTGACTTGATGATACCCGAAAACCCATTTGTGAATGAATATATTTCGCGCCCGCCACTCCTTCCAGTATTTCCTCTGTGAATGGTGTAGGAAAGGGATCTATGACACATGCAACATTCAGCTCCCTATAATCCACATAGATTCGAATCCAACCATCCTTCTTGATACTGATCACCATTGGACTAACCCATTCTGACTCATCCAAGGGCCGAATGATTCCAGATTCCAACATTTTATTAATTTCTTCCTTCACCTTTTCACACAAATTGGGATTCATTCTATAAGGTCACTTTCTAATTGGGCACGCACACCTTCTTTAAGATTTATCTTCATCTCCCCAAGTGATTCATGCACGCCTTTAAGTTCATGATACCCTCTAGGGAATAAGTCCTAATAATCCCTGAGTAACTCAATGATCTTTGCTACCTCTGATTCTAACCAATAGTCTCCAATAATGACTTCCTTAGGCTCAGCCTCCATTCCAATATTTACCTTCTTTGTTTTCATGGGTTCATGATATGCACGCGTATCCTTGTCTACGCCCTGTCCAAGACCTCGCGCTCCTTGTGAATGTTCAACATCCAGGTTCTCAACTTCCTCGTCATCTACTATGTAGACCATCTTCCCTTTCTCTTTCTCAAGACAAGCGTGCCCAAGGAGTATAGAGTCCAATTCTCCTTCTTCTTCCAAGTGTGCCCCCCGATTCGGTCTCACCAAATAGTTCCTGAATGAGCTCTTCGGCCTTTGCACTATCTCCCATAGTGAAATGCTTGATAGATCTTAATGATTCTTCTACTGGAGGTTTAGTTGAGAAGTAATCAAAGGTCTGGATCATTCCTGCAGTCAAATTCTACCAATTTCCAGTCTCTCTATGTAGTTCTGCATATACATACCAAGCACGTGCACATCCCTGTAGAGTGGAATATATTTTATGTACCCTAGAGTGAAGGTGGTAATGCTTCTTGTCCCACTATCCAGAGTCTCTCACACTATTGAATATGATGTTGAACAGGTTGATCACCATGATAAGTGCAAACCTGCGTAGGTGCATTACTTCTGAAAAACCTAGTAGATAGTGTGATGCGGACCTCATTCCATTCTATAAGGTTTTCTCTGTGAACTACCCACCAAGTGCGTTGTTGTCCCACGCAAGGTATGCTAACATATCTCTTCTCTTAATCTGGTCTATCCATTGAGTTTCCATGGCTTGCAATAATACAATAAGATCTTATGTTCCAATATACCATGGTACCGATTTGCCTATACACCTAACAGAGTGAAATCCCTTCTTCCACGTAAGCACGCTCTTCACTTCACGTCCAACTAGTTCATACGTACCGTGAGCCCAATTGTCACAAGCTATACTTGTAGTATCACTAATAGATTAAGAGTATTCTCATTGTAAAATTCCTTCCTTCGATGGCTCATTGACCTCTGGGTCATGTATAGTGCATACATATATTTAGTTTAAGTCCTCCTCACACAACAACTCAACATACGGTATAGACTTTCCATCTGTTAAAGGGATTATAACTCTTTCTTCCTTGTTCTCAAAGTTGATGTACCCCTTATTGAACCTTAAATCAGCATTATTTTCATAACACCAAGGGTGTCCAAGCAAAGTTGGAAAACTGCTTCCGCATGAGTGTCGAGTGTCAGTACCTCAAAATCTCCTGTGAACTTGGCCCCTTGTATTGTTATAGACGCATCTTTCAAAACTCCTATGGGAGTAGCCTTAGTCCAGTTTTCCATAAACAACACATTAGATGATGGCTGCAATGGAGGTCTCCCCATTTGTACCCATGCATCTAATGTAAGCACATTCACTTCTGCACCTGTATCAATTAAGATGTTGCTCAAAAGCCATCCATCCACAACAACATTCAAGGTAATTTCCTTATCGTAGTCAATGCTATCAGGGGGAATATTTGCATGAAGTATCTATCGTTCATTTTCGATTTGCTTGCGCATGGAGTATTCCCCTTCAACCAATTTCTGAGTAATGGAATAATGTTCTCCTGGCGTAGCATTCTACATACATCTCTGATGTCATCAATATCAAAGCAAACTTTTTCTGTCTCTTTCTTCCGCTCCATATTCTTGGATTGATCCTTTAAACACTGTATCTCACCCTGAAGATTCTTGAGGACCTCCATGGTTTCTTGATAGAATTCCTTCTGATGAGTTGGATTTGGATACTTGGCATGCAAAACCTCCTCCCTAGGGATTGTCAATTTTTATTGCTCGTGTGGTAATCTTCACTATTACTGCCTCAGGTTTTGGTGTTAACTTGGGCATCCACTGATTTTCTACCGCGCGTTGGATCCTAACCATCCTGCGCCTTTGTTCTCTTGCTTATGCTGCTTACTCATATGCTCATACAAGTCTGGGCACTCCTCATAGCTATGAATCTTTCCGTAAAATGAACAAGATATATTCTGAGGACATTCGTGCCTATAGTGATCAGGTGATCCACACATATAACATGTTCCATGAGGGAACTCACCTCATCCTCCATATCCACCTCGATATCCACATCCTCTTTCACGACCTCCTTAAAAATGCCCCTCATTCCTATCATAGTGCATTTGATTATGATCCCGATCCCGTGCTTGTTATCTATAGCATCGTGGATCGACCAATCAACCTACAATCTTCGATATCATGGGTCATGGACTGAAATTTTTTGCAATAACAAGACACATTCTTCTTGATCATGCGCTGCAGCAAAGGACAATGACTAGCATCATGATTCAAATGACAGATCTCACAGTCTAACAACAATGAACGTATAGACCTGTGAGGAAAACTATCTTTGGTGTGACCTTCCACTTCACAATCTATACACCAAATCCCTAAGCGTGTTTCATGAGCTGAATTTGTTGATAGTTTCTCTAATTGCTTTGCCATAGCTGCTATCTGGGCCTCTAAGAATGGACTAACTCCAGTGTCAATGCTCCCAATCGCGCCTCAACCCGCAGAGTCGCTTCCAATGCTTCGCACGGGTCAGTGTACGTCTTATGTGATAGCACCCTTCTAAATGGGGTAATCAACCCTCCAACAAACCATTGTGCATGTTGAATTGCGTGTATATCATAAGAGAGCTTCGATAGAGTGTCTTAAAGTGGGCATCATACTCACGTACACTTTCAGTAGTGCCTTGCTTGATATCCTTGAGTGCGCTTATACTCTTCTGCTCAAATTCTGGGATATGGAATTATTTCAGGAAAGCATCCTTTAATGTTGCATAATCAACGCAGGTTTGATTAGGATCAAACTTCCTATACCAATTGTGCGTGTGCCTGTAATGTAGTAGAAAATTGACTTGCCTTGCACTTATAAGTTGTGATACCTTTCACACGCCACAAAATTTCACACATATGCACATGTTCAGCAGCATCTTCGATACCTCTATACTCCAGGAGACGAAGGGACATCTCCATATAAATATTCTGAGGTTGCTGCGGGCCTTGTCCACCCAATCCATAACCTCCTGTGTTTCCTCTACCTCCTGAACCACCAGATCCACCAAAACTAGAACCACCTATACCTCCTAATCCCCCACCTAAAGTTGGAATAAGACTTGTAGATGTACTCCCCTATGTCCCAACAGTAGTACTATATTGAACCCCTACAGTTTGTGAAGTAGTTCCACTTCCAGAGGTGAATCCAACATTCTGCGTGCTCATATTTTGTGCAGATGATGCGCCCAAAAATGTACCCCCAAATAATAATGAAGTTGTTTGTCCTACCATCGATGTACTTGCTTTCTGACTTACTCCCACTCTCTTACCTCCTAAGTGAAAGTGTTGTCCACCTGTTGTACTAGATACTGGAAAACCAAGCGCAAGGGCTAGGTCATCGGGTAGTTTGGATGCACACCCACGGCCCGGTCATTTTTTTGGCGTAATTCCTTGTGAGGCCAAGGAGGGTTCTCTATCATGATTTTCTAGATGGGGGAGTTCTTGATGCTCTAGCTCCACGTCTTCTTCATGAGCTTCAAATCCTTCACGAGCCATCTCTCTCCACAACGCAATCCACTCTGCAACGTCACGCTACTTCTCTCTCTCTCTCACGCACCTAATCATACTTTAGCTACCTTTCTTCCTCTGCCTTGCTACCGCTTAGGTCTGCCATCTTTCACCGGTCCTGCTCCCGCACCTTTATGCGTGGAGGGTTTTAGCTAGCCATAGGTTTGTCTTCTAAATTTAAGGTTACCATCAAGATCTTAATAGCTAGTGGAATACCTTGAAAATAGGTTCCTCTAGGATATCGTAAAAATTGGAATTCAACAATCTCCAGGACAAGAATATGTCGATATTGAATACTCCAAAATATAGCTGTTTAAAACGCCATGAAACCACGTATCCACATTGCATGAGTCCAAATCAAATCAGCATCATAGAGAGTTTGAAATTCCTCATGTGTCCAAACCAGTGTGCGATATCTCCAATTCCATTTAGATGCATACACAGTCAGCCATTCATACAAATCTACTGGAAAGATAACAAAGAAGCTCTGATACAAACTATCATATAAATTTTGTTCAACCCAGGTGTGCACGTTAAAAGTAGACCCAGTGCTAAACCTACGAGCGTATTCTTCCTCTAGATCGTGTATCCACTCCTCAACACTTGTTAGAGTTAATCGGTAAGTCTTCATCGCGAACCATCCCAAAAACAATCAAAAGAGGTCCCGACAACAAAACCAATGATGCAGCCTAGAATTCACAGATACACCTTAGACGCGCTTGGCACATCACTCAAGATATAGACTTAGTGCTCACTTGAAGCGTGCAAAGAAAGTACCAGTCCCTCTTTAGGTTTGATGTAGCAGGTTGGTAACATGATGAAGTAACAAATATACATAAATATTCCTAACTAGTCCATTATTACATAGAGCATACAGATCTGGATCTAAGAAGAATAAGCTTTAATCAATAACCATGGTTAAATCAAGACGTGCTATACTCAATTACATGTAAGAATGTTACTCGATTCGATAACAACTTCCATCTATTAATCAACACATATTACAGAAGCTCTTATAATACTAGAAATCTATGTTATAGCGCGCATGGATCTAATCTTGTGATCCACATGCACGTCTCTCGAATACTAAAGATCTCTATCAAATCAATACTAAGACTCTCTTCCTATGCGAGTTCATTACATTTATATAGGGTGGGGACTTGCCCTTCACCACTCACCTAATCCAAAAGTAGGTCGCATGCTAATAACAAATGCGCCATTTACAAATATAGCCACACACGTAAGTGTGTTATCTGTAGACCTCTTACAGCTAACTGAAGTGACAAATCTATCTTTAGCTCCTCTCCATGTAAAAACTCCTTTGGTCCGCTCCCTAAATATAGCCAATTTGGGCTCGCACGCCTCTCTGCATCGTTTGTGTGATCTACACGCCATCTCCTAAAAATAGAATTTATACCAAAAATCAGCTAAGTCCCGAATGTTGATTTTGTAACTCCGTGCACGGTTCCTTTCTGTCCCTATGCGCCCTTGAATCAGTCCTACTCTCCCACGCGGACTTCTGTGTGAGTTATGCTCAGTATTTCCTCTAATCAATAGTAAATATATCCCTCCCATAAGCACATATGCCACATAGCAAACAAGAACATGAGTGTGTTATAACACGAGCACGTTTTATCTTATATGGGTTTGGGAATCCCAATCCATAGGCTTGGATTTTCCTTGGATATCCCACCCTAAGGCTTGGACTGTGTAATCTGTGAATAAATATGTGTTTAACAAAAAAATCAAAGTCTCACATGTACACCCCGATATATTATGCATTATAACATAATATTCCAAAACATTATACTATGATGTCAAGCTCGGTTTTACCTTGGTGACGATATACTTCTTTCTAAAATCCGATTAGTTTAAGGATTTCATCTTTAATTTATTTTACTAGTGCCCTCTTTTCTTGTCAAAAGTATGCATACGTTTTTGTACACAACTTATGATTTTTTCATCCAAATTCCAAAAAAATCTCCTCTTCTAAACTCCATTCTACTTGCACTAAAAAAACAAAAAAATGACTATTTTTCTCAAAGTTATGGGGGTATACACACAAATATTTCATTTTCGGGATGTGTGCACTTTGAAAATTAATTAAAAATTATATATTCATCTAAAAAATTATGAAAAATTAGTGGGACCTCGTACATGGAATTATCTAACTTTATACCAAAGGGATTTGAAAAATAATTTATAAAACTAAAAAAATGGGGGCGACACACAATAGGTTCTTATCTTTTTGACACAAAAATAGACATACTTTGTGTGCGCACCACATTTGACCCTCTTAATCTCCACCATTTTTGAAAAAAATTAGTAGTTTAGAAACTATATTCCGAGCTCTACCATACTCATTCTTATCACTTTGTCAAATTTTGAGCATATGCATGCCAAATTATTAGATGAAGTTTAGGTTTTGTTGATTTCAGAAAAATATGTCCCTTTTTGACCCCCTTTGGGTCCCCCAATTTCTATGCACTTACCCCATATTTCACTCTCTATTGAGAAGATCCACCTTCATCATCACTATTTTCTTCCACAACAAAACCTCAATGTTGTGCGGATTCCATCACTTCTAAGTGAGTTTGCATATTTTGCATCATCTTTCCCAAGTCCTAAACTCTCGTATCCTAATTAGGGGTCCTACATTCCTTTGGTGTGCCATTTTAATGTTTTTTTAATTTCTCTTACTTTACAAACACAATCTCTAAAATTTTCTACCCAATAATTCTTTTGTTGAAAGATTTATGCGATGAAATTATACCCATAATCCACACCATGGAAAGCCACAACATCTTTCTGTGTCACTTCTTTCTCACGCTTTCTACCCAAAAATTACCCACAAGAAGATGTTTGCAATAATTTTCTATGCACTCTCACAAAGGTGAAAACTACAAGATTTTTCGAGCCTCTCCTCAAGGAAAGCAACCCTCACTTTGATATAAAATGATGCAAAGGGGCATGGGAGTTTAATAAGGGATGGTCACAAACCCCGTAACCCTCATAATGTGCATGAAAACAATACTTAAATATTTATGAATTGATAAAATGATGAAATTAACACATATTTAAACAAAAAAATATTTGTGATATCTTATTCATAGAAACAACAACATCAAACCAATCTTCAATTATTCAACCAGTACCCAACTCAATATCCTCTTTCATGTTAGATCACATGAATCCACACATCATTTTATTGTCTCCTCTCATATCACAAATTATTCATTATTTTTATTCACAATGATCCTTAAGCTCGCATCTCTACTTTGTTCTTAAGCATAACCCTGAGTTCTTGCTTAAAATTATTTTTTTAATCTAATGCAATGGGATATGATTATATAGCCTTCATGTCACCTTATAAGAGTCCTAATTCTAAATAATTCAAATGAATGGATAAAAGGACCCAACAATGTACCCAAATCTATCCAATAGGCCTTCTCAAAATCTATGCTTTTAATCAATTACCTATTTTAAGTTCTCAACATGTAAACCATTGTGCAATAGGCCGACATTACATAGAAGGATTGTGTACGCAAAAAAAGTTGCACAAATAACTTTCACACTCCATAAAATAAAACATTAAGACTCCATGATCCTCCAAAAATATAATTCTTCACTGCGTGACTCTAGAAACATAACAAAATGCTCTATAGAATATAAACACTGACTAAATCCATCATGTAATTATTTCATTCGACACGTGATAAATCGTGATCCCTAAGAATCCTACATCAGTATCCCCCTTAAAAATTTTACAATGTCTATGGATTTTAAATATCTTGATTGGAATGACTCTAGGTATGTCTCTATTGATATCAACGTTGTCATAGCTAATTACTATGATATAGCTTATGCTTCAAATAATGCACATGCTTATGAATATGTCAATCTTCCATGTGATGCAACAACCTTTGCTCATAATACTACATCCTCTCCCACCTCTAGTGTTCTAATTGAGGACCCCTCCTCTCTTATGGCCACCCTCACTATTCTTTCCATTATGGTACCTATATCTTTGGGGAAAACATGCATCCCTTTGGCCTATCACAATGATTATTCTTATGGCTATTGTGACCCCTGTGTATAACAATTTATGTAAACCCGTGTGTGATCCTAATGCTTTCAATAGTGTTGTCTCTATTGGTATTATTTGGAGCCCTATATATCTCCCACTTGATGAGGTTGATACAAACAAGTTACATGCTACATATTATGACTCTACTACCTATTACAAGTATCATCATTGTGATAAACATTATATCAATCAATATACCAAGTCTCGTCATGTTACCCAAACCTCCATTTTTGCAAATTATTTTGAGTGTGCCTTTCCTCCCAAACTATCTATGGCCACCAATGAACCATTATTTGGTTTCCTATTGTCAAAATTGATTCATCCTTTACACACCCTTTCTAGTTATGGGTCTACACTTTACCTCTCTGGATCTTATTTTTCGTGATGTGATATCGCAAAACTATGTCTCCTACACTTATAGGACTACATCCTTACCATAATTCTAGATAATCATTTTACCTCCCTATCTCTATACGGTAAGTGCACCAAGTTGGGGAGCTAAAAGGGGGTCTTAAGTGGATGCATTTTTTCTGAAAAATAAAAAAATTCAAATTGTATGAGTTTTTTGAAATAGTTACACTCAAAATTGGAAGATGTTGTATAAACATGAATCGTAGCATTTTGAGTCTAGTTTCTAAGATACTAAATTTTATTGAAAACGGATAAGTTTAAGTGGGTCAAATAACTAAAATACCAACAAGTGATCTTGTTTTTGTTAAAAAAACATAATAGAGTGACTTTTGTGCCCCACCATTTTTTGAGCACCATTTAGTATTTTTAAAACCCTTTGGTAGAAAGATAGCTAGGAACATCTAGTTTGTGCTAGATTTTTTTAAAGATTTTTTTAAAGATTTTTTTAGTAAGTATTTTTTTTAATGATTTTTCTAGTACATAAATTTTAAGTTTTGAAAAATAACTGAGCCTCGACCGTGCCCCCCCAACTACCTAAAAAATATATCGAAAATTAGAATTTTTTTAATATGTATAAAATTAGGCCTAGTTTGTGCTATTCTTTTTCAATTTTGACGAGCAAAAAAAAAAGATACACGGTGAAAGATAGACATATTTAAACTTCAAAAATAGCTATAAAAAGGCATAGTTAGAAAATAAATAATATAGAAACCTTATATTAGTCAGAAAATTTGAAAATTTATATTTTTAGAAAGAAGAAACTCTGCTCTACGTCGTGGTATAATATTTTTAAACAAATCGATCGTTTTATGTTGATTTATCATGGTGGAAGTGGATTTTTGCATTTTCCTACAAAAACATGTTGTTTGTTGTGTTTGTGCAAGTCCATGCCTCAAGCTTGGGGATCCAAACCGGATCCAAGCCTTGAGGCATGGTTTGGAAAAAGTAAAAACACAAAAAGCATATGCATTATAATGTGTACATGTTCTTCATAGTATGAACATTATATGTGCTTTTGGCATGCTTATATTTACAAAAAAAAAATTAAATTTATTTTAGTAAATATAAGAAATTAGGGCCACTCTGCACCTTATGGAACTAGTCTCATAGCTCCATTAGTCACGGTTTAGGAGATAATTTTTTATAGTATAATATGGTCAGTACATAGGTAATTTTCAGGATTTCAGCATTCAGCCTAAAGCTTTTAGTGTTTAAATTCTACAATCAAAACCCTAAACCTTAAACCCGAGGCCCTAAACTTAAATTTTAAACCCTAAACCATGATCCCTAAACCCTAAACCCTAAACCATGATCCTTAAACCCTAAACCCTAATCCCTAAACCCTAAACCTTAAACATTCAGCCCTTACTGTGAGCCCTAAACCTCGAGCCTTAAGCCCTAAACCCTAAGCCCTAAGCCCTAAACCCTAAACCATGAACCATGAGCCCTAAATGCTAAAACCATAAACCCTAAAAACTAAATCCTAAACCCTAACCCCTAAACCTTAAACCCTAAACAATGAATCCTAAACCCTAAAGCATGAGCCCTAAACCCTAAACCCTAAGCCCTAAATCCTAAACAATAAACCTTAAACCCTAAACTTTGTGACCTAAACCCTTAACCCTCAACCCTTAGACCTAAACCCTAAACTATAAACCCTAAACCCTAAAACCAAAATAATAAACCCTCAACCTTGAACACTAAATCCTAAACCCTAAACCCTAAACCCTAAACCCTAAGCCCTAAACCCTAAACATTAAATCTAGAGCCCTGAGCTCTAACCCCTAAACCTTAAACCCGTAACTCTAAACCCCGAACCTTGATCCATAAAACTTTAACCACAAACCCCAAACCCTAATCCCTAAAACCTAAACCCTAAACCCTAATCCTTGAACCCTACACCCTGATCCCTGAGCCCTAAACCCTAAACCCTAAACCCTAAATCCAGAGCCTTGAGCTCTAACCCCTAAACCTTAAACCCATAACTCCGAACCCCAAACCCTGAGCCATAAACCCTAAACCATGCACCCTAAACCCTAAGCCCTAAACCATAAACCCTAAACCCTAAGCCTTAAACCCTACACCCTGATCCCTGAGCCCTAAACCCTAAACCATGTACCATAAGCCCTAAACCATAAACCCTAAACCCTGAGCCCTAAACCATAAACCCTAAACCTTAAGCCCTAAATGCTAAATCCTAAACCCTAAACCCTAAACTCTAAACCCTAAACCCTAAACCATGAGCCCTAAATGCTAAATCCTAAACCCTAAAAACTAAATCCTAAACCCTAAACTCGACCCCTAAACCCTAAACCCTAAACCCTAAACCTTGATCCCTAAACCCTAAACCCTAAACCTTAAACCCTAAACCTTGAGCCTTAAACACTAAACCCTAAACCTTGAACTCTACAACCTAAACCCTTAACCCTCAACCCTTAACCCTGAGACCTAAACCCTAAACTATAAACCCTAAAACCAAAATAATAAACCCTAAACCCTGAACACTAAATCTTGAACCCTAAACCTTGAACCCTGAGCCCTAAGCCCTAAACCCTAAACACTAAATCTAGAGCCCTAAGCTCTAACCTCTAAACCTCATATATTTCCAGTAGGTCTCATGAGTGAGTTCATATTTTTGAATATCAATATTAGGACCATATTTCCTAGTCTTGTGCCTAGAACCATCATTGAGTTTTCTTATACAACTACCTTGTTTATGAGAGGTGGGACAAGAAACTAAATGGATATGACATCTACCTTGTGCCTTGCAATGCATATTACACATCTATGCATATTATGGATATGCATATTATAAATTGAATCCAAGTAATGATGTATCCCTATACCCAAGTATCGAGGACTATGGGGCATGTGGCGAGATTAGACATTCGGGAATCATTAAGTGTCTCAATCGAATTTTGTTGCATTCGAGAAACATTTTCAAACATTAGAGTAATTCATCTTAGAAAATAAACTTGAACCTCATAAATCCTCTCAAATTTCCATCTTACACAAGCACTGGACATATCAAGATTTGTTCTTCGAATGAAACCTTCGTTCCCGATAGCTTGCAACTGAAAAGAATTATTCAAAAGAGCGTCAAAAAAATTCTTTGTACCAAATTGTTCTTGGATATCTGACATTTCCTCCTTCAAAATATCAACAGATGAAAGACATCAAATTGTGATGACTCTCTTTGAATGTTCTACCTAGGAAGCAGATGAACCCTTTTCAGTTGAATACTCTGTGTTAATACTAATAAGAATGGGTAAGACACAAAACATTACAGTGAGTGAAATAGTTCCCATGCGATGGGAAAAAGAAGATAGATGTATTGGGTAACATTTATTTATACCGAATTGTTCTTGGATATATGTAATTTCCCTCCTTCAAAATATCAGTAGATGAAAGGCATCAAATTGTGATGACTCCCTTTGAATGTTCTGCCTACAAAGCAGATGAACCCTTTTTAGTTGAATACTCTCTGTCAATACTAATAAGAATGGGTAAGACACATAACATTACAATGAGTGAATGGGTGAGCCTAAAAAATGAAATTTAAACCTCAAGCCTTAAACCCTAAGCCCTAAACCCTAAAACCTAAACCCTAACCCCTAAACCCTAAACCCCAAACCCCAAACCCTAAACCCTAAACCCTAAACCCCAGACCCTGAGCATTAAACTCTAAACCTTAAACCATGTGCCCTAAACCATGAACCTTGACCCTTAAACCTTAATCCCTAAACCATAAAACCTAAACCCTAAACCCTAAACCTTAAACATTGAGCCCTAAACCCTAAGCCCTAAACCGTAAACCCTTAACCCTCAACATCAAACCCTTAACCCTAAACTATATACCTTAAACCATAAACCCTAAACCCTCAACTCTAAACCATAAATCCTAAACCCTAAGTCTAAATCCTAAACCCTATTTTTACTACACCGTAAACCGTAATCCCTAAAAATTAAACCCTAAACCCTAAGCACTAAACCCTAAACCATAAACCATAAACCCTCAACTAAAACCTAATCCCTAAACACTATACCCTAAGCCCTGAACCCTAAGCCCTAAGCCCTAAGCCTAAACCCTAAACCCTAAACCCTCAAACCTAAACCCTCAACCCTAACCCCTAAACACTAAACCCTAAACCCTAAACCCTCAACCCTCAACCCTAAACCCTAAAACCTCAACCCTGAGCCCTAAACCCTAAACACTAAACCCTAAACCCTAAACCATGAGCCCTAAACCCTAAACCCCAAACCCTGAGCCCAAAAACCTAAACCTTAAACACTAAATCCTAAACCCTAAACCTTTAGCCCTAAACCCTAAACCCTAAACCCTGAGCCTTGAGCCCTAAGGAGGAGGCACATTATAATCACTTCATTTTTGCCATAGGACAAGAATCCCATTCAGGGAGCAATCCTCTATCTACAAAGTGAGGATCTCATTTTAGTAAGAAGTATACAAGCATCATAGAGTTGATTCGTGGTCACTAAAGTGAATTATGGACCAAATTTCAAAATTAATACCAATTCAAGTAGTGGTAGGGCCAAAATCCAATCCAGAAGGTCAAAGAACCTACAAAATGACTATATGTTTTCACAAAATAAAGACCGAATACAATATATATGGCTTGAAAGTTTTAGGTCATTGTTGAAAGTCTAAAAATGAGTAAGTACTAACTAGATTAGATTTGGAAAAAATATCTTCTAGATAGTAATTTTTAGAGCTACAGACCACTTCCATCAAGTGTAGAGTGACCCTAACTTCTTATATTTACTAAAATAAATTTAAAGTATAAGATTTCTTTTATTATTTCTTTATACTTTTACTTTTATTATTTCTTAAATTTCTTTTATTATTTCTTTATAATTTTACTTTTATTATTATTTCTTTATACTTTTACTTTTATTATTTCTTAAGAAATAATAAAAGTAAAAGTATAAAGAAATAATAAAATAAATCTTATACTTAAAATTTATTTTAGTAAATATGGCTCCTTTAGGCACTCCTAAACTTCATATATTCCAAAAACGTGTACGTGTTTCATAGCACTAGAAACATGAGCACGTTATAACACATACGCGTTTTAGGTTCGTGAATTCCCGAGCCTAAGAAAACATAACACGATCGCGTTATTACAAAACGTGATCACATTTCGTTCGTTTTCATTTTTGACCACTTTTTGGCCCCCCAACTTGGTGCACTTACCCATATATATTTTATCACAAAAAAACATTCAAATAATCACATAAGCATTCAAATATTTACAAAAATATAAAATTAGGACCTACATATAACTTGATTTGTTAGTTTTTACTTTACATATGTTGTTTGGTATATGATTTGATAGATAACATATTTTCTATATAATTTATACACATATGTGTTCACGAGGTATGTTGAACTTGATGCAAGACATATAAATATTGATACATGATGACATATGTTAGCATAGACCCGATCTTCAAGGCATATCTCCTTCACTATTCGTGTGTGTTTGTTTCAATACAAATACACCAATTTCTTATTATGATCAATTATTTATATTGTACATATGTTATTTTTTAGACTAACATGGCTAACTTTTGTCTTGTGAAATGTTAGCTTATCTTACTCTATGTGCCTCTAGGCTATTAGTTGCTATTATTTTCACTTGTTTGATTGTGTGTATGCATGAATCTATGTATGTGTCTTATCACCTTTACTATGTCTTGTGACACTTTTATGTCTCATGTTTACAACTCTATGCCCCTTTTATTACTCATTTCCATGACATTTTTGTGTACTTCTATGTTAGATTACTTGTATACTTGTTTTACTTTATGTTTGTCTTCTCTTCTACATGATTGGTCTTTTGATTGTTGCTCATTGCTTGTTTCTTGTTTCTACCTTCATGTACCATGGTTTCTACCATATGTACCTTTCCTTGTAGTAACATGATCCCAATAATGGCCACCTAAGATAGCCCTCCATGTTATCCAACATAGAATAACTTGGAGGACTATCTTAAGTGGCCATTTTTGATCACATAATTTATTTTTATGGGGTATATTACACAATTATTGATGACATAGAAAAAATTAAACACTCATGTACATAGATATACATGGAAAAATAATTAGAAATATATATAGATACAGAACATGAACATCATTTAGACTGGTACATAACCATACCCCAATGATGAAATCATTATACAATGATCCAGGATGGATTTTTCTATCTTGGGGGCATATTTATATGAAATTTTAGAATTTTTACATATTCATATACGATTACAAGTTTGTTGTATAGATTTAGATACAAATGACATAGTTTAGAGAAAATTTTACTCGTATAATATAGGGGTGTGAATATTTCATTCCTTCTTCACTACATCATTCAAATGAATTCGTAGATATAGGATATGCGGGCATGTTCCTTCTTATCCTTTTTCATTATTTAACATTTGCATTACATCAAATTAAAAAAATTACAACACACACATGGGAGTATGAGATGCATTTCATTCCCTTTTGACTTTTTGTTATTACACACTTGGTCCTAGATCCATCTGTAATAACGTGGTCCATGGGGTGGAAATATATCATAATGGCTAAACATTGTAGGATATTATTCCTCTCACACTCCTTTCATGGGAATATATTAGAATGACTAGATGTTTTGTACATTGTTCCTACTTTATTTTATGGGTTCTTTGGGACAAATATCCCATGAAACCTCTCCTTTTGGTGTTGGATAATACACACAAAATTCTTTTCCTACTTCGAGTTTCTCCTTTGGAAAATTTGGGTGTGATAAACCCCAATCCTTCAACAACTCAACACAAATTAGAATATCTAAGCAACATAAAAAAATGGAGCTTCTCCTTTGCAAAAGTGAACAAGTGTATCCCTTTCATGTTTTGTCTCTTTATTTTACTATGCAAAATTCTATTTTCAAAGTTACATATACATTATTCACATTTTAATTACAGTTTAATTTCATTTATGGACATTGATTCTATTTTTATTATAGGGTTCATCATGGAGAGTGCCAAAAACAACTTATGAGAAAGACAAAGTTTATGGGAAAACTCCTGTATTTTTTTACTTTAATTATGTAATTTCAAATTTCACGCTTAAAGGAGGCAAAAACTTACACCCATAAATTTTTAACTTATCATTTGGAAATGACAAGTTTGGCTATGTTTATTTATTATGACTTGTGCACGCATCATAAGCCTAATTGACATATATGTATCTCTCCCACATGAATTTATTATATATACACACTTCTCTTGCATTCACTCACTCAATTGAATTCATCCAAAGAAATATATCACTCACAAGTATCTTGCCCAAAATCTTGGTTGAACATCACAATTTACTATATGAAATCATACGATATGGGACCAATTTTTACTATGGTCTAGGCCGATCTATATAGTCTTATTTCCTCCTCTTTAATGACCAGTTTATCAATTTGAATATATTTTATGGGTCTTTTATTATCCTTTGGGTCGACCTTATGTGATATTTTGCCTATGAAATTCTATATAAGTAAGTTTAATACACTTAAAAACATGCATGAAAATTATCTAACATTTTCAAGAGCTCTTATTGTAAAGTTAAGTATAAAAGAACTCAAGGCTCTATTTAATATTCTTAAAGTAGAAACACATATTTTATAGTAGCCACCACTCACGTATGAAGCACTCAAACTAGGTTCAATATTCTATCTTCCTCCATTACCAAGCCTCCAAAGGTCCTAGATATAATTCATAACAAGAGAAAGTCACAAGAATCATTTCTTAATTTTTTAAGGGACAAATGGAATCCATTTAGCATATAAAGCACATCATACTATATTACTACCATGGATGAGACATCTCTATTCTATCTATAATTATGATTGTCATTTTTTGTGTCAAGATACATATGGGCAACATAGGGGTTGGATTATATTTTCATACACTATTGAACCTACACTTGGATAACTACATGGAGTTTTATCCCACATGTGAGGGGATGTAGTGTATAAATTTTATTGGTTTAGTAGGGTTTTGCCACCTACGTCAATCCAAATCTACCCACACAGAGATTTATCATTTTGTTATCTAATCATGTTCATGAAGTGCTAGTGCGTGATATTATAGGGCTTCATATTTTGTAGGTCATTATGGGAATGTGTCACACAATTGCAAGCTATAGAAAAATCCAATGAAGCATACTCCCATAGTACCAATGACAACCAAAAGTTACAATATCCTATCATATATTGGTCTAAGATCATACAACCCAAGACTAGATTATTATCAACCTATAAACCAAGTTTGTGTATCTAGATCACCTTTACAATTTTTGTTCACCTATGTATTCATCCCTTTTATGTTTTACACAATCATATCATCATTTTATCACTCTATAATGTATTAATAATTATATTGTTATTTATATGGTTAATGCTTATTAATTACTTCATAAAACTCTTCTTGTAAAATATTTATGAAGTTTAATAAATAAGGAAACAAATCCACCTCAATCCCTTCGTTATTTATTTAGGGTGTAAAAATTAAAATAATGACCAACCAACATTTTACAACATTGCATCCTTTGAGCTTGGAATGACTAGACATCCTTTGCTTGGTTAGCTTATCAATCAAATCAAATATATCAAGTTAATCATGTTATTCTATAATTGTTCATCAACATTAATTAACGTCAAAAATTGCAATCCACAACTCAAAACCAATATCGCTTAAATTCAGGTCACATGAGACAATGCTTTAATCAAAACTCTCTCTCACATATATATAAATCCTAGTAAAAATCATGTCCAAATGCTACCTATAATGGGTCTATCTTTAGCAAGAATCCTCTTATGTCTCTTATTGCACACACTATGGCTCCTATACAAGTTATAAATCATTGGCTTCTGAGATACACACTTATCCTATTACACATGTGACACATTCAAATCTAAGCCTCCTTTATTTTATGGGTCTATGCGTTCCTTAAGGTCCATAATATGAATAGTACTACTACTACACATCTACATGATGATGGGCCTCCTTGTCTTAATGGGTCTGTCCCACCTCTAATGAGGCTCTCATAAGGTAGCTCTTATTTTTCATCCTACTATATATATAATCACAAAATACCAAAACATACAAATAATCACATGAACAAAAAAAAATTAAATATTTGCACAAATAAAAATTAGGATCTACATAAGACTTGATTTGTTAGCTTGTTAATTTACGTATTTTGTTTGTCATATGGTTTGATAGATAACATATTTTCTCTATAACCTTAAAGTGTATGTGTTCATGAGGTATGTTTAGCTTGATACAAGTTTTGGTCAATACCCTTCCCATTTGATCTTGATCTTTTGGGGCATCTCCCACACTATTTAGGTGCTTTTGTTTTGGTACAATTATTTTTACTTTCTCATTATACTCAATTAATTATATTATGCATATATGTTATTGTCATTTTCTTAAAACAATAATGTTCAACATGGCCTAGTTTACCAAAAACTTTGTTGCATACTTTGTCACCTTTTGCATTCATTTTCCCTTTTCCTTTCTATTCACAATGATAAGAGTCTTACGAGATGATTTATTACCCTTGGGATTAGAATTTTATTTTCCTTGTTTCTTGGAAATGACTTTTCCTTTCCAATGTTAGGTTGTGGTGGCACATTAGAATCACTCGACTACCGGATGATTATTCTTTAGTACTTCTAGTTTGAATGTCACTAATAAAAATTAGTTTTTCTTGTTTTCTCTGAAGTTGTTCACATAAATTATCAAAATTTGGCGCCACACATGTCGTTCCCAAATTATCTTGTGTAGTAGTTTGAGAAAAAAATTGAGTAAGAATGACCCAATTTATATATAATAGTCATGATACTTTTTTCAATTTTGTTTTTCATTTGTCTCTTCCAAAAGAAGCCTCAAGTGCTAGCCATAAAATCCTCAGTCTGAGGATAGTGGTTTGATTAAGAGTAGAAAGATCATTTTCTAGTTGGGGTGCCCACACCTTAAAATACTTTCCAAAAAGGTTTTTCAAACTAAATTAAGTTCAATGATGCCTTGAAGATGAAATTTCAATTCGGGGTATATTGATTGTCATATAATACTTGAAGCTTCATCACAACATTTTTCCCATTTTAGTCATTTGTCAAGTTCAAAAAGTACATCTTATTCATCCATTACAATGTAATAAATACCCTTGCTAAAATCACATCATTGATGTATCCTTTCTAATTGAAGTAATTTGAACATGTGAGAATCACCATTTTCAACCATAGTGAGTATTTAAATTTGTTGCAGTCAAAAATGAACTAAAAATTTTGTATTCAAAACCATTTCTAAAAAAGTATTTCCAAAAAAATGTGTTAAAGCGATTTCCTTGATGAGGTGATCATAATGATGAATTTTTCTCATTGGTAAATAAATTACTTCTAGAATAAAAGTAAAAAACAACCCTAAAAATATGCATGGAAATTTTATCTGAAAATTTGACACACCAAATGGTCACCTTAGCGAGAAAATCACAATGTCATCATTTCCTAGTAAGGGAGTTTTTATTCTTCTTACAAATGTTCCCTTTTAATATGCTCTCTTTTCTATATATTGTGCCTATATTAAAAAACAGGGTCTTTATAATTGTATCACAAACCTATTAGGAATAATCCTCGGATGTGGATGTTATTGCTTAGGTCAAAAAATATAATGTGGATTAAAATGTAAGTGATTATTACTTGAGTAACAATCACATTGGGTTATTTATATGTGTTAATGAATTTTTATAATATTATGTAAGTTGTTTAAAAACTTGTAACATAAATAGGAGAATAGTTTGTTCTCACATAGGACATTGGAGCACCCATTTAGTGGAGTGGTTATGCAAGATGCAATATGACTCCTTTTTCTTAGGATATTATTTCCTATATATTTTTAATGTTTATATTGTTGAGACATACATTCATTGAATCATTTTTATCTTATGCTCATTCCAAATATGGGGAAACCCACATTTGGTATCATAAAAAGTTTCTTGTGAGACATCTCTAAATTTCACCCTCTCGTGCTTGGTTATGTCAAGTAGGAAATGACAATGGGTAAGTATACTAGACCTCATGCGACCTTTTTACCTTTGTTTATGTCCATCCACTTGTTATAATGTCAAATGATGCAAACACAATATTAGCATATACCACATACCTTGTGTAAAATCTAGAGTTTGTATCATCCGCCATTCTTACATTTTTAGTGGTAGTGAAAGATACCATATACCTCGTGTGAATCCATTGGAATATACCATTCACTCCTAACTCTTTTTTACACTATTTTTACATTTTTCACTCCATTTTTTCACTATGTTCATGCTTAGAATTAGGTGTGTTTAGCCTATTTTTATGTCATATATGTAGACACTCAAATTTGGGAATTTCCCCTTTGACACTCGCTAATTGTGATTGTTCAAATTTTCTAAGACAAACACTCTCATCCAATCCACACTCAATACATATTGTTGTCTATTTCCTAACTAGTTTATTCCCACACATTAATGTGTTGACAAATTTTGATTGTAAATGCACAAGATTAGTACTTAAAGTCTAATTTTTATTGTGTAAATTTCATATTTCATTCACCACGTGTATGTTCAAAATTGTATAGCTAGGTTAGTATGTGAAATTTGGTCTGGTTGACTTGTACGGTCTTGGTCGACACATTTTCCAACTCTTCTTTCAATGCAATAACATTTTCTAGTCATTTCAATCTTCCTTGGTCATTCTTATCATAATAAGTTTCCTTCATAACCATATATAAGAAATTTAACATCACCTCATTTACTCACCTGGAAAACATATAACAAATCACTTGACACACTCATTATAATACTTACAAAAGGAACCGAAGGATTCCTAAAGTTGATGCACATCCATTAGGAAAAACACTACTACAATTTTTCAGGCACTCAACTAGGTCAAAGATTCTAGCTTCCCTCACTTACAAACACACAATACCTACTTAAAAGTCTTAACAAGAGCACAATCCTCTCAAGCATGTTCAAATTGGTTCAAGTTGCCAACTAGTTACATTCATATAGATATTACATGTTAGGTGGATAACTATATTTGGTTTGAGACCTCTTTGGAGTAGTAATGATGTAGGAGGTGCATAAATTATGCTTCAACCCAAACACTAACCTTCTTGCAGTGTCTCCCATCCATTGTTAGGGGTTTGAGCATGATCGAGTTAATTACATATGGTTTTGGGATTGTGTGATACTTAGGGTTTAACAATAAAACACATTTCTAGGACACCAAAGGACATATCAAGTTACATAACCCAAGAGAAATCAAGTCCAAGACCATAAAAAGGTCATATACCGTACAATCATTCCTAACAGACTGTACATTCCTATATAAGGAGGTTTTCCAGTGATGATCTAAAACAAAACATCTTCACCTCTACACTCCCAAATGCATCCATATCTCTCTCATACAATCTTTTGTAGCTAAGTACATCTTATTTCTTATGTTTTCAAGCTTTTAGTATATCATAATAATTATTTGTAAGTACTAATACATTATTATAATATTGTATAGTCAATGTTGGAATTTAATTAATCGGAAGAGCTCTTAATTTCAAACCTTACAAATTCTCCTTCCAAGTGTTTTGCATTCCATAACACTATGCAAAATATTAGAAAGTATTTAAAAGGGTGTAAACAACATCTATTCATGGTTTTATTAGTTTGTATGTGCACTTGTTTGAGTATATTTTTCCCTACTATGTATTGGATCAAATTTAACCTCAAAATTGTTCATAACAACCTTAAAGACAAAGACAACGACGCACACCTTCTAGATGGGGTTCCTCACCTATTTTCTCTCTAAGGGGGATGTTAGGAATATTCCTCAATGTGGATGTTAGTGTTAAGGTTAGAAAATATTAGTTGGAGTAAATTTAAGTGACAACAGCACGATTAACAATAAAATTGAGTTAGTTATATGTGTTAGTGTATCTCGTTATACTATTATGTAACTTGTTTAAACAAATCACATAAATATAAGAATAATTTGTTCTCATGTAGGATATTGAAACACCCTTCTAGTGGAGTGGTTATAAGCGTTGGATTAGGAATCCTTATTCTTCTGGAGATCATTTCCTATATAGTTTTAATGGTTATATTATGGAAGCGAGTTGATTTAATTATTTTTGAGATTATGATCATTTTGAATATGGAGTAAATCCCCAAAAATAAGCATTTTGAAATGGTAGATCTTAAACAAGTTATGAGCTAAAATAAGTAATTTTCTTATAGTCGAACAAATTTATGTCCCAAAAGTGAAAAATGTACAATAACTAAACAAAATTTATGTACCAAATATATGCATATAGTACTTCTAGATCTGAATACACTTAGATATAGAAAAGGTGTCTAAATATTTCAAGTATGCCTAGTTATTTAGCAATTAATAGGTTAGGGAGTGTTTGATATATAATCTCTATAATAACCTTATCTCGTTCATAAATAGTGAGCTAGACTAATGTTTCAAGCCACTAACTATAGAGGATTTCATTGTTCACTTAGCCACACTATCTCATTTATGAGGTACGTAGAGAGTAACTTCTTGGGGCTAACTTCTTATTGGTGCACCACAAAATCAAATGGTCGAGAGGATTTCTATTGGAAAAAATTAAAAACCTTACGCACTTCTTACACATTGTAAGGTATTTGGAAGTTAAAGGTATATACAATGTTTTCTTATGGCTTTAGTATTGGGGTAGTACTATAATCCATCAAACCATGAATTAGGTACAATTGATTGCCACTTTTCCTAGAACGATGGATCATATCACATTTACAATTCAGGGAGGCTTGCTCCATGGTCTTTTATAACATTATTCGACACACGAAAATTCTATGAAAAACACATTCAATTATTAGTACCCCACTCTATTCTTCTATTTGTGGTCAACCTAAATGCCATGAAGGGTGATGTGAGACCATAAGATTGGTTATTTTTGTAGACCACTAAATCTAGATTGAAACTTACATAAAATGACAATTGGAATAGATATGAAAAAACTCCATCGCTTCCAAGCATAAATAAAATATGTAATCTTTATAGATGTGTATGCAACACAAGGTGAATATGTTATTGATTTGATGACATACTAAAAGTAAATTTTTTGACACGTACACAACTATAATCCATACATCCATATAGATGTGTAGAATCCTCGGCCTTCTTTCGATGTATTCAGGTTAGGTCATACCTCTAGGTGGGTTGGGCAAAGGGCCAGCATGATAAATCAATAAAAGCTTAAAATAAAGAAATTATGTAGAGTTAGAACATAATTATCATGATTATCTCTTTAAATTAAAAGCTATGGTATAAATTCTCCAATATTAATATCAGTCATAGTGATACCACAAACATTATCTCTCTAAACTCATAAATATAAGGTAGAGGCTAGGGTTTGGGTTTGGAGAGACTCGGTTAACTTGTATAACAAGTCTTCTTTTATGTTATTGATAGTGTAATTCAATCAATACAATAACTTGATTGATACTCTTCTCTATAAATATCATGTTCATAAATTTGTACCACTTAGTACATCATCCACATATTATATTACGATGAATATTACAATCATACATACTAAGCGTATGGATAAATAAATACACTAACACAAATAGGGAGAGGAGTAAATTATTTCATGCATCATTATGTCTTCACCCACCCAATACTAGAGCCTAAATATAGACAGAAATTACGATGGTATTACGTGACTTAGCTAATATTATTTAACTCTTCAATTAAAATGACGAATGAATCATCTAAACAATGTTGTTTGATGTGGTAAATCCTTTCACAATAAGTCCATAGAATGTAAGTCCAAATCAAGATGACACCCTTATTAAATGGATTGGAAAAGGTCAACCCATTTAAAATGCATACCACTATTAAAATTACAAAGTGAATCGCTAGAAAAAACCATATTGACCAATTGAATAAGAATTATCCCAAACCCTAATGCTTACAACGTGGAGAGAATGAAAGGTCATTCAATGAGCTCATAAGTTTTTCTCAAAAGCATTTTTAATGGAAATGGCTTGTTGACCGCATTTGTGATTCCATTCCACACCTTCCTATAATGTTATTATGTTTTTAAAATATATGTTCCTTTTGTAAAAATATAGTTTCAAGTCGTAATAATGAGGAGGAAATTACGAATGCACATATCTAGGATTTTAGTGATAATTTTATGAGGAATTTAGCAAAGTGATAGGTCTAGTTACAATTTTTTTGGGATAATTACTAGCATTTTTATTAAATTCATATACCTTTTTAATAACATGGCCAATAGTTATGAAGTGGAAATATTCGAGTAAATTGAAAGAAAAACAATCCCTTATGGTATCTCAAGATCTTGATAAAATTCACATAGAAAACCCTCACACCAATGTGATTTATCATTAGTCATATTCAAAATAATTTCACAAATGCCTTAACTATAAAGAATTCAATCACAGTCCACTTATTTTGATTAAGAGAGTTGATAAGATTCCACAACTAATCATTGTTGGAGATCCTAATCTAACGAAGAATATGATTCATGTGCTTCAAACAAGTGCTAAAAATGTAGATAAAACACTTGCACCATATTGGGAAATCCATTGAATCATTAATCAACTTCTTGAATGGTTTTATCTATTATGTAGTGTGTTTGGCCTTTAGTATATGAAAGATTTTTTGGAAACTTAGTCATCGATACTAAGTGAATGTACTTTGGCTTTTATTTGAGCACCCCTAACATTATACACTTCATCCACTTGAATGTGGCATTGCATAGAGATACTTAAAATCAAGTGAGGCTTATCAAATGGTTGAAAACCCAATACCATTATGCCCTTACTCAACTCAATGTTCATAGTGGAGTAGGATTTGTATTGTATACATGCAAATTAGCAAAATAGATGTACTAAAAATGGAAAGTATAAGTAATTAAGAAATACCATCATTCAATTAATCTGTTTATTCCATTGAATTTGGCACTACATTCCAAATATATTGAATGTGTTGACTTTTTCCTATTTTGAGTTGTTTGATATTCCATTTAACATGAAACTAGATCAAAAACATCAATGTCTAGTAAGGCTTCCATCAACAATGAGAAACAAGTTGCGAGTGAAAAATATGGATAAGAAACAATCATGGTCCTTTTTATCCATTTAAGCACCCTTTCATACCCATGACAAATATTTGACAACGTGCACTAAATAAATGAGTCATGGTAGAAAGAAGAATTTGGGTCATAGAACTAAATTTATACGCCTATAATGTCATGCCTCTCACTCACCATCTATTTAATGCATCACTAGATGACTTTGTTTTTCATATACCAGCAAAAACCAAGTTTTAATTCTCCACATAGGATCCAATGCACATCTAACATCTCATCAACAAGCCACTATAATAATGACGCCATTTCCACCACATCATATGAGGTATAAAGGATAATCATGCCTAAAGAAAGATTTTCACCTTTCAACAAAACCCAAAGCTCCTGATTATATGGGTCACATCCATACTCAACATAGTGCGGATTTTGTTTTGGAGAAATAAACGTAACCACTCCCTCCTAGCTCTGATCATGGTTTCTTGTCAAAAAAACATATCTATCAAATAATTTAGCAACACTTACTTGCAAGAAAAAACTAAAAACATTAATTTTGTGCGAACATATAACATCTAGATCTTGAAATATTTTTGTGTAACATGTACTATATAATTTTTTGGTGGGTTTGTGATACCAAATACATTCCACGAATACCTTTATTAGAATCCAACTCTTGTAGACATCCATAATTATTTTGTAAAAAATTGTTATTCGTTATTTTGCATGAGATCACTAGCATGAAATGAGTATAACTTCTCATGGACATTTTCTCCTTCCTATAGATGATGAGATTATATGTGAGAACATTGTAACAATACCTTCTTTAGAAAATCTATCTAGAGAAAATTATGTCAACAATAGTTATTGACATGAACCAATGATATTTTCCACTAATGGAGTGTTAGATAAGCATGCCTTAGCACATCCTTATAAGCTTTGAAATTTTATGAATGGGCCTCGAGATGTGATTGAGTTTCTTCCATGGTATAATTTGAATTAGATTGAGCAAAAACATTCAAACTAGGCTTTGAGACCACATTTTACTATTGAAAACATCTATATTAGGGTTTGAACCCAAGCCTTTAGGGATCATATTTTGGATGGTCTTTCAATCATTGATAATAATCCACCCACTTTTTCCATTTATTTACGAATCAACCATTGATTTTGAAATAAATTTCACTCATAAATCCATTAAGCGAAAATTCCTAAAGTTATATTTAGAGGATTAGTAGTGGAAACATGTGTTGGGTAAGCTCATATACAACACTCACTAAACATGATGAATATCCCCTAGCTGGACATCAACGGTTTCCTTTAAAGGTATCATGAGAGATCAACTTCAACACATACCCATTTATTCAAATGAAAGTTCATGAATTTATTTGATACAAACAAGTTGGCCTAATGAAGAGGTTAAGTGGTAGAGAAAAGGCCACCAAGACAAAGAGATGCGTGGAAAATTTATCCAACCCAACACTTAAAGAGTGGATCAATCTAAAATCACAAAATCAAGGTCGAGGGAAGGGTGGCTAGGGGCGAGAAAGGGGGAAATCAATGGAGTCAACATATTATTGAAATTTCAACGTGCATATATACGTAAAAGTTGGCATCAATTCCAACATTAAAATTTCAACCCAAAAGTTCCAATGCGCATTTCCAAAATTTTCACTTCAAAATCCTCTAATTTTGATGTCCAAACATAAAAATTGATGATAAAACATTGGTCAAATTTGGTAGCATTATCATGTTCATTGTGTTTATATTGTCATTTCCATGATTCTTATTATGTTCCTTGTCCTAATATATTGTCTACATGGTGCCTATCATGTTCATTTTGCTTACTTTTTTTGTGATGTCTATCATGTTCATTATGTTTACAAGGTTGTTATGTTTTCATTATCCTTATAATGTTTGGTGTGCTTATGTGCATCCTATGTTGCCACAATCCTTAGCTTGTTGATTGTCTTTTACTTATTGTGTTGCCATGATCCTTATTACTCGTATATCGGGAGCATGTATTGTGTAACGCCCGCTAAAAACGCTCACTCGAGACCCAAGAACAACCTAGGTTTAGTTAGAAAAATTATAGAATAATTTATTTTTTAAGGCGTGCCCGCATACAGGCTTCGAAACTACAGTTGTCACAAAAATATTTCAAGGACAATTATATTCAATAATTAAATTTTCCCGTTAATATAAATATTAAGTCCACATTACAAATTAATGAGTAAAATTAATCCAAGCATAGTTAAATTTCCCTTAGGTGTTAATTTAATAATTAATTAAATTAACACTATAGTTAAATACTTCTTAATTAAAATTAGAGGGTCAAAGGGTCAAAACAAATTAAATACCCAAGGTATTTAATTCCACAAGGCCTAGACAATAAACAAGGTTCCTATTTACATGGGGTTTTAAAAAAAAAACATTCCTTTACCCCATAAGGTGACCCCTTAACAAGACAACCCATGCTTTAGAAATAGAGCATTTAAATTAAAAGGATAATTTCTCACTTACCCACTCTCATACTTACTTTGTGGTTAAACTGGTTTTTTCATATTTCTCGCACTTAAGAATTCCTAAAAACATTTCCATTATGTAGGAAATTTCTTCCCCTTTCCAATGATATAAAGACGTCCTCCTAACTCATATTTCTCAAGTTACGGGCCGGCGGGCCTTGGGATGTTTTTTATTTCCAAAGCGGGCACAGGGCCTCGGGGAATAATTTTCGCCTGGGGAAGATCGTGGACCAGCGGGCATGGGGAGAAAACTTAGCGCTTTTGCCATTTTTTTGGGAAAAAGCACAATTTACACCCACGCACCGTGAGCCCGCGCGGGACTTCACGCCAAAAGAAGAAAAAGTGAAAAGTTTCAAAATGGGCCGCGCCTCCACCGACACCCAAAGAAGCCACGTGTCAAGCCCAAAGTTACAAGCGGGAAGCAGATTGTCGGAGAAAACTTAGAAACTTTGACTTTTTGAAAAAAAAGGCGTAAAGGGTCTAAAACAACCCGCGCCTCTGCCTACGCCTAAAGAAGTCACGTGTCAGACCAACAATGACATGCGGGAAGGCGGGCCATCGGGAGACTTAATAATTTTGACTTTCTTGAAAAAAAAAATGTAAAGAGTTAAAAACAACCCGCGCCTCCGCCGACGCCTAAAGAAGCCACGTGTCAGACCAACAGTGACATGCGAGAAGGTGGGCCATCGAGGAGACTTAGGAATTTTGACTTTTGAAAAAAAAAAAAAGCGTAAAGGGTTAAAAACAACCCGCGCCTCCGCCGACGCCTAAAGAAGCCATGTGTTAGACCAACAGTGACATGCGGGAAGGTGGGCCGTGGGGAGACTTAGGAATTTTGCCAATTTTTAAAAAGTGAAAATTTTGAAGGTGCGGGTCATGTGGGGCCGAAGGAATCTGAACAAAAGTAAACTTTTGAACTTATAATTTTTATTTTATTTTTTTGCCAAAAATGAATATTCGGGCCAAAGACTAGGTGGGAAACTTCATGTCTTTTGCATTTTTGGGCAAAAAGCGCAAAAAGGTATTTTTCGCCCGCAGATCCGCTTTGCACTATTTTATTATTATTATTATTATTTTTGACAGGTTAGTTTTATTTTTGAAATAGAATCGATGCAAAAAAACTTCAAATGCCATAACTTTTGATTGGAAGCTCGATTTGAGCAAATGAGGACTTTTAGAAATGGCCCGAACTCCTCTTTGCACAAGAAGCATAAAATTTTATTTTTAACAAACTTAGATGGGTGAATTTTAAGAAAATGTCTTTCCTGCCATAAAATGTGAACTAAACATTTTCAACTACCAGAATTGATCTAATCTGCCATTCTTTCCTCTTCAACACACCAAACAGGCATGGAGAAATGCACTTGAAAGATTTCAAACGGATTGCAAGGATTAATTGATTAATGGTTGAGATTTCAAATCAAATTTAATTCTCCTTTTTCTGTAATTGCATTATTTTTCCTCTTGCCCGATTAATGGAGTTCTGTATAAATGTCTAGGGCAATACAAACTATTTTGGGATGCGTTTTGATCATCCTTAGCTTATATTAATGTTTCTTTTTTGTCTTCCATTGTTGTAGGGGAATTCTGAGCATTTTCTGATGTTTATTGCATGTTACGAAATCTAAAAGAACTCTATGAATTCAAAACTAGAATTGATCTAGTTTATTTGCCATACTTTTAAATATTCATGTTCATTCCAATCCAGCTTTAAAATGTTTATCTTTCCTTCAATCAATGCGTGAAAAACAAGAATGTAGTTCTATTTTCAAAATGTGTCTTTCAATTAACACAGAGAATGTAATGTTTTTAACACAGACATTTCCAGCCTTCAACAGAGAGTTTGCAAAAATATTTCAAACAACGGATTTCAAACAAGAGCAACACCATCTTGTAGAAAATGAAACAACTTCTATTAAACTAAAATAATTCCTTTTTACAACTTCCTTTCTGTTCACAAAAAAAAATACAAATTACAGAATAGATCTTTCTTCTTTTTGTTTCATTTAAATGTAACTTTCATATCCAAAAACAGAACAACTTTTCACCACAAATAATATTACAATGTCATCCACTTAAAGTGGGAAATTTTACAATAAGGAACCCCAAAGAGAGGACTGCAAATTGTCTTCACACACAACTCCAAGAACATCAACAAGAGAGATCCGCCATGTTTCATTTAGTCACAACAAAAAAAAGGGGAGAGGCAATGCTCTCCACCCAACCAAGAATTCCAATGAAGAGGAGAAGCCATCCTCCTCATTGGCCCTCGAGCCCCAACCACATTACAATAGGAAATGGATTCAACTCATGGCAACAAACAAGCTTCCACATCACAATACCATATTTTTACAATCATATCACAATCCAAAATAAAGTAGTTACAGTCACAAGAAGGAAAACAACAAAATACACAAGGCCTCATCATACAAAGGCCAAAGGAGTAAGATCTATGGGGGAAGCTGCTTATACCTCCCAATGGGAAATGGGTGTCCACCTTAAAACCCACAAATATATATATTCATCTCAAACCCCTACATACTCTTATGCCTCCCTCAAGTACCTCTTATGCCTCCCCATTCTCTTATGCCTCCCTCCTCTTATGGCTCCCTCATAAAAGTAAGAAAATGTAAGCAATTTCTTGTCCAAGATGGGACACCCATCCCAAAATCCCTCCACAAAATAACTCTTATGCCTCCCCACATTCTCTTATGCCTCCCCACAAGAAGATCTTCATAGTATCCTCCTACACCATACTTAGGCAATCTACCCAACCAACCAACAAACATACCCAAACACTCAAAAACATTCACATATACATAATATAGAAAGGAAACATTTTACAAGAGTCAAGCTCCTACCTCTCCATGATAGAGCTTGATCCAAAAGTTCAACAACCAGCTTCTTCAAGTCCAAACAAACACTAATAGCTCCAACAAATTCACAAGCATTCCAAAATTCTCTCACTCTCTCCAATTGCAAGAGCACAAAAACCAAATGAAGTAACCCCTAAAACAACAAAAGAATTCGAATAAATAGAAAAGGGAGAGAAGAGGATGAGGTGGCTCCATGTAGGATGTCACATCACTCATCCTCAACTCCACCTCACAAGTCAACTTCAAACTCCAAAGCACAATCAATAAGTGGGTGAATAAAATGACATTTTACTTACACACACAATCCAAGCCCACACCCCTTAAGGACTAAAATTAATTACATGTAAGAAGGTGTAATAAAAACTTACAACTTGGCTTCCCAAAATACATAATGAGGCCTAATTTTGACTCCCCAACCCATAGGTAGGGTTGGTATACAAATTTAAGAGGTGTGGGACAAGTTTAACTTGTCCCACAAGCCTCCAAAATCAGCCCCTAAGGACATATCCGAATTTCAAAAGGAAGGTGGAGTGTTTCACACTCAAATTTACTTACACATTACTTACAACACATAATCCAAGAGCCATCAACTCTAATAAATACATTCCTTTGACCCATTTATAGTTAATTTAACAACATGATTACTCACAAATCTAGACACAAATTAATTAAATAATGAAGGGAAAATACATCACTAAAAATCACATACTAAAATTAAACAAAGGAAACTAAATAAAAGAATACACATAACCCCTTGGTCACATTTGAAGGTGATCCCCCATGGGAATCCCTAACAACAATCAAACATACACACATAACAATAATACATGTTGTCATGGTGACCCTTGTTGAATTCATCTAGAATTCCAATGTGGTTGGTATCCAATCCCCCGATGTTTGTTGTGACATGTTTACCTGCAAAACACATAACACCTCCTTCGGCCTTGTGGCCGCATCAAAACATCCAAAATAATATAAAATATAACTTCCAAAATCATCTATATATGAATCAAAACATCATCTAAGCAAGTAATGATATCATTACAATTTCATCAATAACCATATGATCACAAGATTAGTTCAATTTTCTAGGTCTACTCAATATGACAAAATATCACATGTATGAAGAACATATATATAACCATATCAATCAGTGTATCAACATTAGTATAAAATGTCTCGATAATTCACATGCATCATATATGAATCAAAGTCAACAATAGTCCATGATCTCTAATGTCTAACATCATGCCAAATCAAAAGCTACAATAATATCCATAAGTGAAATCAACAGTATCATAATCAATATCAAAAAGGTGTCGAAGGGAAGTGGGCACTACATTGTTATAAGATCGTGTTTCCTCGCTAATGTTTTCCTTTGATGAATTCATCTCTATGAACTAACCACACATTATTATGCCAAATTCAAATCTTTCTTATCTCTGATTTATTTATTATATATTGTTTTTATTACAATGTGCTTATATGAACTCAATGGAGTCAAAATTTCAACATATTATTGAAATTTTGACGCGCGTGTATGAGTAAAAAAATTGGCATCAATGCCAACATTAAAATTTCAACCCAAAAGTTTCAATGCACATTTCCATTTTTTCATCCTTCAAATCCTCTAATTTTGATGTCCAAACATCAAAATGGATAACAAAACATTGGTCAATTTTTGTAGCACTATTATGTTCATTGTGCTTATGTTGACATTTTCATGATCCTTATCATGTTCGTTTTCATAATATACTTTTTGTGGTGTCTATCATGTTCAATTTGCTTATTTATATTTTGTGATGTCTATCATGTTCATTGTGGTTATATGGTTGTTGTGTTGTCATGATTCTTATAATGTTTGGTGTGCTTATGTCCATGTTATTTTGTCATGATCCTTATCTTGTCCATTATGTTTTTACTTATTGTGTTGCCATGGTCCTTATTATTTGTATATTGTGAGGCAACATCTTGTTTCCTCGCTAATGTTTTCCTTTGATATATCTCTATGCGCTAACCACCCATTATTATAACAAAATCAATGCTCTCTTATGCTTTGATTTATTTATTCCATATTGTTATTATTACAATGTGCTTATGCCTTGAACTTACAAGGAAAAATTACCTTTTGTGCATAGTTCACAAATGTTATATCTTTGTTTGTTTTATGTGATAATATGTTTTCCATGTTATGATGTTATATCTAATATTTCATATAAGATGTGACATTTACATGTTCAACCCAAATCCTTTGAAGTATATGATGGACCTAAGGAATTTTCAGATTCACTATTATCATATTCATTTTAGAAGTAGAGCCCAATCATTTAATGATACACAAGTTCCAATTCCACTTCACCTTTTTACCTCCTTCAACATTATGACAGACTCATGCAAATTTTACTACATACTAAGGACAAAGGAAGTATCTTGTTAGTGTTTAATTTATATGCAAAATTTATTATTTTTCCTTACCCTTGCAAGAGTGATTTTGCAAGTTCCAAGACTCTATGACTTGGTTCCTAGAGACCCATCTTGGAAGCAATAATTGTATCCTTTTTACTTTCCTACTCTACGGTGTGTACTTAGACCATCTATTTCATTTTTAAGTACACACCTCAAAATGGGGCAAAATGTACACTTAAAAAGTGCCCCATGACATTTATTTGGTGTTATTCTATGTATATTTGTCACATTTATTTATATATGGGTGATTGATCCAAATTAGGTGTTATTTAGCCATTATGTCAATTTATGTGGTTTGAAACCCTCTTTTCAATTCGTGTTCCATTTTATGTTTTGTTTATCCTTTCTAAGACCATTTGTATTATCCTAACACATGTCATGATCATCCATATGGTCCTACCCCAATGTTTTTACCTCTTCTTTACAAACATGCCCATTTATGCCAAATTGTGCTTTCTTTTCTAGAAGTTGAAAATTAACAAGCCTCTGTAAATATCAACAAAGTTTGAATTCAAGCCATCTATAAATAAATAAGTGATTAGGTTCATTTGCACATGCTATCAAAGAGTATCATGCATTCTATTATGGAACAATTTTGGCAAATGCGTTTTCAATTATTTCTTTTATGCCATTTATGCTATACAACTTTTATTTATTAACATATTTGTTCCAATTAAAATCATCCGATAAATAAATTTCTCTAACACAAATACCCTAACAAATATTCCTTGACCCTTTATATTTGTATTGTTGGATAGTTATAAGAACGAAGTCAAGGTGCATATCTAGGGTGAAGGAAACAAAAGGGTGGGTAGGTTTGGAAATTCATGTTGAATTTTTCCACCTTGATCAAGTCCATACAATTTTATTGTGATTGTATGCACAATCTCAACAATATAATCTAATCGATTTCATGTTTCATTAACATTCTTAACAACTTTAGACACATTTTCATTTTCAAATTATGACAACATATTTATGATAGTACTTAAACAAGCTAAGAGCCTTTGATCCCGTTATATTTCTTTATATAATTAATTCAAATCAATTAAATAATCATTATCACATTATTTTATATGTTTTATAGTGCTTAATTAGTAGTGCATTATATATATTACACTTGCAAAATCAACTAATAAATATGAAACTTTATCAATACCAAAATAAAAGTAGTGTAAAGTATCTCATCTATAAAAGAATTTAAAATTTAAAAAATTCAAATTAAATAAGCTTTTAACATTTAAATTTATTCAATTATATATAACCATATCATCCACATCATAAGTTGAAAATACAAAAATATATATAATAGACCAATCAATATACATGTTTTGGATTAACTCTTATATTTTTCCCCACATAATCAATGTTATAAGCATTGTTAAATGGAATACCATATTGTTTTAATTCATTTCAATGCTAATAATTATGCTTTGATGAAAATATGTTTAGGCAATCAAGTCTCTAACATTTGTTTTCTTGATTAATCATCAATCTACGTAATTTACAAAGCCTTTGAGAAATGATTATAAATCCCCATTCTCATTATTTACATTGTGCTGGAAATAAAATCTTAAGAAAGGCTTTTGAATTATAAATGTGGAGAAAAAAATTTCATTTAGGAAACAAGAAAAGTTGAAAAAAAATTGCTATTCATAAACAAGTATCTATCAACATAAAATAGTTATTAAACTAGTAACTAAAATATTAAAAAATACCCCCTATAAAGATAGAATTATAAAACTCTGTTTACAAATAAGTAATGTATACTACACAATTGAAAACTCATGTTACTTATAAAATGTGTTGGTATCAAATATCTTCTATTATTAACAATTGAGAGTTAAAAAAGCTTATAAAGCATAGGTGCTTGAACGCATTTAATAATCATAGAATTTTAAAAAGATGCAACTTAAGTCATATATGCACACACAAATTTTGCCGATTGAAAAAGATGCAATTTATTTGGCTTAAGTTCACACAAAAGCTTTGCCAATTAAAAAGAAAAAGGCTAATTTGGGAAAAACCAAGTGAAACAAAGGTTCTTTTGTCTAACCAAAAATATACAAAAGATTTCAAATATCACCCTTTTTTAAATTAATGGACATTATTTTACACTAATAATATTTTCCAACACTAGAGATCTCTTATGGACCCAACACTCACATACTATTTATCATTTGCTATGTCTAAGAGTGATGCATTCCTAACTTTTTCAGTGTCTTATGGATCTGTCAATACATATGTATCTTGGATCAACTCTTTTTCTCTCCACATAATCAATGTTACAAGCGTTGTTAAGTGGGATAACATATTGCTTTAATTCCTTTCAATGCTCATAATTATGGTTTGAAATTTCCTAATGAAAAGATGTTTTTATAATGAAGTCTCTAACATTTGTTTTGTTATGTTTTTAATCCCATGATTAATTATCGATCTACATAATTTACAAAGCTTTTGAGAAATGACTATAAATCCCCATTCTCATTATTTACAATGTGTTGGAAATAAAATGTTAAAAAGACTTGTGAACTATAAATGTAGAGAAAAGATTGTCAATCGGAAGATGAGAAAAGTTGGAAAATTTGCTACCCATAAACAAATAACTATAGATAGAAAATAGTTATTAAACTAGTAACTTAAATGTTAAATATATTCCCTTAAAGAAAGGAATTCTATAAAAGTAAAAAATCCAAAATACTATAAAGCTCCAACTACAAATATGTAATGTACACTACATTATTGAAAACTCTCATTACTTATAAAATGTCTTGATATCAAATATCTTCTATTATTAACAATTGAGGGTTCAAGAAAGATTATAAAGCATAGATGCACTAAAATTCTAATAATCATAAATTTTGAAAAAGATGCAACTTTTAAGGCATATATGCACACAAAAACTTTGCCGATTGCAAAACATGCAATTTATTTGGCATAAATTCACACAAAAGCTGTCAATTAAGAAGAAAAAGGCTAACTTGGTAAATGCCAAGTGAAATGAAGTTCACTTAGCTAACCAAAAGTATACATAAGATTTCAAATGTCACCCCTTTTTAAAATTAATAGACATCATTTGGCCCTAATAATATTTTTCAACATTATAGGTCTCTTATGAACCCATCACTCACATACTATTTACCATTTGCCATGCCCAAGGGTGATGCATTCTTTGACTTTTTCAGGTGTCTTATGGACCTATCAATCGCATACTATTTACCATGTCTTATAGGGATGCATTCTTAACTTCCTAAGTTTTGCAAATATCGGATGTATATAGAAGCTTTGAAGTACAAAATATTTGGTTTATTCCATGTTTTTGGCAGCCCTTCAGACTTCCTTTGGACTCTCCTTTGAAATTACATCAATGTATTTACACCATAAGTTTGTTTTTGGCATGCTCAATGCTACATTTCATCTCTTGTAGTATCAATATATAGCTTCGTGATTGTTTTAAATCTAATGTTGAATATCAATGGTTTCACGATTCCCATTTGTTTTTTTAATCCCTCATCCTTCCAAACATTTTTCTATCACCATATGCCCTTCGGAAAAAGTAATTCCCGAGGAACACAGTTATTAGCCTAGAGACTGCTTCATTTTAAAATTCTTACAATCGAAAGACTTGAATAAATAGCAAACTGTCATACCCACTCTGCAAATCCAAGGACAGTTATGCATATATTTTGGGCCTAAAAGTTCAACAGGATCTACCAGCTCTCCTCTTATAAGTCGTGATGGAAACAAGCTCTGCTTGGGTTGGGGATATCCATAAATATAATTCCAAAAACTTTAAGGAAGATTATTATTATCAAGAACATATGGAAAAATAGGATTTCATATTTCTATAATATCATTATTTTTAGTCAACTGTATTTCATAGAATTTACTCTGACTTCTTTCTTCAGCTCTTTTAGAATCAGGTCCTTCAAGCTAAACTTCTTACCAATGAAAACATGGAATGTCAAATGAAAAGGATCGGTTTGCAATCGGCATAGCTAACAGGAACCCATGATAATCTTGTGGCTAAGGCAGAGAAAATCAACTCTTACATGAAATTTAAAGATCAGTAACCGCCCATAGGGATTGATGGTATATGCCTGATTTCTCGCTCATAATGACTTTGTTTTTATTCATGCCTCGGGCACTGTTTACAGTTCCATGCTCTATTTGTAACACTTTCTCTCATGGGGACGTTTTTGCTCTGCCATTGTATCATTTTGTTGATGTTTTGGCTTCAGTGCATTTTTCCAATATAAAAAAAAATCAATTCCTATTGTTGTCATTCATTTCATTTTGATATCTCCAATCAGGTTGCCCTAAATTTCTTCTACTCTCTTTCTTTTCCATGGTACAGTCAAGTGATCTTATTCATATTGCAATTGTGCGTCTAAAAGTTGATTCATCAGAGAACCAATTCTTTCTTGTCTAATAGTTATTTGTTTTCCTCTGGAGTTTGCTCCTGTCTTTGTATAGTCTTTCTGATGAATTCTTAACAGATTTTAATACCAGAGTCTGAATGACTCCAATCTATCGACTCCCCACTGTTTCTCAAAAATGCAAAGCTGGGAAATGACAAAGTGGCTGCAGCAAAGGCAGAATCCACCAACTACATGTCAGAAGATTTTAAAGCACTCTTAATGCCAAAAATGAACTGATAGAAAAACATACCACTCTCAAACGATAAAATTGATCGAGAGAAGGCAACTTACAGCCGTTGATCTAACAGAGTTGTAAACACACTTGTAATTGGAGATAATCAAATAACCACATAGTAGATCTGTGAACCTGGTTTACAGAATAATGGAAAACAAGAATGCATGGGACTGATCTTTAAAAAAGAAAACTACCCCTCTAGATATCCTGACCACAGACCAATAATATTTATGGCTGAAAAAATCATTCTCAACCCAAAACACAAATCAAATGCAAACATGTGGATGAAAGATCAGAATTTATATAAACTAATCAAAGCTTGGTGGAATGAAAAAAAAGTTTGATTGAGGATATTAAATGTGCTGTTTTGTATTCAAGCTAAACTGGTACAAATATCTTAAATACATCTATTTGAAAGATGCCAATAGATATCAATCTCAACCTCATATCTTACATTTTTTCATATTTTCCATTGGATAGTGACCAAAAAAATCTAGAAAACAAAAGCCCCAAACTCTATCCTAAGATAAAGATATTATTGTTTTTGATCGGCTTCTTACAAAAAAAAATTAAAAATAACGAGTCAGTGGATGTTAAATTTAATGTGCAAAATGAAATAAAACATGGTCACACCATTAATTCTATAAACATAAAGGTATTGAATTAATCATTAAAAATAAAACTTCCATGGTCACACCATTAGATCCTACTCCTTTCTGCCATTGTAGAATGCCTATCGGCATAAAGACATCAAGTAGAAGATAAGGCACTCGGAATCAAAGCACCTGTTGGAACAATATTTCAAAACAATGTAATCCAGCAGGATTTATCAAGCTAAAAGACATCAAGCAGAAGATAAGGCACGCAATTCAAAGTATTTAAGCACCTGTTGGCACAATATTCCAAAACAATGAAATATAGAGGATTATGAAGCTAAAAGACATCAAGCAGAAGATAACACAAGTGAATCTAAGCACCTATTGGCACAATATTCCAAAATAGTGATATTCGGCTGGATATAGGTCAAACCCAAAAAACTTTTAAACAAGGATCACACCAGACACTAGAAGTCAAGGAAGGCATCCATTGGCCCAATACAACGATATTCTAGACTAGGAGATATCTTACTTGAGGCAAAAATCCAGAGTTCAATCGGTTATGGTTAAAGATAACGATACATTTTTTTCACAAATCCACAAATTAAATAAAAACATAAAGCAAGAGATGGAACCACTACAAAACATGAGGAAGATGTCAGAGCCATAATAAAGACCTATCTTTGCTATCCTGGTGATGGATCAGAAGTGTGATCTGAAACATTGATGAAAAAGCTCTCACATGGTTATTTTTAAAAATCTTCTCAATTATCTGCACAGTTATTGCCAAAAAACTTTAATAACCATATGGACTGTGAAAACCTCGTGTCTCAATAAGAACTATCTTGCCAAGCTATCCCTCAGAAGATCAAAGTGAAAGGACAAAATGAGCTTTTTCTAAGATAGCTACCGAACATTATAAAGCAACAGAAAAGTCCTCATCAAGCCAGTAAAATGAAGTTTAACTGTTAAAAATAGTATTCTCTTTTCAAGCACTTGGACTGGATTGGATATTGGCAACTTTGGCACAACTCTATCAAATATAATGAGAATTTATCGAAAAAGAACATTTTGACCATGTCAATGAATCCGTGCAACAGCACTCTTTTAGTTTTACCTGAGATGAGCTTCACTAATAAAGTAATAGGACCACCTAGATAAGCCAGATCACCTAGGGCCAATATCTTTGTGTAACATGTCTCACAAAAAAGCCCTCCAAGCTGATTGTCAGGCAACTTTGAGAAAACCCAAAATAAGATTGGAATATCTGTCCAGACTTCGGAGTATAACAACTCTTGATAGCATATAGTCATTGCTCGGGAAATGTTGAGCACCCAAAACCAAACAAAGAAACCTGGATCATTCATCAAACTAGATTGAGATATGGAGAAAACATTTGACTGCTGGAATTGGAGTTTTAACTACAAAATACCTGCAAGCAGTGACTTCTCCAAAGAATGGATAATGTGGGGAAAAGCATGGGAAAAGCATGTGTGTCAATAGTCATGCCGATATAATTATGAATGGAATACCAAATCAAAATTTCAAACCAACAAGCAGTCTCTGACAAGGGTATGGACTATCCTTTACCTGTTCATATTAATGACAAAAGCACTAAGCAGAGCTCTACAACATGCTAACCGAAGCAGGAAACAACATCGCCTGAAATCGGCTTGAGTTATAGAAGCACCAACACGTTTACAATTTGCAGATGATATGTTATTACTGTGTCTCAACTTCAAAATCATATCAAGCTACCATGGAAAATTTTACAAAGATACGAGGCGGCATTCCAACACTCATAAATGTCCACAAAAGCAACACAATCTTCATTGTCACAAAATGAAATACAAAGAGAAGATTGTGAGAATCTTAAACATGCATGGTGCAAAACTGCCAATACAATATATAGACATACCACCAGTCTAAAAAAAAATCACATGAAACAACAATGGTAAATACTCGTCAGTTAAATATGAAGGAAATGCATGATGAACAAATTGTAGGGGCTCACACTAGCTAGACAAAACCAATTGATCAAATATGTTTTACATGCTGGTCAATATTCATGGTATCCCTGTTAGAAATTATTTATGAAGTTGAAACTAGACCTTCAATGAACTGAATAGCAGCTCTGAGATCCATCCATAAGAGAAAATGTGTGTATATAAAAGTGTATAAGAGATATATAGAAGAGTGGCCAGAGAGAGGGCCTGAGAGAAATATCACTGAAACTTTACGAGGATGATCATGAATGGCAACTGGTTGTTTGAGCAGTAATATCATTTGTGGTATCTTCCTACGGAGAGCTCGTCAACTGCAACAAACCCTCAAGATTTTAAACTATAAGTCTGGACTGTTAAGGTTGGGATAGATTTACAGAATGATCTAGGTTTTCAGCAGCTTTGTTGCGCTTCGACAGATTTTCAATGGTCTAGCGGAGTTTGGCTTAGAGCTGACAGGAGCTCTAACAGAGTGAATGTGTTGCTAGTTGTAGATACAAACCACAAAAAACAGCTGATCCATTGATTGTCGGCCAATTGTTTGTCCAAATGTGTCATTGAAAAATATCTATCTACAGCTTTTAATCTGTGAACTGTTTGACCAAATGCTTTGATATTAATCGTTATGATTTCCCTCAAACTTCCCTTCAAGGAAAAGTACCAAGGTCGAATGCTATAAGGGTAATCAAGGAGGGGAAGAGATGCAACAAGAAGAGGAGCTGGTTGATTATTCAGAAGATCCACTAGAGGGTAAGCAAATATTTGTTGCTTCTATTTCGAAGAAGAAGACCCCAGATCTGTTGAGATTGGATTGACATCGGAGACAGTGATTGGGTTTCCAACAGATCGACCTGCTGTTGACAATGACTATGTCTTTGCTTCGTATCAGGCTGAGAAGGAGGTTTCTCACAAAGGTTGGTTTGGAGCAGAGTACTTGTCTCCTTCACATTGTGGTGCAGGAGGCCTAGACGATGAAGGAGCTTTTATTTGGGGATCGGAATTCATAGGTACAGTTTGGATCTGGGGGCACTTTCAAGCATGCAGGAGGTTAGACAGGAGCAGTCCTGTCCAGTTCAGCCCAGGAAAAATAAAAGAAAGAAAGTGGTGAAACAGCAAAACACAAAAGTATGAATGGTTTTGGGAGAGGACCTCCGGGTCAAGCAAGCTCTGGAGTACCTGGAAAAGCATCGATTGGGAAGTTTCATGGGTGTCAAATAGCTGAACACACTTTGAATTCTAGTCGACATAGGTTCCAGTGGGGAAGGACGTGGATGTATGTCACACATTCTTACACGTGGATGGAATGGCTACTTGTTCAGAACTGAAGCAGATGCCAAGAAGATCCTAGAGAGCAGCTGGATTTTAGCATCTACATATCTGGCCTTGAAATTTTGATCCTCGAACAGAAGTCTCAAGAAATGTGTCAATTTGGGTAAAGCTCCCAGGACTACCCATTGAGCTTAGGTCAAAAAAACCCTTAAGAGTCATTGGAGACTCATTAGGTAGGACAATAGCTGTCGATGACAACTCCTCTTAAGGCTTATTGGCCTGTTGCTCGGGTTCTGATGGAAATCGATATCAATGAAGGTCTGGCCGATTATATGGACATTGTGGTAGGTGGTATAGTCCCCTCACAAATTCTTGACTGTAACAAGATTCCCTTCAGGCGTGCTCATTGCCATGTTTATGGCCATCTCCTTGAGGACTGCTCCCAGCACTTTGTCAGGAAACTTTGGAGAAGAAAAGATAGCAGGCAGGGGGAGGAGGAAATATCATGTTGATGAGTCTCTAGAGGCTCAGGATAACATAGCCAAAGTGCACAGCATACAACTATCTGATACTGCCTTATTGAAGTCTAATCAAATATCAATAGTGCAGGGATGTATAACCTGAGGAAAGAAAGGAGGCATCTGAAAATGTTTTGATTACTGATTTGAGCCCTCAAGGGATCAGAAATGATTCTTTTCCTTGAGGGAATACAATCTTGTTCTAGAGAGTGGGATAGACATAAATTATGATTTGTCTTCAAAATTTGTCACTGCTGATTATGGTGTTTCTGAAGCATTTGGTATGAATCTTGGGGATAAGTCTGCTTGGCCTTATCCTTTCGGATTGGAAGAGAGTGTGTCTTTGGAAGGGAGGAGCAGATAATTTGCATGTCTTTCAATTGCTAGGAAGGAGGTTCCTAATTTTGAACTAGGTAAGGAATTTGCCTCGCATTGTTCGACTTCTGGTTCATATTTGGGTGATGCCCTTCCAAAAGATCTCCTTGACCAAGGCAATTCTAGTGTAGGGGCAACTCTAAACATTTCAAGCTAAGTTAGACACAACTTAAGACCTATAAAAGGGGAAGTTGGAAATGAAGAAAGAAGGATGGTAGGAGGCTTAGGCTTTTGATCCCATGAATGTTTTGGGTCCATCCTCCCTAAAGCAGGAAATCATTTTTGCACTATGCACAAGTGAAAGCAATGAAGGAGATTCAAAAGGGAAACATAAATCTATCGAGGGGCTCTTAGAGCTGGACAGTATCCCCTGGGAGTTACTTTATCTCTGAATATTCGTGGACTTGGCAGTCTGTCAAAAATACGGGCCATAACTAGGTTGGTGGAAATCCATAGTCTGAACTAACTGCTTCAAGAAACAATGGGAGATGACAAAAATGTCATTGGGGGTTTAGAGAGAATTTTAAAAGACTGGGATTTTATGTCATTGGATGCTGGTGGGAATTCTGGGGGACTGATCACATGTTGGAAGAAATCTATCTCATTACTGAACTGTTCTGTTTTAGACTCGGAATTTGGACTGAATTTTTCCAAGGACTTAGGACAAACTATTTCAGTTGTCAATTGTTATGGTCCCTATGAGAATAGGCAGGCTTACAAGGAAGCTTTCTTTAACCAAAGATGTATAAAGCAGAATAAGGATATCATCGGTGGTGATTTAAACTTTATATTAAGTCGATCTGAGGCGTGGGTGATAAATGATAGGTTGGAGGGGATCGCAGATTTCTTTAGACATAAGCTGGAGGCGAATGGTTTCATTGATGTGGAACCACTGAAACTCATGCCAACTTGGCGGAATAATTTAAGTGGCGACACTGGTGTCAAAAGGTTAGATAGATTTTTAATTCAAAAGGATTTAAAAATGATGTTGCGAAAATCAGGACTTGTGTGGAGACTGGGGAGAATCTGACCATCCGCCAATTCTCCTTCAGATTGAAAAACAAAATGACAAGCCTGCTAGTCCCTTCAAGTTTAATCCAATGTGGCTGGAAGAGGAGGATTTTATAGATCTGATTAAAGAAGGAATGGGCAAATATGACAAAAGGGCAAGAGAGACAGCATGTTACCATTTTGTTCAAGTTTAAAAAATGCAAAAGGCGCTGTGGCTGCATGGGATTCAAACCAAAAAAAAAAATATGGATAAGGATTTAAAATCTGGGGAATTGGCCATAGCGGCTCTGTTTGCAACAATAGTTGAAGGCATCTTCAGGGAGGAGGAAAGGGCTTCCCCGAGGGAATTGAAATGTAAGAAGAAAACGATCCTGGAGTGGAGAGAAGGTGAATGGATGATGAAAAGTTGAGCTATTTGGTTAGAGAAAGGGGATGAAAATACAAAAAAAAATCATAGTTTTGCTAATCATAGGAAGAGAGTTAACACAATCTAGGAAATGAAAAATTCAAAGGGTCAGATGGTCAATAGTTTTTCAGGGTTAACTGATCTATGAGTTTCTTATTTCCATGCATTGTACGGATAGCTTGATAGGGCAAATATTGCTGAGTTATAGAAATTAACTTCTCTCTTTCTGAGCTTTGTTTCAGAAGAGGGTAACCAAGTGTTAATGGAGGAAATCTCCAAAGATGAATTAAGTTCTATTCTTGCTTCCTTCAAAAAAAAAGCCCGAGTCTGGATGGAGGGACAGTGGAGTTCTAAATTAAGTTTTACAAGCTCCTGGAAGATGACTTAATTTGGGTTATCAAGGAAGTTATGTCTTCAGGTCAGGTCCCTGGGGCATTTAATGCTACATTTATAGCTTTAATTCCAAAAAGAGTCAACCCGAATCCTTTGATGAATTCAGGCTTATATCCTTGTGCAATTGTTTATACAAAATAATTGCAAATATCTACAAGCTTATTTTCTAAAGTTATTTCACAGGAACAATTTGGGTTTCTGGCCAAAAGGCAGATTTTTGAAGCCATTGGATCTGCTCAGGAAGGCCTTCATACAATCAAGACAAAGAAACTCTAGGCTATGGTTCTGAAATTGGATTTGTTAAAAGCATATGACAGAACTAATTGGCTTTATCTTAGGTTGATGCTCTTGCATGTGGGTTTTTGTTTTACCCCTTGTCAATTAGATAACAGATTATGTTACTTCAGTATCTTTTGCTATTCTCATTAATGGGTCTGCCACTGCCTTCTTTAAGCCAACTAGGGGTTAAGACAGGGATGTCCTTTATCTCCCATTCTTTTTCTATTAGTGGCTGAAGGTCTAAGAAGAGCCATTATAGAAGCTAAAAGAGTTCGCACCATTTCTGGCATTCGAATTAGGAGAGCAATTTCTTCTATCACGAGGAGGAGATACTAGAGCCCATTTTGAATAGAATAGTTATTAATAATAATTTACTTAACGCACTTACCCTTTTCTGACGATGCTTTATTGTTTTCAAATGGAAGTGAATGAGAAAATAGGAAGTTGAAGGATATTCTGGAGAAATATGGGGTCGTGACAGGTATGGAACTCAGCTTGCATAAATCTACTATTTGTTTTAATGGCTTGAAAGAGGGAGAAGAGCTGATTCTGCCAGGATATTTCCCTTTCAAAATTCTGAATTTCCATGAAGGTTTTAAATATCTGGACTCCTGCTCAAACCCAACAGTTACGGCAAAAATGACTGGAGATGGCTTTTGGAGAGAGTTGAGACCAGAATTAACCATTGGAGTCATAGATGGCTTTCCTCTGGGGAAGGTTAACACTGATAAAATCAGTCCTCAAGGCTTTACCTGTCTTTTGGCATTCGTTAGCTCATATTCCCAAAGGACTCTTGGAGAAAATGAAAGCTTTGTTTTAATTTTCTATGGTCTTGGAAATGTGAAAATGATTGAATCCCTTTGGTCAAATGGCTGTCAGTGGTAAGACCAAGAGCAGCTCGGGGTTTGGGTTTCAACAACATTCATTTCTTTGGACACTCCCTCGCAGCCATGAACTTGTGGAAAAGTTTAATTAAACAGGGATTACGGAGGGACATCAGTCCTGGATCTTTTATTGATTTGATCCGTAATCGTAGAAAAAGTACAACAAATTCAGGCCTTTGTGATAGTGGGATACCATTTGGCATGGAAAGTTAGGTCGGATGAGTTGGTCAGGATTGAAGCTGATACTGTTTTGGGTTGAGGGGAAAGATTTACCTTTCCTGATGACTTGATAAACTTACTACAGGATAGAGGTATTTGTACACTAAACCAAGTGGGAGATCGTCTCACTACTAATCTCTGCAGTCAAGAATGGAGGTCTACTAAGGCTTTAGGGCTGCTTAGGGAAGATGCTGAATAATGGAGTTCCTTCATTGATCATTTTAAAGAAAGGGCATATTAAATTGAAAAGGCTCTTGACACCCTAGCTTGGTCAAAGAACAAAATCAGAGGAGAGTATACAGCTAGACTTGGATATTATTCCATGTTCTCAGCTGAGAATTTAGAACCTGCTTGGTGGAGGTCAAAAATTTAAAAGAGGAAGGCACCATAAAAAACAATAATCTTTCTTTGCTTGGCACTAAAGAATAAGGTTGTAACTTTTAACATGAGAAGTTCTACAAAAGAGAAAAGACAGGGGCCTGGAATATGCATGCTATGCAGAAGGGACATTGAAACTATCACACATTTGTTTATAAGTTATAACATGCTCTTATGCACAGCCCTTATGGTAGGAGATCGCTGTGATCAAGGGTAAGGGAAATGATTGGATTGGGGACGCTATTGATGAATGTCTCTGGAAATGGTTCCAAAAGAAGAAACTCATACAATTCAGAGCTACTCCTTGTATTGTCATATGGGGTATCTAGTTGGCAAGAAACTCTTTAATCTTTGAGGAAGAATACAGGCCACCATTTCTGGTGTCATCTCATGTCAGAGCTATGATTTCAAACTGTCAAAATCCAATAGAAGTGGACCAAACTAGACAATTTGCGGAGTTGCTGATTAACAAAACACAAGCTTGGGGTTTCTTTGATGGAGCTTGTCAGGGTCCACAGGAATTTGGCAGCACTGGAGGGATTTTATACATATGTGAATCTCTCAAAGTGAGGTTCAAAGCAGGTTTGGGAAATGGCACAAATAATTTTGCTGAATTTTGTGCTTTGAAACTTCTTCTTAAGTGTGCAATGAATAGAAATGTTACTCATAAGTGATAAATTGGATGAAGTGATCCTCACAGATTCATAATGCTTTCCTACGGCCTATAGGAGAAAATTTTGAAAGAGATGGCTGCTGTGTTTGAGACCACTTTGTACACACGTGTATAGGGAACTAAATATGTTGGCTGACTCACTTTCAAAGGATGGACAAAGGGTGGTGGAGGAGATCTGCAATGTCGGGGTTGTACACTCCCAAACTTCCTTCTAAACATGTGCTGGGCACATCCTTTATCTGTTGTTAGTGTTTGGGTCTAATAAGTTTTTTTCTATATTGATCCTTACTGCCCCATAATGGCTAATCACTGTTCATTTTCTTTTGATTTTTAGACTTTTCCTGGCACTGAGTTCCTAACTTTGCAAGGGTCATTATGTACCACCTGATGGTTTTATCTATCTGTTTGTGCGGCATGCACGTGAGCAGTGAACTTTCACTTCTACCTATGAATGGGAATTGCAATTTTTCCTTTGGAAAAAAAAATTGCAACAGACCACAAAGCAGAAACAATTGGTAAGAATTGCAGATATTACCTTCTCGTATTCCTTGAACCTGTTACTTGAAGTGAAAGCTACAAATGAGATAACAGAATATTAATCGTAACTTGTTATGATATGGGAAGATAATTGACCCAGTTAAATTGGAATCTTCAAAACATAAGCTGTGAGATGCTGGCAAACCTCATATCCCGGTTATAATTTACAGTGTAGATTGCTAATTGGACAAATTCTCTGGTGCTTATAAGAGTAATGCAGATCAACTCTATATGAGTCACAAACATTAAATTATTTTATTTCTTATGTCTTCTAGTTTCTTCAAAATTTCTCCAGGTGTTCGATCAAGCTCATCTGCAATTTTGCGCTGCAAGTCCGGAGCTAGAGTAGGAAACTGTTCACAAAGGTCCCCATCAATAACATCCTGCACAAATTCCTCATCTTAGAAGCCAGGAGAAATAGACATGCTCTAATTCAGACATTTGCTAATAAAGTGGGATCCACCACTTTGAATTTTGGAGATTACAATCTTACCTTCACTGGAAAATAAGCTGATCTATAAGCCATGTGATCTCTGCCACATAAAGGCGGATGTTCCTGCCTCAAGTGCATCTCTAAGTGTGAAAAGAAATCAACATCTTCTCTCGAGGTAAAAGGCAAAAGAGCCCCAATGCTTCCCATCACAGTACCATAAATCATGGATTCGCCACCTCCAGGTATGAGAGATGCTTTCTGTAAACTTGTTACCACGTCACCAACATGAAATTGTATTATTTCTTCTACTTTGTTGGGTGCTCCATTCAGCTTACCCTGCTCCCACTTGATTTTCCCACCAGTTGGGTCATCTTCAATCTCTTCTGATACATCTTGTGCTAAACGAACAAGGTATACATTTCCAAACTTATCTGCACCTGCCATTGTATCAAAGTCTATGTGTAATGAAGATGTTAACCAACGGGGAACACAATCATCTGCAAATATATAAAGCTGATTCTCATCCCGCCGATACTTTGTATAGTGAAATGACTGCAGAAACACAATTGAAAGCATTAAAAACACATGTGCATGTTATAGACTACACTGATTCTACTCATTTATCATTTAGATCAAGAACACGCTGTCAAAAACTAAAGCAGCAGAGCTGCACAATAAAATATCTGTTTTATGGATTTAAATAGCTGTTGTGCATTCTTGTCAGTCACTCAAGCAACTTGCTTTGACTAGGAAAGTGGACATCATTCTGAGCTTCAAATCCTTGATTATTACGTAGTACTTTTATGAGTATTAATCTCAAGCCAGAAAAAGGCTCGGGGCTCTTAGATGCTTTGCAATAACTGTCAATAAGATGCTAGCTAAAAGCAAATATTAATTATGTGATTAGGGGTTCTTTGCATAGTAATGTTAATGGAATTTTGATTCATGCCAATGCTACCATAAAGATATCACGATGGTACATGTTCTGAAACTTTACAGAATGCAGGATGTGATATCCACACAAAAATTTCATTTAGAGCTGGATTGTCCAAACCTACTAACTGGTTTCCATGCATCATATGGGAAATCTTTAAGAAGGAATATAAACTGAAATGCAGCAAAGAAAAAAAAACAAATTGCGTGAAAATAAATCATCTGCATAAGAATGTTAATGGAGACGACCAATATACAAAGTGTCACAAGATCACAAAAGAAATTGCCTGGGAAGTTTGAAACGGAAACAATCTCATAATTTCAGAAATGCAGGATTTGATATAAAAGACAAATTCCCTTACAGTTGGACTGCAGATATGAACATGGCTAAATCTTAAGCACACATGATGAGAACTGTTTTTAACAGATGGTGTAACCTGAATCTAAAAAGGATTTTTTTGTGATTTTGACCAAGTAGTTGTCTCTGAAATGAAAGAATCACGCTCTTAAAAGAACAATTCTTCAGTGAAACCTAGATGTATGGAATTCAGCATGCATACAATTGGTTATCTGCAAAATATGACAATAATAGTCTCTAAAAATGATCAATCTCAAGTCTATCAGAAATTAAGCTAAAAACACAACATATATAATAAATAATTAATTTTCTCTTGAACTGCATAGTGAAAGAGCTAAACTCAAATTTGAAAACATATAGAGGGAAAATAATGTGTAAAAGCAACTTCAAAACAAAAACATTACAGCAAAATAAGTAACTAAGTAAATGCATAAATATAGCCCATGAATAGTTTCCTCCACGTATGTTGAAATGTTAATTTTTAAAGACAATAATAGAAAATTCGGAGAAAAGTGAGCTCATACCTCTTGAATATCTCCAACATAAATCCGATCACCATATGTGTGAATGGATACAATAGTATTTGGAAAGAGTTTATTCTCACATTTCCGAAGTAGTTTCCTTTGCCCAGGTCATAGATTCTCAATACCTGCCCAATTCCAACCAATAGGCGGCCTTGGAATTGACATAAAGCCAAAGGTACTCCATCAACTGGTGTTTTATGCAGAAGTTCAAGGGCCTTCCCATTGTCCACAAATTTGTAAAGATGAATAAATCCTCCTGAACAAGTCTTCTTGGGCCAAAATTCTAAATCTTTAGCAGTTCCAATGGCAACAAGAGTTCCATGTTCTTTATCATGGAACGTAACAGAACAAATGCTAAATGCAGCTTCGTTATCCTGCAGTGCCAAGAGGCATGTGGTTTCACCAGATTTAGGATCCAAAACCCTGATGCAAGATGCCCATTTCTTTGACTCTGATTTTGGATAACCATACTGCTCATCAGGAAGAGGATCTTCCTTCTCTTCATCATCACCATTCTGCTGCTCAATCTCCATGTTCCCATTCTCTCCTAATCCAGCAGCTTCTAGACATTCTTTTTGGCAGCTTCCCGTTCCTCTGCAGTAAATGCCCCTGGTCACTTTCAATAATAATCAGAGATTTATGCTTGGGATGCAAAATGAACTTTCTTGGAGTGTATCTCAGAGGCATAACAGTCTCGTTGAATGTTTCTCCCAACCTTTCAATCGTGAAAACTCTCAATGCATCCCCAGCAACTGCAACTACACCTTCAGCACACTGATCAGAAGCAAATGAGGCTGCATATTCCAGAGTCTCATAAGAAAGAGGAGTTAAAAGAAAGTGTCCCTGGTGAATATAACCTAGCCATGGCCTGCTTGATAGACAGAGCATTGCTTGGCGACCCCTAACAAGAGCAGAAAAAAGTTTTGGGGCTCTCAAACCCAAGAATCTTGTACGTGTGTCTGAAAGTTGTCCAGTGACCATATCCACCTCAGTTCTTAGAAGAACACCATTCTGCAAGCCGGCATTCAAAAACACACTAGCTGGATGATCAGCACCATCCTCACCACCAATAGAAGCTTGAACTTCCAGCAATAGTAGAGATTCTGGAGGAGAAGTCACAGCCTGGACACTCAAAATCTGCATACAGTCATCAGGATCTAAAGATAATATGCGAATGGTGCTATCATATGATCCTACAGCCAAGAATCTTGACCTTTGTCTGCCTTCAGGAACTGGAGCAATATCTAAACAAGCCACATCTCCAGACATCTCACGTTTCTCCACCTCCATTAGTTGCCCTGTCATATCCATCTCAAAATATAAATAAGTTCTCCCCGCTCAGAGCAATTACAACCTGCAACCTGTTACTACCGACTCTAACAATTGTCTTTTTCCAGGGGTTTTCCATTCATTTATACGTGAATCTGCCCTAATGTGCCGAATTCCATTAGGATGCACCTGCATTAAAGAATCCTCCCTAAAAGAGATACAGCCAATGAAGGAGTAGTATCAAGAAATCCACTGTCACTAACTTCTTCAACCGTTTCACCAATAGACAGCACTAGAGTAGCGTTGGCAAAGGACACAACAATGTATGCATCAAACTCATCATTTATACTTTTTTAACTGTCCAGACTGCACTGGGAATACCTGGTAATTGTGACACGGCCATTTCAGTAACAGCAAGACCAGGTCTCAGTATTCGCAGAGAGGAACGGGTCCCCTCCCAGAGAGCAAAAATTTGAGGAGTTTCTTCCTCAAAGAGATTAACAACTTTTGTGTCCATTATTGGCATGAGACTCTCTATGTCATCAATCTTAACAAGATTTTTCAGGCCCCTGGGCTGAAAAAGACAGGCTGGAACCCCTCTTCAGTTTCCATGAGTGTTGCAGAAGAAGACTCGACATCTGCATCATCCCTATTCCCTGGAACTGATAGAGGGCATGATTACCAAATTCTGAGGCAGCAAAGAGAAAACCTGACTTGAGGACACACATAGCTGCAGTTACAGGAATTGTATCAAAATATTTTATCTTCAATTCACTGACCTGCAAGGAAAGTTTTTATCAGATTTTGCTTTACATGTGAAGTATGGTAGCAAACCTCTTGAATTTCATTTTTTAAAATGCAGCAAATTCAAGCAAGGAAATGATGCAAGAGCATCCTGATTCACATGCGATCTTACATCACCAAAAAAATAATAACAAAAGAAGTGCAGCTGACAATCAAAACAGCTGAGAGTTATAGAGCTTAATCTCCTAAAATTGGAACTTTTTGTAACTGCCTTGCTTTATAGGAGCAGCTATAAGTTATAACTTGTTAGCAATATTTAAAATTAGAAAGTCAAATTAGGAGTCTTTCTTGTTAGTTGTTTAATATATTTGCATCTTAGTCTCGTTTTAGAGGGAGAAGCTGCGAGGAAGATTCACATGTTGCAAAAGAGGGCACAAAAAATTAACCAAAATTTCAAAATGCTCCGATTAAAATTTTGAGAGAGGTTTTTGTTTATCTTAGTTTTATGATAAAAAAACCTCTCCATTTTTATACAGAAGCAATAGTGAAAAAGATATATGTGTGTGTGAAGGTGCATAGAAGCAGAGTCTATACATGTGCTTGTATAGCCCTTTGAGGCTTAAGAGTTGCTGATGTGTCACTATACAGTCCATTGAGACTGTGTGTTGAATGTTGTAATGCCCAGTGAGGCTTGAATTCATAAAAAGAATGTAGTTCTGCATTAGAAACTGCTATGTTACTCTATAGTTGCAAAGTTGGGCTATTATGCAGTTGAGACCCCATACCTTGACTACTTTAATTGGTATCAGAGCTCAGAAATGCTTTGGGGAGAATGTTTGAGAGAAGGCAGCAAGAGCACAGTCAAAGAAGAGTTTGCATAAGTGCAAGTTGAAAGAGAAAGTGTACAGTGTCTTCCATAGGTGTGTGTGTGTGGGTAGAAGACAACAAAATCTCATTGAAGCTTAAGAGCAAGTAGAGAAGCCCTGCAGAGAGTTGAGAGTGTGAGTAGATGTGAAGGAGCTCTTGGAAGCTCAAGTGATTGGTGCAGGGCCTGCAGGCTGTGCAAAAAGAGACTTGTTGATAAGAAAGAAGCGTTGAGAAGTGTGAATATTGAGGAGATGCTTGTGTTGAGTCCGAGCAAGTAGTGAAAGAGAAGTTTCCAAGTGAGAGTAAAGTGCTAGTGAAGCACAAGGAGAGTGTGAAGAAGAAAATGAAGTTTGAGAGCTTCAGTAGAAAGGGGGTACCTTCTAGAGAGACTAAGGGTTGCAGTTCTTAGCATGAAGAAAGGTGGCAGATGAGTATTGTCATAGAGAGGAATGATCACGCTATGAAAAGAAGTCTAAAGTGAGAGAGCGAGTTGTGAAAAGGAAACTTGTGGAGATTTGGGAGGAAAATGGACTGCATATGAAGTTGCAGTTGAGACAGTACGTAGAAGAGGCCTCGAGAGAGCCCAAGAGAGTGATAAACAGAAGAGAGAAGGTTGTTTGCAGCAGTGGGTTGCAGAGGTATGAAAGTGATATGAGAAGTGAGTTTGTAAGAAATAGCTTGTAGAAGCTTTGTTGAAGTAAGAAAAGAGGAATGGAGAGTTAAGAGAAGTTTAAGGCTGAAATTAGAGTCTTGCAAGTGAGGGTTGAAATTGAAGAAAGGGGGATGAAGAAGGGCCAAATCAGAAGTCCCCAAGAGAGAGAGAGAGAGAGTTGTTAAGGAGCTTAAGGTAGAAGAGATTGTGGAGCAGGGTTCATGCTGAAGCAAGTGAAGAACAAGATGAAGAAGATGATCTATTGTTACAAATTTCAGCAGAAGGGAAAGCTTGCATGGAGATACTCTATGTTAATGACTGGGAGATGGAGAAAGTGCAATCTAGTGCACTTGATGAGACAAAGAGTGACAAGAGGGAAGTGTCAACTGAAGCACTTGAGAATTTTTTAAGAAAGGAAGGTGACAGCAGTAGAGGTGGAAGAGAGAAAGAGATGATGGAAAGAAGAAGAGAAGAGAAGAGAGAAGAGGAGGTCCCATTGAAGAAAGCGCTTGCTATTTTGCCTCACTATTTTAATTCTGATTTTGCTTTTGGTTGTGCATGTGCAGGTATAGTAGCTTATAGGGGAAGGAACTTGAAAAAGCCTTCAAGAGTGCAAAAACTGGGTGACATGGAGGACTCATGAACACAACGGAAGATAATGAGTTGTTTGAGTTCATACAACAAAGAGGAGCAGCAGAAGTGTTCTTTGAAGCACCTGACAGAGACATGCAAACCAAGAAGAGAGAAGAGTTGATTCTCATATCAGCAAATGCATGTGAAGAGATGGAGGAGGATGTGGAGGTGATGGTTTGTTGGATGATGGGGAAGAGTGCATTGTATTACCTAAGTGGGAAGATGATGAAATTTCATTGGAAAGGAAAGGAAATACTTCTGAATTTTCTCTTTTGCAGGGAAGAAGGATTGAGGACAACCAAGGAAAGATGCATGTTTCCATGAAGGAAACAATAGAGGTGAAGAAAGAGGACAGCCAAGAAGATGTTAAGGTGGCTGAAGTGCAAGTTCATGCACATGAGGTGAGTATGGTTGAAGACCATACATGTGAAGAAGAACAAAACAAAGTGAAGAATGAGGAGACAATGTGTAGCCCAACCATGGAGGTTGCACAAGAAGATGGAGATGTGGGAGCAGCCCACATAAGTGTGAATAATGAAGAGGACAACAAAGAAGAGTTGCAGGTTTCCATAAAGGAAACTATGAAGATGAAGGAAGTGCTAGTTGATGCACTTAAGGAGAGCACATTTGAAGACCCTCTATGTGAAGTAGAGGATGAAAATGAAGGGAAGAATGGTATTGTGACAGCAGTAGAAGTTGCTGAGAATGGACCTTTGATAGTCCATCATGTGACTACATTCCATGAGAAGAATGCAAAGAATGGTGAAGAGTTGGACAGTTTAGCAATGAAAAAGGAGAGATGAGATAAGCATAGGAATGTCACTCATGTGGCATATAGTTAAAGAAGGAGATAGAGATGGTGAATATGTTTCCATCAAGAAGAATGAAAGAAGACCATGGTGGCACATATGTGGGAGCATCCCACATAGGAGTTGAAGATGAGGCTCTTATGAGTCAAGAGCTACATTATGTTGATATCGACAAGGAGAGAGAAAGTTTCTTTGCACATGGCATGCTAGTGATACATAAGATGATGAAAAAAGGATGAAAAGGAGAAAAGGATGAGATGGTGGAGCTGATGTTGTTATCATCCAAAGCATATGTGGAAGAGGATGATGTTGCAGTTGAATGGTGTCTTTTAGAAGACACAAAAAAGAGAATAAGGATGTGAAGGTGAATGCACTTGATGGTGATTTGAAAAAGAATTGAATAGAGAAGAGATTAAAGTTGCAGCAGAGATGACATTGGAGAAGATCCATATGAGAATGTCTGATTCTCGTGATACTATGTATTATGAATTTGTCACAACAGTTGAGGAATGGAGAGAAATCGGGAGAGTGAAAAACGAGTTGCAGCTAAAGAGGAGTTGAAGCATGAAGTTTTAGAATTGGGTGTGTTGAATATGCAAAACCCTATCAGAATTGTTGATTCTCTAAATGCTTGGGTCACTAATTTTGTTGCAGGTATTATTGAATGCATGGATGAAGAGGAAAATGTTGAGAAGAAAAACTCATTTGAATTGGCCTTTGGAGTTCAAGTATGTAAATATGGTTGCATATATGAAGAGTGTATGTGATGGATTCTTTGACAAGAAATCCATGAGAGAAGAAGCGAAGAGGAGATGGCTTGAGATAGAGCACAAGTGCATGCTTTTATTAGAAGACGAGGCGGTTGGTTCAAAGCTCATGAAGGATTGAAAAACAATGGTGTTGAATATGGTTGGTGGTGGTGGATCAAATCCCACAAAAGGATTGAAGATGAGAAACATAACTTCTTGGAGGAGGTGGATGGATGACCATGCCGAAGAAATGGTTAAGGTAAAGAGGAAGTTGATCAAAGCTATGTTGAAGAAGATGGTTTGTGGACCAGTAGATAGTTGGAAATGGAGAAAGAAACGAAAGAACAAACTTTAGTGGTAAACAAGGTGGAAGGGAACGCCTTGGTCATTACTCTTTGTGACCATAAGAGTGGTTCTGTCACTTATTCTATATGAGTAGGAGCTCAAATTCGCTTACCATGGATGTCTAATGCAAAAGCATCCTAATTCATGTGCAATATTGCATCTCCAAAAAAACAAAAATAAAAAGATGTACAGCTGTCGATCCAAACAGCTAAGGGTTTTAACTTTTAACTTTTAAGGCGCTTGTTGTAATGTCCCCTTTTCAAAATTAATTAATTCCGGATACTTGAAGCTTATTTTTATTCTTTTCCATAGGCTAAGGGGAAATTAAAAGAGAAAAATAAATTAATTTAAGTGGTCCAAGGATATTTTTATATCTTAATTGTAAAAGGACACTTAAATTATATTTTAATCCAAAAAGCATTGATGGAATAAAATAATAATAGAAGGTTGACTTCTATTATTGGGCACCAGAGTTAAAATTAATAAATAAATATAGAGAAAGCTGCATGCTTTTGTAAATCTTAATTTTAGGATAAGGGGTGGAAAAAGTATTATTTAAAGCGTTTAATCCTATTTTTAGGATGGGGTGCCCACTTTGGAGTGCTTGGGAGTTAAAAAAGCAGACTTGAGGTTTCATTGTAACACATCTTGGAAATTCATCAATTATTTTTTTATTTGCAAGTGGCTTTTGCTTTTGCATCGGTAATTGAGGACGAAAACCCTCACGTCCCGAGCTTCACAATTCCATTTAGGGGTTACAGTGACATCTCAAGCTATGTTGCACGGAAACGGAAACAGAAATGAATACGAAACGGCAATTTTCAAAAAGCCTTGGATACGAAACATTACCGGAAACGTCCGTACAATATATTATTAAAATATATATATATATATATATGCATAATACTCATTTTATAATTGTAAATTTGTAGACCATAAGAGATAATTGATAAAGCACTCAAAATATTTTGTATTCATTGAAATTTGAACTTCTAAAGAGTCATAACTCATCATTCAACATGGTTACAATTTCAATGATTCACATATACATGATAATAATCTAGATTCTAGAATATATCATCCAGATTTTCTTTATCATCTAGATGCACTAAAGAATTTAAAAATATTCTTTAGTCCCAGAGGTTTATTAAAAAAATCCTCATATAGTCCCAGGAGGTAGCGTTTAAAAAAAAAAAAATTTTAAAAAATTTAAAAAAAAAAATGTTTCCTGGAAACATGTGGGACGTTTAGATTCGTTTCGCGTTTCCGAAATGTTTCTGCATGGAAACGGGACCCCCAAGGGCGTTTCGGTGCTTCTTGAGATTTCAAGGTGCAATTGTTCCGCCATAAGTTCAACTGCAGGCTATTGTATTCAGATACTTGTATCGTTTTTTGTATCTAGTTGGAAGGAAATAAATAAAAGACTTTTTTTTCATATTGGTTCGCTGTTTTTATTCAGATTATTGCTACTGTTGTAAAAGTTCATTTTTGCACTTCTGCTGCTCCGAGGATTTAAACTAAAAAATTCCAGATTTGTTAGAAAGTATATTTTAGGGATATTACACTTGTTCTCTTAAAATTGGAACTTCTTGTAACTGTCTTTTTTTATAGGAGAAGCTATAGCTTGTTAGTTATATTTAGAATTAGCTAGACTGCACGGAAACACCCTAGACCCCCTTGTACCAAGCTGGGTACGTTTGGATACAGGTACGGGTACGCCCTGGGTACGCTGTGGGTACGTACCCACAGAGTACCCACAGTTTTTTTTTTTTTAAGTGCAAAAAAATAAATAAAACATGAGGGCTTTGATTGGAATTGAACTTTGGAAAGTTCATGTGAGATTCAATATTGCCAATAGGCTCTGAAGGGTCGAGAGAGATGAAAAGGACTTCATTTGGTTGACTTACTATTTGGGGGCTTTCTTGTTGCTCCTCATGGGTCCTTTATTCTTCAGTCAATTTGGAAGGCATGGGAACAAGTGAAGCACTTGGTGGTTGGGCAGCCTATCTTCTCTTCATTTGACATTAGGTGCCAAGCCTACAAATCGATTTCGTCGAATCAGAAATATAATGACAAGATCCTTGCCTTGACAAGAGGTTGTTCTGCCCTCCTTTGGTTTGAGAAAGGAATTAAAATATTTCATGACTTTAAATGTTTTTTTAATGCCAAATGATACGTGTAACTCAAGCTTAAAGCATTAATAATGAATTATCAAATCTATAATACAGTCTATGTTATTAACTTGTGTTTTGAACATTATGAATTAATACAAACTCAAGTCTCAATTCTCAAAGTATTGGAAATTTGTTTTCATGTTCTATGAATGATTTTAAATTGTATTAGTATTAAATTTCAATAAGTATGCAAATGTTTCTTTAAATTTATAATTTTATATGCATATATATATAATATAATATATATAACACGTACTCCAAAATGCGTACATTCTACCGAGATTTGTAAAAATTTGTTGTTTCAGCGTCAAAAACCGTGTACTCATACCCGTATCCATGCAGTCTAGAGAATTAGAAAGTCAAATTACGAGTTTATTGTTTTTCTTATTAGTTGGTTCATATAATTACATGTTAGTCTAGTTTTAGAGGGAGGAGTCGCAAGGAAAATTCACAAGTTGCAAAAGAGGGCATAAAAAATAACCAAAATTTCAAAATGCTCTGATTGAAATTCTGAGAGTTTTTTGTTCATTTTGGTCTTACGATGAAAACCTCTCTGTTTTTGTACAGGGGCGGATCGGGCGAGCGAGATAAGATCTATGAGTTTTTATAGTCGTGTCCTACGTTGCCAAGATACGGATACAAGTATCGGTTTGGATACGGATACGATACGCGGATACATCAATTTTAAAAAACCCTTGGATACGTCCGTACATATATATTAAAAAATTAAAAAATGTATATATATATATATATATTTATTTTTTTATTTATTTACATCTACTCATTTTACTCATTTTTTAGTCCATAAAAAACTGAAATAGTAATACAAAACTTGAATCAATGTTCAAAACATTCAATATACTTAAGACTTTGAATTTTTATTGATCATGTGGCTGCCATACATATGATATACGAATATCATGTCAACATGAATACGAACAAAACTTGAAATTTGAAAAAATACTAGGATCCATGTTCAAATTTTCAAAACATACATTATACTTAAGATTTTAGATTTTTTTAACTTTTTGTGGGGAGAGGGTGTATTATTTTATTCATTTAGTGTTTAGGGTTCGGTTTACGGAGTAGAAAAGTCAAAAATTAAAAAAAAAATGAAATAAAACTTTTAAAAATGTATTTACTGTTGGATACGTGCCTGATACGCATGGGATACGCCAGATACATCTGTATGTATCCATGATGTATCCGTGACGTATCTCGTACATATCAGACACGTATCTGTATCGTATCCGTTTCCGATACGAATCAAAGGGGATTCGAGGGGGTCTTGGGCGTATCCATGCTTCCTAGGTCGTGTTTATCTCTGCTTGCCGAATCAATCGCTCACTTTGGGCTTTGGGACCACTCGATTCATCTCTATCTCCCCATATATATAGATGGTGGTCGAGTGCGTCCGGTGGTCGGGCCCAAATAAGCTCCATTTGAGTAAATGCTATGTCTGAGCATGACAGACCTACGTCAAGGGAACCTTTTGAATAACTTTGGGATTGCTTCTGACAAGACAAAATTTGCGTTTGAAGCAAACGGAGCCATATTATTATTTTTATGGAAATAAAAGAATGATCAGACTAACTGATCACAGCAACAGTTAAAAAGATGTGTTAAGGTGTAGAGAAGCATAGTCTATACATGTGTTTGTATAGCCCTTTAAAGCTTAAAATTGTTGATGTGTCATTATACAGTCCATTGAGACTGTGTGTTGAATGTTGTAATGCCCATTGTGGCATGAATCGATAAAAAGAATGTTGTTTTGCATTAGAAACCGCTGTGTTACTCTACAGTTGCAACCTTTGTTGCCACATTCGAATTCGTGTTCAAATTCACCGAGGATAAAATTCGTTAAAAATTTGCTGCTAAAAAAGTTGACGATAAAATTCGTGATTAAATTCGGCTATATAAAATTAGTATATATTTTTAATATTTTATAAACTATAACACTTTATTAAGGTTATTGGTGTATAAAAATATTAAATTTAAAAGATTATAAATTATTTTAGAAATTTATTGAAATTATTAGAAAAATCAACTATAACAATTTAACAATTTATTAAATCCGTAAAGTTATAAATATATAACTTATTAGAAAAATAAACTATAACAAATTAACAATTTATGAAATTTATAAAATCTGAAAAATAAAGATGTTATTAAAATTATAAATATATAACTTTATAAAATCCAAAAAAATAAAGATGTTATTAAAATTATAAACATATAACTTTATAAAATAAACATAAAAACAATAACAAACTTTAATAAGAGTTTTAAACCCACGATAGGGCACATTCCCGCACACCGTCAGAGTAATTGTCTTTCAAGTTGCTTATACGACTCCACATTCACGCACAGGACAGCCTCATTCAAGCACAAGACAGGTTGCAGGGCACAGGTCGCACGTGGACAGGTTACAGGGCACAGGTTTTCATTCATGTGCGAACACTCAAAAGCTTCCAAGTTCCAACATATGATTTGGACGAATTTATTCACGAATTTCAATGATTTTTTTGCTGCAGGTGTATAATCGATTTATTTTCAAATTTTATGAATGATATTCGGCAAATGCGGCAACTTAGGTTGCAACGTTGAGCTATTTTCAGTTGAGACACCATACCTTGACTGGGTTAGGAAACATGATAAGAAAACACCACCATTGTTTTCATAAAGGTGGAAAACGATTGAAACAGTCTACTGGAGCAGGTTATAGACTCAGCTTTCATGTTTTTTGTTGAAGTAGGATCCTAAGGACAAAATATTTTACCATGATACTCTTCTTCAACATATTTACATTTTGTCACAGGTTGATCCTGCTTATAGATTAACAACATATCAAAATGAGTAGAGGTTCCACCTAGTGACATAATACTTTCGTTGATAAGATGGCTCCAGATAAAGTAACATACATTATATCAAAAGGAAAGGAAAAATATTGAAAGATCTTTTTAAAGCCCTATTCTAGTGACATCATACTCTTGTTGATCGCATGGCTCTACATGAATTGACATACACAATATTCAAAGGGAATATATGGAAAGGTCCTTTTTAAGGTTCAGGATGCCTCGGCCCCTGCAAACCTAACTGCGCTTCAAATAGAGGGTAGTTCACAGCATATGAGCAAGGGAGAACACAAAGAGAAATGTATAAACAAAGTTGCAGTGTATTTTACAGAGATGGTCAACTAAATGGTGAGTTGAAAGGGATTATCTATATCACGTAGATCCCAGGTTTAAGCAAGGCTTAGAAATCAGACAGGGCACAGAGGATCCTAAATGTGATGGTGCAATTTGAGATTAAGCTTGGTTTTCCAATGTTTCATAATCTAATAATTGTCAGTGAAAGACATGGGCAGTAGAAGATTTTGATGGCAATAAGAAATCTGCAGCTTATTTTTGTTCAGTAATCAATGCTCTATTTTCAGATTGCAATTTTCAACTAGAAACGAGGTTGTGAGAAGTTGAGAACTATAAGACAGTGGTCACTGTAAATTTTTTGGAATAACAAACTGTAACAAAGCTCTATTTCCTAAAATGGAGCCCAGAATTTAACAAAACTGTAAGGGACTGCAAATTATTATTTCTGGATAAAACTACAAAATACAATCATATAGGACTCAGGAGCGATGATCTAGAGACTTTTAAAGTTTTCCTAGGTGCCAAGTTTAATTTTATAAAATTATGAAAAGATGATTTCTAGGTCATAAGTTTTGGCAGCTCACCTGATCATTGTCATGTTCTAAAGTAACCTTGAAGATGTCCCCATACTCAGTCTGCAGCAAAAAGAAGAACATTGACTTCTGTTTGTGAGTTGCAGCAGATACTATCAGCACACCCCGCTCAGCTGGTAAATCTGCTCTCCTTGGAATAACTGCACGAACATCTGGGTGCCCTTGGTTCTTATAGATAACAAAATTCTCTGCACACACAAGGATCCCACTAGGACCATCTCCACCTCCTGGTACAGTGACAAGCATATTTGCACCATTGTCTATGGGCTCTGACCATTTGCGAGCAACATGGTTGAGACCAAGATCAAGTTCATAAAAGGTCAAATGCTTCTGTGCTTCATTTGCTGCTAGTCCAGTAGAATCCTGGTCGGCTTCAGAATAATCAAGCTCTATTGCAGCAAAAATAGGGTTGTCAAAACCACAATCAACACCAGATATGGAATACACTATTGTATGAGACTTGTGTGCTTCTAAAGGAGACGAAATGGTAAGCCTTGCAGCATTATCCCGGTTCAGAACATAAACAAGTTTCTGCTTCTCACAGGCACCAACCATAACAGCACGGCCCTTAGGATCCACAGCTAAATACTGCCCTGGCACAATTCTCCTGCATCCTGACTTACCAAATGTCTCCTGATGAATCTTCTCAAAGATGTTCTTTTCTTTGTTGTATTCAAGTATCACAATCCTTCCAGAGTCAGACCCAACAACAATGTAATCCTTGTGTGATCCTGTAAGCCTGAATTGCGCCAGGGACCGAACAGCACCAAAGACTTCAACAGAAAGAATGGTCTGCAGTTTCCCATTATCATCTGGTCGTAACAAGTCCAGCACTTTCCCTCTGGCTACCACAATTTCCTGAGTTTTTCCACCCATAAAGTTCCCGTAGGTTGCGCACACCACACCTGTGGCTTGTTGCAGCGTTAAATTGTAGAGAAACATTGTTACCCCAGCCTCTCCCAATGCCTATAAAGATTCAGAACCAACCCCTCCTACTGTTGAACCCTCAATTGAAGCTCTAGCATATCAGAAACCCAGACGCTACTATTTTACTTTGGTGGCCTAAAATCCTGAAGTAAGTATTTTCCTTGAAGCTTTATATCTGTCCTTGACCACACACACATAGGGTAAGAACGGGATAGTTCGAAAAAACAATACAAATGCCATGATTTTTAAGAAATAATATCTTTCTAAACGCTGTAAAAAGCCTTTCGAACCTAAACCTGAAACTAGAGTTTCACTTAAAATTCTTAACATCACAACGACAAAAGCCAATGCAAATGTCTTACAACCCCATCCTGAACCCAAACCCTAGTAACGGATTTAAACCATTAGAAAACTTCTGACACTCCAGATTTTTCTTGAATGCACCAATACATTTCCAGGATTTTGAGGTTTAAAAGTTTTAACAAGATTAAACCCTAAAAAATGGCCTCCAAAATCTAGAGGCATGATTTTGGGTTTTAGTTGAGAATTAAATAATTTTGCAGGGTTTTTACGTTACAAATATTTATTAAGTTTGAACCCTAAAAAGGTTCTAAAATTTTCAATAAAAAAGTTCTACGAAAATCTCGTGGCAAGGTTTTGGATTTTAGTTTAAATTTAAAGAACAATAATAATAATAAACCCAACAATAGACACCTGAATAAGAGCTCGAAGATTACTTGTTTTATAACTATTTTTCCAGTAGACATAATTTACGGTACTTACATTTTACAGATTCGATGCTGCCTGCAACAACTGTAACGATCGTGCATGGCCTAGAGACGGAAAATTATATATACATTGAGTGTATGTTATTTCCTCTGATTGGCGTGGCGTTGAAGCGGCAGGAACTCCCAACTTCTCACACGCACCTCGAATGTTTATGTCATTAACTGCCTTAAGAATATGCAACTGCACAGTGTTTGGTAATAGAAACACTGGTTAAGCCGACATAACTTTTCACAGCCAAAATAAGGGCCGCGAAGCGATATGCAGCGGTTGGTCCTGTCAATGTAAAGAGTGTTGTATTGAAAAAACATTATATTGAGAAAAGGTTTAAGATGCTCATGAGGGAAGGTCTTGATGTATGGAAGATTATAATGTTTGGGAGTTGTTAACAATTGATTTATGATTATAAATTTGTTGTTTATTTGGTTGATTTAATGAGCCCACCAAATATCAAGTCTTGGTGAGTTCAAGGCATGGAGATACCCAATAGTGGATGCCCCGTATTCGTAGTTGTTTGGGTGAAGGTGATCACCGGTTTAGTTGTATGCTTACTCGTAATTGTAAATCTTTATATGCTTCCTTCAAAGCATGAGCAGAGATGTCGACAATTTATATAATCTAGTGTATAATGAGTGCACATTACTCATAAAAAAATTGTAATATATTTTAGTCATATGATAGAGGTTAGAGCCTCTATTTTTTACATAATATTTTACAATTAAATTGACACCATTTATCATAGCATATATATATATATATATATATATAAAGGTGGATCGGTTAAGGCAGAGACGGTTGTGTCCAAATCCACCCAGGTCAAATCCCGCTAGGCACAATCCTCTTGAGGTGGTGGCGGGTGTTGCATCACCGATCGATGCGGCTCGTGGCTATGGTCAGGTGGTTCTCGACGGTGGCGGAATTTGCATCGTTGGCATTGGTTGCGGCGGCTAGTGGCTCTAAAACTAAAAACGCAATGGTGCGGAAAAAATTGTCATTAGTGCGGGCTCAGTGGTCGCGGTTTGTGTTGGTTTAAATTGTAATATCTTGTCTCAGGACGTTGTTGTAGGGTGGGGCCCCACCAACCCTCCGTTCATAGCTCCGGTCAAAAGCGTTTATCAATATATATATATATATATATATATATATATATATATATATATATATATATATATATATATATATATATATATATATATATATATATATATATATATAAGTGTGATTACTGAAATAAATTATATGTCAAATATCCAATATGAAAACTATAAAATTGATATAAAGGAAAATGTGTGATCGCATAATTTCTTTTGGAGGACTTTAGTAGAATGTGCAAGTAATGATGTCGAATAATAATCTTATCGCCCACTCAAATATAAAATATCAAAGTAACATTAATAACACATATGTCACCCACTCGATGGGGCTTGGGTGTAATGGTTAAGTCGGATTGTTGTTTCCGGCCCCACCAGTTCAAACCCCACTATGGCATGATTCCTCGTAGTAGAGGGTGGATGGCTATGGATGTGAGGTGCGCAGTGGCATCCCGCTTGGTGGCTCGTGGGATTAGGCCCTTGTATTGGGGATCGGGACCCCTCTAACAAACTCGCCCAAAAATTTAAAAAAAACACATATGCCAACCAAAGTGCTCTCCATATTATTTTGTATTTCTTATATAAAGTTAATATAGGTACTTGAACTATGAAGCTTAATTGAAGAGGAAGAAAAAAGTGATTTCAAAAACTTATGTGAAAGGGAGGACAAATATATTTGACTTGTAATCCTCATCATCATTACAAAACAAGCTTTCACATAATAGTGGCACTCTTTTGCAAGAATTGGTTGTGTTTATCAAAACATCGAGCTTTTGGTCTTGCATTTGTATAAAATGAGGGATGCCAAATTGTGGTAGCAAAACAATAAAAGTTTTGGTATTTAATAAGATAAATATGATCCATAAAGAGATTTTGAGAAAATGAATAACATAGTGATAAAAGTGAGGAAACATTTGGATATGGAATTTGATGGCTTGCATCTAGGTGTGGCGGGAGATTTCTTCAAATCGTTCCTATAGACCCACCAAATGTTAATAATTTTTGTATTCTCGTGATGATTATTAGGATAAATGCTTCAACATCTAGACTAAGCTAACAAAGACATTTTGGTAGTTAAATTCATATTTTATCAATATGTTGAATGAAATAAAATGTAGTATATGTAGTAATGACAACATATGAATGCTCAAAACACGTCAGGGGCTGCCAAATGAAGAAGGATTAACTAACGCAAAATTGTATTTCATAAAGGTGGACACCAAGAAGGAAAATAAGCGAAGGTTGAAGGCATTGGAAACATTTAGGAAAAGGAAATTTTCACATTTCATTCTAAGGATGAGGATAATGGATATGAGCTTATTAAGTCTCAATTAAACAATGTTTAATTTGTGTATAGACATTGAATTTATGTTGAGATACAATTTAGGCACAAAAAGAGGCTTCGTGAATGCAAGCAAGGGGCCCGAGTTGTGGGGTTTCAAGATATTAATGAAAACCTTGATATCGGTTTAAAAATGTTTGTCCAAAGTTGGAGGGGCCTAGACTTGTCGGGTTCCATGAATCTTTAGTGAAGGTTCGCCCCATGGTGATTCAATTATACAAAAATCTTGGCGTAAATTGATTGATTGCTTGTCCATACGGAAGATATGAAGCTCGAGCGGTTGTTAAGGGTGTGGCCCTTGAAATAGAACCTTATACATGACATATATGTCATTTTCCATTACCTAGAATGATGTGAATCCCACAATAAGATCATAAACTTTTCTAACCAATGAATGCTCCCTTAAATCATTTTATACATATAATTTGTTAATTCAAATGCAAGTTTAGAATTGTCAATTCATAATAAAATTGAAAAAGTAAAAAGGTGATTTTTCATCAGAATAAGGTGGATATATTAATCATGAGATAATAGGAAGCTTGAAATATTGAGTGCATAAGTATCTATTCGACATGGACTAGTAAATCTATGTGCATAATGAGATTTGTAACGAGGCACTTGAAATATTGATTGCATGAGTACCTTCTCGACAACGACTAATAAATATATGTATATAACAATAGTCATGATGTGACTACTTCTTATCGTAGCATGACAAAAAGTTGATCTATCGGTGATAAAATAGATATATTTGAGCATGGGAAAAAAATCACAAGGAATACAATTTAGAACTTTCAAAGATAAAAACAATAAATTATGGTTGTAATTTCGAGATAATGTTATATCAAGATAGGTGAAGGGTATTGAATTTTTACACACGTGATATATAATATATGTTATTAGAGGGGGTGAGATGCAAAATAATGTAATTGATTAAAAATGTAACTAACATCACAACTACAAATATTGGTGAAGTGTCATATATTTATTTTAAATAGAGGTTGATATGTCAAATTGTACTAAATTGCTTAGTAGTTTAATATTACACGTCTCATCATAAATATTATTATAACATTTTTTTGGGAAAGGGGTAAAAAGGTGGATTTTGGAAGGATTTGTATCCTCACAAAGCCCTCAAGGCTAGATAAAACATTAAATTGCTACATCGAAGAAGCCCACAGAAACAAAAAGAAAGAAAGCCACAAAGGTACACAAGCGAAGAACAAGAAAAGAGAGAAAAGGAGAGGCTGAAGAAACCTCAGCTACAAAGCACAAAAGATTACTCCAAAGGATCCCGATCCTGAGATCGTAATCTCATTTTATGGAGAGGCATACCTTTCTTTTCTAATTTACAACCGTCTATCCATAATTTCAATTAGGGTCCGAATTTTCATTCGGATACTCTAGAACCCAAAAACCAGAGGACTCTTTGGTCCCAACAATAGATGAAGATTCCTCCCCTAAAGGGAGAGTTGCCACATGTTCCACCTTTCCCGCCCCAATCACGGGGGAATCTTGTGTCTCAATTGGCTATTGAATTCTTTCATAGTCAACACTAACCCCTTTCGGGTCATTCGAGTAGGGATCGAATCCACCCCAACCACCAATAAGCTAGGATTTGAGTCCTTACACCAAGAAACTATTTCCTTACGTTATTGCTTTACTTTTTGACAATCTAAAGCAAGATGTCTAAGGGTAAAGCATTTCCTGCACCTAAAGGGAAAGCCTTCGTAATCATGAGGTTGTGACTAAATATTGTTCACCACTTTGATATCGGTGGAAGTTGGAAGATCCAAAGAGGTATCCAGATTGTTGTCCCCTCAAAAATTTCCTTCATTTTTCCAAGTCTAAACCTAAATTTTTGAGTTGGCACCCTTTGAAAATGGTCTAATAAGAGTATTTTGAAATATGGCACTTCCCAAGGGCTCAAGGATGTTTGGAACCTACTTCATCATATGGGAAATTTCTTCCCCTTTCCAAAAAGGTAAAGAAGTTGTTCTAACTCCTTGTATTGTGCAAGATATGGCTCGGCGGACTTAAGTTGTAATTTTTGCCCAAGGCGGACTGACAGGGCTGAGGAGATTTCTTTGCCACTTTGCCTTTTTGGAAAAAACGTAAATGGCGATGGCAGATCCGTGAGCCCAAGCAGGGCAAAGGAAATATTAAGGTTCTAGCCCCATAAAGAATAGAATTATGCCACGTGTACACGGGAGTGCGGGCTGGTAGAGAAAAAAGTTAAAATTTGCCAAAACTCCCAAAAGTCGTGAAAGGAAAGGGCTCGCTCACGGCCATTCGAATCACCTGTTGCCATGTGGATGGATCAGATTTGAAGGCACAAAATGTGGATTTAATGACCCACATTTAAACTGGCAAATAAATGTAATGGTTATTGGTTTCCCTTTCACCATGGTCGTTTCTCTACATTTTTGGAATCCGAATTCGATGTAAATGATTGTATTTCGATCAGTAACTACTTTTGACCACCCTGGGAAGTTGTAACCGCTCTTGGTATGCTATTTCATGTGCTCTATAATTCTTTGTAAGGGTTGGCAATCAAATTTTTGAAGACTGTAAATGATTTTCACATATAAAGGACAAAATAGATAGTCGCCATTCTTCTAAGCTTCTCCTTTCTGTAAATTTCTTCCATTTTCTTTCATTGTATGCGTTTCCATTTCAGTTGCAATAAGAAAAGATGGATTTTATGCCCCTTTGACCGAGGATTCATTGGTACTTTGTGACCAATACATTTTTATTAAGTCTTCTAGCTCTGTTTTGCAAATTAGTATTATTTCTTTTGTTAAAATGCATGTTGTAAACTTTCTAATCAATGTATGTACGCTTTTGATTTTCTACCTTCATCATTTATTTTCTTTCCTTCATTCCCACTCTCAGACCACTTTCTGTCCTTCCAAGCAATTGTAGGCTTTGCCATAGGGTCAGAGGAGTGCCCCTGTGATCTCTCTAGTTAAAAACCACCATCAAATTCGCTTGATTTTCATGCATAATATGGTAGTTGCACCGTTATAAGTAGAGGGAGTTAGATTCCCATAGTGTTGTTTTGGAAACCACCAATTTGTCCCCCAAGACAAATTTTCAAGCCAACAGCTTGATTTGCGCCCACCATGGGGCGATTCTACAACATTTGCACCTCTAGAAATGACCACAAGGTCATTAAATATCATTAGAGTTTATTGAAAATTTTGAGGTTTCTTGTGATCCACCTCCGAGAAGACCGTAAGCCTTCAAGGTGGCCGATAGGAGGTATACCCTAAGTTGAGAAAAGGAGGATATATTGATCCTGCTTTTGATGAACTTAAGAGAGAAGAACAAGCACTAGAAAGAGAGGAAGAGATAAGAGTTCCATTTAAAAGAGAAGAAGATATTTGGGCTCAATTTGAGGAGATTGAAAGACTCCAAGCAATAGAAAGAGAAGCAAAGGGAAAGAGAAGCAACTCTAGGCGATCAAGAAGCCGAAACAGAGACAAAATGGCTGATAACGAACGTGAAGCATGTAGACCAAACGTGTCATGGGGAAGGAACACTGGTCCACTCGCTCTCCCATGAATACTTCATGATCTTGCCAAGAGGTTCAAGGAATAATTTCCCCAAATTCAAAGGAGATGGCTCCCAACTACCTGAAGAACATGTAGCAGCCTTCATCATTGCTTGTGGTGTGTTAGGTGTTGAAGATGAAGATGTATCAGTCAAACTTTTCATGGAGTCACTTCAAGAAAAGGTTGCTGAATGGTTCTACATGTTGCCCCCAAGATCTATCATGGGCTGGGATGATATAAGAAGTGCATTTGAACATAGGTTCAAGAGCACTGAATATTGCCAAGATCTGTTGGTTCAGTTGGTTCAGATGAAGAAAGAATCTTCCGAGTCCATGAGATATTTCGTTCAGGTTCGACAGATTAACGAGAAGAATCCCAGAAGATGTAGTCCCTCCTGATAACAATTTGAAGAGATTCTTCATCAGTGCCTTGCCATCGGAAGTTGGTTTCTTCCTCAGAAGAGACCAACCAAGAACATTGAGGGAAGCTCAAGAATCTGCCATTGAAACTGATGATGATTTAATCCTTTCTAGAAAGGTGAAGGGCCCGAACGGAAAACAAAAGGGTCAAAGTTTTAATTCAGTCACAACAGATCCAATGTTTCAAAAAATGGAAAATGATTTGGTTGCCTTGAAGAATCAACTATCACAAATCACCATGAGGAACAATCCAAGAAGACCAAACTTTAATGATAGGCAGCAGATTGCACCACCTCCTCGCCAACTTGCTCTTGAAGCACCACCAGTCAACGTTGCCTTTGATACCAGAGAGGAAGCTGAAGTTGATGAACCTGAAGGAGATGATGAAGAAAACTATGAAAGCTACCTAGAAGTTGAGGAAGTTGACATGCACAATGGCCTATTTGAATTCGTTGATGATGATGAAGAAGAAGATGAGGAAACACCAAGTTTCTCATGTGATGTTTTCACCCGAGCACAGTCCAAGAAAAACACTCCATCTTCGGTGGCTACAAAGGAGAAGAAGGCCAAAGAAGTTTCCACTTCAGAGGTCACACAGAAGAGGATCATCAGCAAAGGTTCTCCATTACCACCCTCCATGGATTCTGCTAGAGAAAAACTAGACTTGGTCGTTGCCAAGAACCCTGTTGTTATACCAAGTAAGTCATCATTTCCTTCTTCTAAGTCTCAAGTTGCTAAGCACGCTTTCCCTTCCATTGGAGTCTCTCGCCAAAACATCCACAATTCAGCCAAAGGTTACATCTTCACTTTACTGCTAAACAAACTGCTGCACCTAGTATTGCTCCATTTGATTTTGTTGAGCATGCAAGCAAAACTAAAATCCAACTCTCAGAGTTAGAGTACTTGCAAACGCACCCAGCCCAATTTGATAGATTTATTAATGCGATCAGGGTAAGAGCTCTATATCCTCGAGTTCCACTTCGAAAGGACTTCTCCCAAAGACCGTCCACACCTCCATCTCGGAACATGTTAGCTCTCAGTGCTACCAAAACATCTAGAGTTGAGCCTTTTTATTTGTCTCTCCTCATAAATGGTTTTGAATTGAACAACTGTATTATTGATTCCGGAGCTTCGATAACGTAATGCCTCTCAAAGTTGCAAATGCCCTTGGCCTAACTTTGAATAGAGTAAATGGAGCATGTTATTCCATGGAATCGAAACAAGTGCCACTGATTGGAAGGATAAAGGATGCACAAGTAGCTCTGGCTGACTTCCCTAACGTGAAAGTGCTTCTAACTATTTTAGTGGCAGACATCCCAACTGCTTTTGGCATGCTTCCAAGCAAAAGTTTTTGTAGAGATCTAGGTGGAGAAATTAAAATGGACTGGTCATTTGCTACTATTCCAATCAAGGGTGAAACGAAGAGGTTGTTGCATGTTAGGAAAATGAAATACACCGTGCAAAAGTCCGAAACTCAAAAAGCTAACATTTTGTACCAAAATACTAGGTAGATGAATCACTGGGTGACAACCGAGGAGGAAGAAGATATCCCAATCTTGATAGGGCCAGACATGCCTTCCCAAAGAGATTTGAATTTGGAAGAAGCACTAAGGAGATTTGAGTTACAAGAAAGCAGCCACGAATCACCAGATGATGCAGACCCGAAAGAAGAGGAGACGGTTCTTAATAAATTTCAAGAAGATAAATCATCTGACATGCTCTTCCAAGGCGAGGATTTGTTCTCATCTCAGTCAGACCATCTATGGAGATACAAAATCAGCTTGTGATGAGCCTGTGAAAGGATTGAAAGAAATATTCGTATAAGAAATGCTTGAAGCTGTAGAAGAAACTGAAGATCCTGAGCTCAGTGTCGAGCTCCTGATGTAAGCCAAAAATCTACAAGACAAGCATGGAGCTGATTTGGAAGCCGTAACCATGAGAAGGTTGGCCGCATTGAGATAAAACAATATGAAACATACGATGCCATTTTGGAGCTGATGATTGATGGATGCCATAAAGAAATGGATTTATTTTCCTTCCCATTTGAGGATGAAGACTCTTTCCATGATGAAGAAATTGAAGCAAGGAGTTTCGAGGTCTCTGCAAATGAATCTCTTTTTGATGAAGGATTGTTAGAGTGCATTGATTCCCAAGATAATGAGGTAATCCCTCTAGATAGTTTCCTTGAGCCACATTCTTCAAAGGGATACAAAGATGAGCTACGAAAATAATGCAGCATAACTTCGTGCAAGAAATATTGGATGCAATTCAAGCTGAGGAAGACCCCGATCTAATTCTTGATCTCTTTGTTTGTGTCATGGACATACAAGACAAGAATGAGTTTTCCTCCAATCCTCCCATCAATACTCAAATGCCTCATAGTGGAGTAGAGATAAAGGATGAATCAAATGTTTCTCATGGAGAAGATTCCAATGAGCATAGACCGAAAAGAAAGTAACTCAAAATATCTAATGAATTGGAATAGAAATCAGCTTTGGGGCAGCAATGAGATGCTCGATGGAGAATCAACTATATGGATAAACATGGAAGGAAATTGGCACTATCAAACTGATTTCAAAGAACATGAAGGTAATGGAATTTCCAAGCAAGGACCTGAGCATCAATAAGTTCACATGGATTCACTCCTACCAAGTACACAGATAAATGTGGAAGCACCTGGCTTTCATAAGCAGCTGAGGAGGGGAGGCTCCTTTCGGAACCTGTCAATGACTTCGCAGAACATAACCATTTGGTGTTGCCTCTTCAGGGGTAACTTTTGAGAAATGAAAAGTCCATCAGTGAAAGTGAGTTGTCCCTCACCTTGTAACATAGTTTTGTTTTTTCCCCTTTTTTGTTGTGTGTTTTTGTTTCCCCTTTCTGTTTTGGTGTTTTTTTTTTGTGTGTCCTCTTCTTCCTTCTCTCTTTCCTCAGAAGTTGTACATGACTCTGCAAGGCCCAATGGATAAGACACCGGTCAACGTTATATGCTTTAAAAATTGAGATTCTAGATCCTCATGCCATGTTATCTCCCTGTTTAATCCATGTCATGTCCCCAAGCTAGAGCCATTGTTGTCCCCTCAAAAAGTTCCTTCATTTTTCCATGTCTAAACATAAATTTTTGAGTTAGCACCCTTTGAAAATGGTCTAATAAGAGTATTTTGAAATCTTGCACTTCCCAAGGTCTCAAGGATGTTTGGAACCTACTCCATTAGACGGGAAATTTCTTCCCCTTTCCAAAAAGGTAAAGAATTTGTTCTAACTCCTTGTTTTGTGCAAGATATGGCTTGAAGGACTTAAGTTGTTTTTTTGCCTAAGGCGGATTAGCGGGCCGAGAAGATTTCTTTGTCACTTTGCATTTTCGGCAAAAAAGTGTAAATGGCATGGCGGATCCATGAGCCCAAGATGGGCGGAGGAAATATTAAGGTTCTAGCCCCACAACAAATAGAATTATGCCACGTGTACACCTGGAGCGCAAGCTAGCGGAGAAAAAAGTTAAAATTTTCCAAAACTCCCAAAAGTCATGAAACGAAAGGGCTCATCCGCAGCCACTCAAATCACCTTGCTTGCCACATGGATGGATTAGATTTGAAGGCACAAAACGTGGATCTAATGGCCCACATTTAAACTAGCAAATAAATGTAACGGTTGTTGGTTTCTCTTTTGCCATGGTTGTTTCTCTGCGTTTTTGGAATCTGAATCGATGTAAATGATTTTATTTCGATTGTAAATACTTCACCACCCTAGGAAGTTGTAACCACTCCTGGAATGCTATTTCATGTGCTCTGTAATTCTTTGTAAGGGTTGGAAATCGAATTTTTGAAGACTGTAAATGATTTTCACGTATAGAGGACAAAATAGATAGTCGTCATTCTTCTAAGCTTCTCCTTTCTATAAATTTCTTCCATTTTCTTTCATTATATGAGTTTCCATTTCAATTTGCAATAAGAAAAGATGGATTTTATGCCCCTTTGATCGAGGATTCGATTGGTACTTTGTGACCAATACGTTTTTATTCAGTCTTGTAGCTCTGTTTTGCAAATTCGTATTATTTCTTCCATTAAAATGCATGTTGTAAAATTTCTAATCAATGTATGTAGGATTTTGATTTTCTACCTTCATCATTGATTTCCTTGCCTTCATTCCCACTCCCTTTCCCACTCTCAGACCACTTTTTTCCTCAGTAGCAATTGCGGCTTTGCCATAGGGTCGAGGAGTGCCCCTGTGGATCTCTGGTTAAAAAACCACCATCGAATTCACTTGATTTTCATGCATAATACAATAGTTGCACCGTTATAAGTAGAGGGACTTAGATTCCCATATTTTTGTTTTAGAAACCACCAATTTGTCCCCCAAGACAAATTTCCAAGCCAACATAGATCTACCAAAATTCTCGCATATGTAGTGTGAGTATAAAATTTTGTTTTGGAGTCAATGGATAAGAACTTTCCCAAAGCATTGCCAATATCAATCAAGCACTCCTCCACCCAGAACTATAGTGGGAGATGAGGTAAGCACACCCATACCGTTTTGACATTAAACTCAATAGTTAGGGGATTGAAATTCGAAACCACGGTTTCATCAACAAGTGATGATGTTGCAGTTCCCATAGTTTGGACATGATAGAATCCCTATCATCCGAAGAAATGAAAATCGCAATGAAGAGATCCCTTACACAGTATAAATTTCCATATTAGTAGACAATAGGGGGTGTCAATTTGAGGAGATCTGCGAGTGGAGAAGCTATAGCCCAGGCCAGAGACCATTGAAGCAGCGATCAAACCCCTGGCTAGAGAAAAATCTTGATTCCAACACCGACTCCTAAAAGAGATTAAAGGAGTGGTTTTAACAGTAGATAAAGGTTTTAAAGATGCCAAAGAAGAATTCGTAGCATGTAGGATCGAGGGTTGCACATTCCCTTCATAAATATCTAATAAAACCTTATCACTAACAATATAAGGAGCAAATGGTGCATTCGAGGAAGCAATCGCAACCTTCTTGACCACAAAGGCAACAAACATAGTTGAGCCACTAGATCCAAGCACCTTTACCCCCAAGACAACATTGAACAAACCGTCGAGACCAAGAACAATCTTCTCGTAACAAACATCGCCCACACTAACACCCTGTGCAGGCCACAAAGGGCATGACTTCCATGGCCGTCGAGGCCAAGGTTAGGGAATGGGAAGGAGATAGGGAAATGCATGAAGAGGGAAAAGCCATGGGGCTATTTTTACAAAATGTGCCCTTTTGTAATGCTAAGATTGAATACCTCGATCGACAATATTATTATAACATTAATTGAATATAATAATTTTATATTAACTAATTGTATTTTTGTTTTTCATTTCTTGGTAATTTGATGTTTGATATTAAAAGAAAAGAAAATATTCCTTAATAATCTTATTCCCAAATATTTCATTTATTATGTCAAAGTTTTATAAAACAAACACACAAACAAATTAATACCATGGTGATTCACTTTTCCCGTACTCAATGCATTTATGTTTAATTTTATTATTGTATGTTGGATTTATCACATCAACCAACATATTTATATTTATTATTATATTATGTTTGATCTGTCTTATCAACCAACATTTTTATGTTAATTATTATGAAGGTTTATGTTAGATTTATCACATCAACCAACATTTTATATTTATTAGTATATTATGTTTGATTTGTTTTATCAACCAACATTTTTATGTTAATTATTATGTTGAAGGTTTCAAAGGCAAAGTTATATAGCGATGAATAAAAATCCACCGGTTTTGTGGCTAACCAATTAGATTTCATTTGCATGGTTCAAACTATAGTTTTAGTAAATACATTTTAATTTTAATTTTCAAAAATATTTTTCTTAAATGTTGATATTTTGAGGGCTACCATGTAAGCTTTGACTTTCAATCGCTTAAAAAAATTGACCAATAGAAATGTAAGGTTTTATTTTAGGTTTATCATGCACTATAATTTTGTTTTCATAATAATGCAATGTTATATAACTAAAATGCAAGAACTTAATTTAATGATTTTTTTTATCGAAAGTTTCATGTAGATTTATTGATGCCAACATTAATGACCTTTCAAAGGCATTGTAATGGCAAAGTGGTCTACCTTTAATGAATGTGAAGTGTTCAATAGTAATAAAGATGGAATGAAATCCAAAGGGATTGTTCTTTTGGGATTAGTGACATTGCGTGTAGCATTGGATCCATTTCAAATATAGCTTGATTTTTATTTTCTTGAGTTTGAGAGTCATTTTGTCCCAAGCCCATTGGTATTCTCCTCTTTTATTGTTGTGGAAGATACAAACTACAAAATGCAAGAAGCGAGAGGTTGAATCATCATTGGAGTTTGGGGTCCCGAGAGGATAACATTTGATCCTCAAAATAGGGGCCTTATACCAGTCTTGCAAATGGCACAATTATGCACTAGGACAACTTGAATCATCATGTTTGGTCTCTATTTGTGCATACTTGTCCCAATAGGTACCAAGGAAATTCTCTCTTTTTTTTATGTGAGTGATGAGTGATATAATTGTGTTACCGGTTAGGAAAGAGGACCCATAGTTAAGCGAAGTCTAATAGTTGAGAGAGGGTAATTGAGGGGAAATACCCCAAACTTGAACAAACTTATTTGAAAAGTAGTTTTAACTTGTACCCATAAAGATTTAAAGTATCCAATCATAAGGTGACACATCATCTATCCAACTTTTAAATACCTCATGCATAAGTTTAGGTCTAACCATTTTTTAATGCATTTCGTTTTTAATTTTAAATCGATTCAAAAGACGACTTTCCTCCAAATAAAAACATGAAACAAAAATGTATGTGTTAAATACATGATAAATCAATTGTGAGATAAATTTCAAGTGTTGGTGTGATGTCATTTAATTGCCACATATGTGCCAAGTTAGATGTTAGGCAGTTGATTTCACCCCCTATCATAAGTGAAAGATGAGCAAAGAGGCACACAAATATGCAATACCGTATGTAAAGTACGAGCACATATGTGGGCTGAGATTCTTCAATAGAGTTATATGGGATTTGTCTATGGCATATGCATATTATGGTTTGATAATGATGGGCTCTCGAGGAAGCTTGGCTACTCATTGTGGCGTGAATTGGTACATTCCAGGAGGAGTCTTTGTTGGTGTATATGACTTATTTCATCATTATTCAAAGTCTTATACACCATATATGGTTATTCATCTCACTTAGTGAGGTCATAGGTCATTAGGGTTAGTTGGGTTGTCCATGTGGCATGCACATGGGTTATACAACACTCCTATAAATACCTATTATTTTTTTATCTATGACAATGTTCGACCTTATTTCTTTCATGGTTGATTCTCATTTGTGATTCAAGTTCTTGCTTACTACATAGAGCATTCACGTCACCATTAGAAGTGCAACCTATTTGATGTGCATAGGGTTTCGTATTGATCCTCGCAAAACAATCTGATATGGTATCATAACTATTGTTCAGTAAAGGTGCACTCATTTGATTTATGGTTGTTAATTACTTCATTTTTTGGTTTTCATGTTTCTTGTGCAAGTGTTCGATCATCCTTTAGAATATTGTTGTGGGTTTAACATTCTCATTTTTGGAGTTTGTGCTAGTTTTTGGTTGTGCATGTGCAGTTTTAGGTGTTTCACAATGCAGATCTAACTAGTTCTTTACTACTAAGTTTGGAGGGATATCTAAATCTAGAGGTTGGTTTTGGATTTACGGTTTTCGCTTTTAATTAAAGTGATTTTTTTAATTTTTTATTGGAACCCCTTCCCTGCCTCTATTGGTCTAGTATCTAGTTTTTCCCTGTCTATTTGATCATCCTCCCTACCAACTCTGGTGAGCTCCTGGCTGCGAGTTGTCTCATTCTTGGCCGAGCCGGATTGTTTTTTTCTTGGTCGAGTAATGTAGCCAAACTTAACACATACTCATTACTCTGCAAATCTTGAATTCAAAAGAGAATAAATATTCTTCTTCATTATTCAATCATGGATTACAATGCTTCATAAATAGGAAAACAACTCCCAACTCGAGTTGTCAATCAAACTCTAACTAACTTTGACTAAATCTACTCTAGGTGGCGAAGTTTACTATTTTTAGTAGTTTACAAGAACTTGTTATTCTTAGTAAGGTTCGCATGCTTATTCGTATGAGCACAAAATTTTCCACGCATCTTCTACATGCCTAAATTAGAGGAATTTCCAACTTTCTAACCCATTATACATGCAAGAGACTAAAATTAATTAATGCCCTGAAATAGGAAAAAATCGAATTACAACTTAAATCCTAATTTTCGACACCCAAATGGTGGCTTTAGGGCCCAAAAATGTGTCAAAAATGGCTCCAATCAGCAAGGATAGTTGAGTGATGCGTTCGTCTCATCAAAACAAGTGGTTTAGAAAAATGGACTCAAACGGACACCCGGATCAAAAGTTATGATCATTTCAAGTTTTTGCTAAAAATAGTATATCATTCTCCCCTGCTTGAAAAAGTGTAGCTTCTACAAGTTCTCTTCTTCAAATTTCTGCCATTTATCTTTATCTAACTTCTTAATCTCCCACTTTGTGACCCATGTTTTGTCCTCTTGTTCCAATCCTTTCCAATGTACCAAATATTTTTGTATTGCCCATGTCCCATGTTCACTTTGTTTTCTTGTCTAAAATCTGATCCACTTCTTCTTTTTTCACCGAAACCTACTGCCTCTAATCTACTACTTCTTCAATAACATCCCCTTATTCACTATCCCCATGAAAATAATATAAGTCTGAAACATTAAACACTAGAGAAATATCAAAATTTCCTAGCAATTCTACCTCATAAGCATTATCATTTTTTCATGATTTTGTAGGGACCAATCTTCTTGTACTTCAACTTGTTATAGGTTCCTTTTGGAAACCTTTCCTTCCGAAGGTATACCATAACCAACTCACCCACTGTAAAAACCTTTCTCCTTCTGTGCACATATGTTATTTCCTTATACTTATCATTACTATTTTGTAGCTTCTTCTGCACTTCTTCCTGCAATTGTTGTATATGTTCGACAAATGCTTCTACATCATCACTAACTCTGTCATCATTTAGTAATTGCACCAAATAACAACCCGTTTGGATTACTCCCATACACAATATAAAATGGAGACTTTCATGTGGATCTATTATCTTGAGCTATTATAAACAAACTCAACTTGTGGTAATGCTAAGTCCCATTGTTTTGGCTTTTCCCCAACTATGCACCTTAACAGGTTTCCCAAACTCCTATTTACCACCTTTGTTTGCCCATCAATTTGAGGATGATAGGCATTGCTTGAATTGTAGTTTAGTTCCCAACTTCTTCCATAAAGTCCTCTAAAAATGACTTAAGAACCTTGTGTCCCTATCTGAAGTAATGGTTTTGGAACACCATGCAACCTAACAACTTCTCTGAAAAAAAAATCTACTACTCTTGTTGCATCACTAGTTTTCTTACAGAAATAAAATGAACCATCTTAGAGAACCTATCAACAACCAAAAAAATTGAGTCATTACCTCGTTGTGTTTTTGGTAATCCCAAAAAAATCCATACTCAAATTTGTCCATGATCCTTTGGGAACAAGAAATGGCATATACAACCATGTATTCTATGCATGGCCTTTCGAGACTTGGAAAATTCTACACCTCTCCACATATCTTACCACATCTCTTTTCATCTTTGGCCAATAGTATTTCTCTTCTACCAAAGCTATAGTCTTATCCTTACCAAAATGCCCAACCAATCCTCTGTTATGCAACTCTTTCACTATTAGTGCTTGGGTCATTAACATACTTATTTACAACATTTATTTACTTTATTTATAGTTGTTCACAACTTAGATTAACTACCCCTTATATTTTAATTTTAGTTAATCACTTACTTTGCCATGCGAGTTATCTTCCCCATCGAGTTGGCCTTTTTGCTTTGTTTGCAAATGATTTACCACGAGAATCAACTATGATTTTTTTTCTTATGAACGTTTTTACTTGCACATCTTTGTGCATCGACATGCGACTTTTGTATTGGGGTTGCTTACATTTTTATAGGGCATTTGTAGTCGAGTTTCCTTGCTTGAGTTCTTTGACCCGCATATTGAGTTGGGCTAGTTTTTGTTACTTTGAGCTCTGTTGAGCCTCTGCGCATTGGCACAAGTTACTTCTCTATTGCTCGGCTCTTGAGCTTCTCAAACCCTTGCACTATTTATTCCTACTTTGCTTCATTTACATTTGTCTTTTTGGGTTTAGTTTTGTGTTGTAGAGTCGAGCCTTGAGTTGAGATGTGCATGGTGTGGTGAGTTTTCCATGTAATCGGGTTGCAGCACCTATTTGGTAGTCAAGTTTCATGTTGGTTTGTTTGCATCGAGTCTCTTTATAGAGTAGGGTTTCTTACATGTCGAACCGTGTTTTCCTTTTTCCTGTCTCTATTACCCGGTTGATCTATGTCATTGCTTCGAGTGATCTTAGTTGATCTAATGTGCTCTTTTCATCCACTCGAGTTGTTGGAAACCCAACTCATTCCACTTGCTCTGCTTGAGTCTCTCGCCTTTGCAATTAACCTATTCTGCTGACTTGCTCGCTCAAAGAATCTCACCGAGTTTTCTACCATTTCACCCGGTTCTCAAGCTTATCCTCGTATCAATTTGTCCTTCACCTACCTCCTCTTGCCTCGAGCTCAATCCCGCACGACCCACCGAGCACACCAATTGAGTCATCGTTCCCACCTTATCCTTAAGCCTCATGCTTAAATACTCGAGCCTCGTATCACATCTTGACCGAGCTTCTTTTTAGAAAAAAACATAGCTTTTTAAAATATTAAGCGGATGATTTTTTGAATAAAGTGGGGTTTTAATATTAGAGTGGGCTTTGTTGATATTAGGTGGGTTAGTTAATCAAAGTGGGGGTCCTTTTTATTATAAGATAAGGGGGTTTTATTAAGAATTAGGTTTTAATTCGTATAGTTAGGATCTATTTTTTTAAAAGGTGATTAAATTGATTAAATGATTTAATAATTTTTAAATTAGGCATCTAATTAAAAATTTTAGGGCCTTTTAAATTTGATTAGTAGTCAATTTTATTGTTTGACTAATGTTATAGTTAATTTTTTAGTCCTTTTAATCTTTAGAATTAGTCTAATTGGGCATTTCCAAAGTGTGATTTCTAGCGTTATTAGACAATTTTTTCTACTAATCATTTATTGGAGTGTGTAGTGCACCTTCTAGCATTTTTTCCCTTTCGGGTGCATTTTTGACATCTTGGAGGTCCCTAAGACTCATCTTGAGCCTATTTTTTGTAATGCAATTACCCTTATTATTGTTTGCGAACTAATGTGTGTGGTCACCACAGTCTTGTAGTAAGGGGGTTTCTGCTGCGACGCGAGACATTTTTTCTCACATCGAACTTTGTTTTGTTCCTGGCTTACACCCTTTTGTGCTTGTTTACATGTTATTTGTTGCTTCCGACTAAGACTTATTATAACCTCCACTCTTGCATGATTTATCACCTACTGTAAGGTGAGTGGTCAATTGTCCCACGTCACATGCGAACACACCTTATTGTAATCAATACACTACTTATAAAGTGTCGTAAATATGGGGTTATCATTGTTCTTGGGTGTTGTATTACATGCAGATGCATTCTCGGTTGAGTCTAACGTCTTATAACCTTGTGTGTGTTCTTAAACCCTTCTTTTCTTACATTATGCACTTCTTGCTTTTTAAAGGATGCACCATGGAGATTGCTTTTCCCAAACCTATGCTTCATAGGACTGTTTTTGCATTACAACCTCCACCTCTTCTTCTTGGTAGGGATAACTATGCATTGTGGCATTTGAGCATGGAATGTTTTCTTATTCACAATGACCTTTATCTCCAATTATATGGACAGTACCTACCCCCAAGTGATCTTGATCAACTTGAAGACTGGCTTGACACTTATAACATGGTTGTTGGTCATTTGTTGATGTACATTTCTAGGCCTCTCCACCATCATGTGGCACACATAGAGTGTCCTCACACTATTTGGAGCATTCTTTAGTTCTTATTTGGAGACCCTTCAGAGATTGTCGTTGTTGCTTCTCCTACTGATACAATTGTCTCCTCTTCCTCTTCATGTGATGACAATTTTTCTGACACAAACTCACTTATTTTTATCATTGATGATGAGGATCATTCTTCTAGTTTTGATGACAAGAGTACAAATGAGGACTTGTCTCTTCCTCTCATTCACCTTTCAAAGAGTGTGTTAACACTCCTCCCTTCCCAATAGATATCGGGTAGTCTTATTACCAACCTCATACTTTCATTACATCTGCCTCCTTTCCACTTCTAGTGTGTGAGGCCTTTCCACTCCCCTCTTTCATGCATTGATGATTCATACTTGTCAGACATTGCACTTTTATTTATCAAGCCACCATTTTCGGATGAGTATTTACTAGACCTTTGTTGTCTCTTCGCAGTACCTACTTGCATTACCATAAAGGGAGTTTCTTGTCCTTTTACAAGTGTTTTAGAGGATTTTCTCATCTCCTTTGTTGGGAGTGACCCTTTTGGGACTCTTATCACTTCCACTTTTTCAGAGACCATCACTAATCCACCCTTTCTTATGGATCCTCTTTCTACTATTGTGGGGGTTGTTACATTGCCTTCACTTCACTTGGGCATCCTTTTGGCGGATGTCCCTCTCTCATACCCGAACAATTCTATGTTCATGGAATTGCCTTTAGCTCTTGTGCACTTAATTTCTAGACCTTTGTCACATTTACGTGGACCATAATCATAGTTCTTCATACTGCTACCTTTGTGTTCCTTCATGGAGTGGTCAAAATTTTAGTACACCATTTATGTTCTTCCTAAGGGAAGAAACATTATTTGATGCAAACGGACCTTATTTAGTCTACATGTAGAAGACCACATCATTGAAACTCTTCTTGGAGACTTCATAGAGTTACAAAATTCATATCCGGTTGTAGAATTCTTTACCAAACCCTTCGTTGAAGCCAAGTATCCTTACTTGTGCTCTCATCTCGGGGTAAAGTCCACTATTGCTTCTGCACATCTACTTTTTCCTCTCCTCTTTAGGATTCTCTTCCACCTTTAGAGACACTTCATGTTCCTCCTCCCCCCACCATTGATTATAGAATTTAAGGTCCTTTAAATTCCATGGGATTTCATCAGAATTCATCTTCTAAAGGAACTGCTAGTTATTTTCTTCTCCTCATCTTCTTCTTATAGAAATATTACAATTTGTACATGGGTACCTTGTAATACCTTTAATTACTATGACTCATTCAATGCATATTTCTTAGGTTGTTTAGGATAGTATTTTATCTCTTGTAATTGGATGTTTTTCCCTTAGGGGTTTTCCTCCATTACTTGAGATTTTTATTGTACATGGGTACCTCATCAAGCCTAGTTATCGGACCCATTTCCCTTCTCCTCTTCTTCTTTTCTAGAAAGATCATTGTTTGTACATGGGTACTTTATCATGATTTAGTTGGTGGGCTCAATTGACACTTATTTCTTAATTGTCTAGGGGATTTCTCTTTCTATTCCAACTTTCCATGACCTTTACCTCAACTTTGATGAAGCGGGGGTGTTGGTGTATATGACTTGTTTCTTCTTCATTCAGTGTCTTGTGCACCATATATGGTTATTCATATCACTTAGTGAGACCATATGTCATTAGGGTTAACTAGGGTTGTGTCCACTTGTCATGCACATGATTTACACAACACTCCTATATGTACCTCTTTTTTTATCTATCAGAATGCTAGACCATGTTTCTTTTGTGCTTGATTTTCATTTGTGATTCGAGTTCTTGCTTCTACTTGGAGCGTTCATGTCACCATTGGAAGTGAAACCTATTTGATGTGCATGGGGTTCTGTATTGATCCTCACAAAATAATTTGATAGTCTCACGGGCATGAGAATTAGTTTAATCATAGAAGCCTAAAAGATATGATGGACCTTTTAAGCTCTAGCGAACATGGCATTCACTTGTTCACGTTTTATGCTTCAAAGTAAAATATAGGTATAGTGTTGTAAGCCTTATGATTCCTAATGAATGAAACAAAATATAAATCAATGCACAACCCTCTCTCCGTATATATATAATTTTTTATTTTCCCTATACCAAAGTACCTCCACCGAATCGAATTAATCTATTGTGCAAAACAAATTGCTTTTTGAATCTAATTAATAATTTAACTTTGACGTCAAGAGAAATTGAATCACATTTTAAACTATTAATTTTGTTGTTTGTGTGAAATGTAGACCCTTCAAACCAATTCATAATTCTTACAATGGGTTGAGAAGAACAACCCAAATGTTAAGTAAAAAAAATTATTTCACAAGAATCCTAGAGCTCTAAAACTAAAAATGATACGACTTTATAGAATTAAATATAAATTAGTTTTAAAATATAAAGAGGGTTTTGAACGAAAGAAAAACAAGTATTTTTAATGAACTGTATTTGTTTATTTTGTACATATTCAATTTGTGAAAAATGTTTGGACTTTAGTTAGATGTATATCATTCGAGTTACTTTCCCTACCATTTGCTTGTTTTATTCTTTGAACCGATTGTGATATAATAAATTTATTTAAAAGGTGTTGGGATCCTCTAAATGCCGTATGTACTCTCCTATGGGATTTGGAATGTGATTAACATTATTTTTCTTTTTCATTGATTTGATGTTATACTTTGATTTCTTTTTAACATTACATGGATATGAATACCACATATTCACAACTATCCTGACATAGGCCATACAGCTTTTGGGTAGATTGGAAGAATCATTATATCCATAATGTTATATTTGAAACTTTATTTTATGGCTATAGGAGATTTTGATACTAAAGGGAGATAATTTGGCTTAGTGTTTTCCTAATATGGTAATGAGAATAGTAGGAGTAAGCTTAAACTCACATTAATCACACATTCTCCTTGCAAATCTGGTTATTTTACTTATGATACATGACTACACAACATGAGTTTGTTATATTATATCTCAAAGTAGGTGGTGGTGTTATATCCATTGTTGTGGTCTTGGCATGTTTGTTATCTCATATCTCGGTAGGTGGTGGTGTTGCATCTATTTTTGTGGTCTTAGCAATGTTTGTTATCTTATATCTCAATAGATGGTGTTGTTGTATTTATTGTTGTGGTATTGATGTGGGGCTTTGGGTTGGTGTATTTGATGGGGTTGGATTTTGCTATCAAGATAACTTGTGGAATCCAAACAAATTTGTATATTATTACTTGGTTTCTAAGAATTTTCTTATTGTAGCGATGTCATATTTCCCAACATCCACTCTTGAATGAAAGACCATCAACAATTTACTTTAGTAAGTTTATTTTTTCCACTACTTAGTTTCTCTATATTAATTGAAGACATGCATTTGTATCATGATGGAATTAATAATCTATATCAAATATTGGTTGAGTTAGCCCAAGTCTAGTGTAATTCTAATAGATAACTATGTATGAAAGGTGTTATTTTTATGCTTTGTAGTTTGCACATTTCAAGTCCTTTTCAATAGAATGAATTCATAAATGCTTTTAATCACACATAGTAAGAGATCATATCTTCCTAAGACATTATATGTTAAACAATTTGTAACCCTACACTTGCTTTCACATTGTGTTAGGTGTGCTTCAAGGTATCTCACACCTATAAAATCATATAAAAAAGCTCCTATCCATCTACTACAAGACACTTCAAACCCTGCTCATCTAGTTTCACGATGACAAAAATTGTAATAAAAGTTGAAAACATTCAATTTTAAAGTCTTTTTTTGTTGAATGCAAATTACTTGGCAAAGTGTTAAAAAGGAAAACCTATTTTGATGCCCAATTTATAACTTCATTAATGAGAATCATCTCATTTTCCTAAATAATCTAAAATCTAAAACATACTTGCTTAAGAGGGATTTGTCATTTCATGCTTGGGTTATATGTTAGTATTATAAATATTCCAATAAACTAATACAATAAGTAACTACTTAATTCATACAAATGATTAATTAATACAACTTTAATACCATAATATTAAGACAAACATTAATTAACTAGTATAGTAATGATATTAAGTTGTGTTTATGGACTAAATGAATTATTTGACCACATTTATTTTCTAAAGATACTTTGTATATTTTTGCATCTCATTCCACAATCACTACAAATCATAATAATACTTGTTCTATCTATTATATAATTCTCTACATTAAAAACAATAAAGTGATTAAGCTAAAATGTAATTTTATATGCCTAATATGAATGCTTATATAGACATAGAGTAAATGAATGACAAATAAATACAACAATGAATATTTGAGAAACTAAGCAATAAATAATGAAACCCTAATTACAAACAAAGGGTAGAAATCCTTAGTTGGTTCGCAGAGTTTGAAAAATGGAAAATGTGAAGCATAGACCATCACACTCGGAGCACAAAACATGTAGAATCGGAGGAAGAGACTAGACTAGGGCTCTGAGAGGGATAGGCGCACCAATAAGTTCCTTGGACTGTTTAAGGTGCACAGGTGCTCGTGGAAATGCTCATAAAACCTCCTATGAGGTGTCACAAGGTGTTCACCTTTAGTCTCCTTTGATCGCTCTCCGAGGTCTCCCCGGATCTTCGAGGTCACTTTAAACCTACAATAAAATATGAACATGCAAAACCCTCAAATAGACATCAAATCTGTTGGGGTTAGATCATATCGGTTGTCTGAGCATATATTTAGATCTAATCATACAAGCAATAAATATGGAAATAAAACAGAAGAACAATACACAAGATATAAAGTGGTTCACCCATTTGGGCTTATGTCCACCAAGAAACAACCAATGTATTATTCAAATCTTTGTAGAGAATATACAATGAATATCTGCAATCTTACACACCTCTCCTAGATGTACAATACTTTCTTCCTCACAAGCTTATCTTTTTCTCTCTCCAAGAATTCCTTCTTACAATTCTCAATTCTTATGTTCTAACCCTAGCTTTCTACCTTATTTAAACATATACAATCTTAGGTCACTTTAGCTATGTAATTACAACCATTAGATCACCTTTTAATCAAAGGTTAGGTCTAATTCACGTGACTTAAATAAAATCAATGATGCATAGGTAATTGATGTCGGTTACCCTAACTGATACCAGTTCCTCCCTTGCTGATTGATGTCGGTCCCTAGGTGACCAATGTCGGTTACCCAACCGATGCCGGTTACTATGTATTCAACAAGTTCATAAAACATGCTATTTGTGAAGAAATTGAGATCCACAACTCAACAATCTCCCACTTGGAGATAAATTACTGCATTGTACCATATAACTCCATTCTTGGATCCTTTCCTTGGCATGTTTCTTCCTTTTCAAGTCTCAAACTCGAAGACCAACAGAAGTGGAGTGTAGCTCCAACTTCTCCTTTGCCAATGAATTCATTAACATATCCATAGGGTTCTCTTTTGTATGAATTTTCTCCAGTTTCAACTGCCCATCCTCCAATACCTGCCGTATGAAGTGATATCTCAACTGAATGTGTTTCGTTCTTGAATGAAACACTAAGTTCTTTAGCCAGATGAATCACACTTTGACTATCACTGTATAATCTGCAATCCTCTTACTCCTTTCCCAACTCTTCCATGAACCTGCTCATCCATATCATCTCTTTGCTAGCCTCTGTAGTTGTAACATACTTGGCCTCTGTAGTAGACAAGGCCATAACCTTTTGCAATCTCAAAATCCAGCTAACTGTCATGCTAACTACTACTACTATGAATACATATCCAGTGGTGCTTCTCATACCATCCAAATCTCCAGCCATATCTGAATCAACATAGCCACATAAAGAAGTATCTAACCCTCCATAGAATAATTATATGTCAGGTGTCCCTCTCAAATACTTGAGAATCCATTGGACTTCTTTCCAATGCTCTTTACCTAGATTGGCCATAAATTTGCTCACAACTCCCACTGCCAATGCAATGTCTGGTCTTATATAAACCATTTCATACATAAGACTTCCAATTGTTGAAGCATATGGAACTCATGCCATGTACTTGACCTCCTCATGTGATGTAGGACACTGATCTTTGCTCAATTTGAAGTGTCCAACCATAGGTGTACTTACAAGTTTTGAATTCTAAATATTATACCTTTCCAACACCTTGTTGATACAATGTTCCTGAGATAAATACAATTTATTTCTCTTCTTGTCTCTATGAATTTGCATGCCAAGGATTTTCTTTGCAACTCCTAAATCCTTCATTGCAAATATATGAGATAACTTTTCTTTAAGCTCAACAATGTCTTGCATACTAGATCCTATAATAAGCATATCATCCACATACAATAACAAAATAATATAGCTTCCATTTTTAAGCTTCTTGAAATAAACACAATGGTCAAATTCACATCTCATATAACCATGCTCATGCATAAAATGTCAAATATCATACACCATTTCCTTGAGGCTTGTTTGAGCCCATACAAGCTCTTTTTCAACCTTGACACACAAGTTTCTCCTTACCCTTGAATTCATAACCAAGCGGGTGTTGCATATATATCTCTTCCTCTAAATCACCATGAAGGAAAGTCATCTTAACATCAAGTTTCTCTAAGTACAAATCATCTAATGTAAGTAAACTCAATACAATATGTATGGAAGTCATTTTTACTATAGGAGAAAACATCTTACCAAAGTCAATACTTGTTTTATGTGTAAATCCTTTTACTACAAGCCTTGCCTTGTATCTTTTCTGTCCACTCTCTTCGTCTTTGATCCTATAAACCCATTTGTTCTACAATGTTCTTTTACTGCTTGTGAACTTAACCAAATCCCATGTCTAGTTCTATCCCAAGGAGTCCATCTCCTCATCTATACCATGTTCCCACTACATGTTGGTTTCATCTGCATTACTTCTTAAAAACTTTTTGGTTCGCCACTATCATCGAATAATAAATAAGATAAGGAAGGTGAAAATATTTCGGAGGTCTACTTACCCTTTGTGACCTTCTTAATGAGATCTGGGGTACCGCAGGGCTCAATCTGCTCATTCTGCAAATTTGTATCTATCTCTGATGATGGCCGACACGGTCACCTCTTGCTGGCTCATTGGTTACGCTAACCGACGATTCTTACTCTTCGTAGTTGATATCGATCTAGAGACCGACACCGGTTTGGTTTAACGATCCGGTTCGGGATGACCGACACCGATACCTGTAGATGTCTTTTCTAAATCCAAGAATGAGTTTTCTTCCAAAAATTTTCCAACTAGTTCGTCTTTTGGTAACAAAACTTGATCCTTGTACATTCTCTTTTTAGTCCATTTAATGTCACGACTCCTAACAATCTTAGAATCTTCTAAATCCCAAAAATAGAATCTATTTTTTACAGATCCATAACCAATAAAGTACATCTCTTGGATTTAGCATCCAACTTTTTCTATTTTCTTTATCAATATGCACAAAAGCTTCTAAACCAAATACTCTAAGAAAATAAAGATCTACCTCTTTTCCAGTCCAAGCTTCTTTTGGTATTCCACCATCCAGTGCACTTAAAGGCCCATAGTTGATTAAATACACCGTCGTGTCTACTACTTCCGCCCAAAACTAAAAGTAATCTAACATGTATCCTCATGCTTCTTACACATTCCATGATTGTCATGTTCATTCTTTTTACAACACCATTCTCTTGTGGTGTTATAGGAACCGTTCTTTCTCTATGTATTCCATTCACTGAACAATAATCATTGAAAGCCTTGTTGCAGTACTCACCACCATTGTTAAATCTAAGGAATTTTAACTTTAAATTTGATTCATTTTCCACAAGGGCTTTCCATATTTTAAAAGTCTCAAAAACATCATATTTACACTTAATACAATAAACCCATACCTTTCTTATGGCATCATCAATGAAATTCACATAATATTGGGATCCTCCATGAGAAGCTACTTGGGTTGGTCCCCACACATCTGAGTGCACAAGCTCCAATTTTTTATCCTTCTTTGTTGCCCTAACTTTGAGAAATCTCACTCTCTTTTGATTTTCAAAGATACAATGCTCACAGAAATCAAGATCTACATCTTTCAAATCTGATAGCTTACCCTTAGCCTTTAAGATCCGCATTCCTTTTTGACTCATATGTCATAACTGATTATGCCACTTGCTTGCATCTGAATCTGAAGTAGATAGCATAGAAAATGAATCACTAACACAAGTAGAAAAACAAAATGTTCTTACCTTTTTACCTCTTGCTACAACAAGATATCCCTTGGTAATTTTCCAAGAGTCAATTGTGAATGTAACCATGTAACTAGATTCACCTAGTTATCCTGCAAAAATAAGATTTCTCCTGAGGCTTGAGACATACCTCACATCTTTCAATATCCATGTATTTACATTCTGCAATTTTAGATGAACTTCCCCTTTACCAATAATATTGCATGGTTCATCATATCCTAAATAAACATGCCCAAATTTACCTTAGACATAATTTCTGAAATAAACCTTATTAGGGGTAGCATGGAAAGAGGCTCTGAATCTAAAACCCAAGGTTCAATTTTATTATCCAAGGAGAGAATAAGGGCTTCTTGCATTACCTCGGATGATGCAACATTTACCTCTTTACCTTTCTTTGGTACATTATCTTTATTTTACTTGAACCAACAATCCTTCTTTTCATGTCCTTTCTTTCCATAATTCCAATGATTATTCCTTTACCTCTGGATTTAGATCTATCCATTCTTAGATTTTGATTTCCCATTATTATTGCTCTGGATCTCCCCTTCTACCTTCCCCTATTTCCTACATTTAAAGCATTTCCAGATGATGATTCTCCTATACTTTTCTCTGCGCATTTATTCATTAAGTATTATACTAATCACAACATCAAACTTTAAAATATTAGTAGAAGAAACATTGTATTACTAATAACCCTTAGCAATTTATCCCAACTATATAGCAAAGAGCATAAGAATAAAAGTGCTTTCACTTCATCATCAAATGGAATATTAACGGATTTTAATTGATTTACAATGGAACATAAATCATTCAAATGAATTGATGCAGATTCACCTTCTTGCATCTTAGAATTAAATAATTTCTTCATCAAATATACTTTATTTGAAGCACTAGGATTTTCATATAAATTAGCTAAATATTTCATCAACTCTACCGTGGTTGTTGTTTTTAGTAATATTCAAAGCCACAAATGCTACCGGGCTCAATCTTATAGATCTCAGAGCCTTTCTATCAAGAATTTTCCATTCTTCATCAGCATATTTGTTGGTCTTACCTTCTCATCCAACGGTAAGTATAAATCCTTTTGATACGTATAATCTTCCACTTGCATCTTCCATAATTGATAATTATGGCCGTCAAATTTCTCAACTATTTATTTTCCATCTTTTGTCGTTATTGTAGCTCCCACTCAATTAGAAATCTCTTTGTGAGTAAATCTGTCAACACACAAAACCCTCAAACAAGAAAGCTTTGATACCATTTTTTGGGGTTAGATCAAACTAATTGTACATACATATATTTAGATCTAAGTATAAAAGCAATAAATATGGAAATAAACCAAAAGAACAATACACAAGATATAACGTGGTTCACCTAGTGTGGGCTACGTCCACTAAGAAACAACCAATCTATTATTCAAAGCTTTGTAGAGAATATACAATGAAGATCTGCAATCTTCCACACCTCTCCCGGATGTACAATACTTTCTTCCTCACAAGATTATATTTTTCTCTCTCCAATAATTCCTTCTTACAATTCTCAATTCTTGTGTTCTAACCCTATATTTCTACCTTATATAAGCATATACAAACTTAGGGAACTTTAGCTATGTAATTACAACCATTAGATAACATTTTAATCAAAGGTTAGATCTAATTCATGTGACTTAAATAAAAGCAATCACACATAGGTAACCGATTTCGGTTACCCTAACCGATACCGTTCCTCCTTGCTGGCGATCGATACCGGTCCCAGGATGACCGACGTCACTTACCCAACCGACGCTAGTTACTGTGTATTCTAACAAGTTTGTAAAGCATGTTATTTGTGAAGTAATTGAGCTCCACAAATCAACAAAATCCCAAAAAATAAAGATACAAAATGAGGGTTTATATTGTCCTTAGTTGTCACAATGGTGAACTTACGACTAACACTACACTACATCTCGGACACTAATGTAGTTTTGTGTGTGTGCGGAATTGTGCCCTAGTTGCTCTTGTCTTCATCGTACTTGGATAATGAGCATGTAACTAGATGTAGAATATAGTAAATGTGTGTATGGAATAGAATGAACTTCCCTCCTATGAATTGTGATGTAGAAAACTTACCCTTATATCCCTTGTGATGAAGCTAGATGGATGGAATGAAGCTCTTAAATGCCTTGGTAGATGCAACCTTAGTTGGTGATAGATAGTGCTTAGTGCTTGGTCCCTTATTATGATCGTATAACTTTATATTTATATGATTCCTATGCTTGAATTTTGTAATTAACCCCAAAAAGGAAACTACCAAAAAGATAAGATGCTTAAATGGCTAAAAAGTACCCAAAAAGTGAGACTAAAGGGGATAAGAGCACCCAAAGTGGATGAGGGCGCTTGGCCCTAATGTCTGTGTCTGGGACCCTAATGTCCAAGATGATAAATGTTGAATAGTAAAAGGTAGACGAGCAAGTAAGAGTGCAAGAATGAAAGTAGAAACAAAAGCAAAGAAAGGTGGCGAAATATTAGTAATTTTCTTACTTAGGAATCATATTAATAGTAGTATGTGATCATGACTAGATAATTACCCAAAGTGTGTGATTGTGTGTCTACATTTTCCCCCACTTTATGTTGGTGAGCGGAAATCTCAGTAACATAAAGTAGATAGAGATGCATACCTGATAACCATGTAGATCAATGTAGAAAGCGTGTTGAGGGACTAGACAAAGCGTGGAGTGATAAAAATGTGAAGCGTGGATGCTAAAGAGGAGAAAGTGTAAAAAGTGATGATGAAAATGAACCTAGGGTGGAAGCGTATGTGTAGATGTTGCAATGTACCTATTGTTGATGTCGATGTGTGTGATGTTGTTGTTGGTTGATGTTGACTACCACTTCCCATACAGACGGACTTGTAAAAGAGAAGCCGAAAAGTAGTCAAATACACATGTATATGATCAAAATATGTAAAAAGTGTGTAAGGAAAGTATGTAAAAATGTTGAAATTGTGAAAATAGAACATGTGCACTGATAAGTGATGAGGGAAGAGTGTAGAAAGGATCATGTAGGCTGATGTCGATGCATGAGTTTTTTTCTGGGCAATCTCACACTAATGAAATTGAAGAGAAGTGTAAGGAGAACTATCTTGGTGTCATCCTCCATCCTTTAAATTCTTCCCATTGTGTAGAAAACCACTGCATATGGTGTGTATAAATTCATGTGCTAAGGACTATCTGACCTGTAAAATCCATTGTGTATGGAGTTATGTAGATTATGTTGAACTACCAATCATTGTGTAAATTTGCCCCTAGTTTCGGTATCTTAGAAAGGCCACCGTATTACACCTGGTTTCGGGCATCCAAAAAGGTTGCTATGTTAAGGACCAAATTCTTTCTAAGCCTTGTTCGAAAATCAAAACCGTGATGTACCAGTATTGTGTTGTGTTAATGTGTAACCTTGTATAGGGTGACTAATTCACTCATATGATGTCCCCTCATTTAGGGTGCATGCGACATCACAAATGGAGTATGTGGCCCAAAGGAGGACCACCACCGTGCCAAAACTATGCCTTGCGGGGGAAGGGAATGTGCTTGGTAGAATCCAAGATACACACAAACAAGTGGCTAGGAAAACAAGTGTTAGTACAAGCAAAAACAAACTCTCATGTAAAAGATGAAATGTAAGCTATGCAAAAAATGTATAAGCTAAGATGCAAGTAGAAGATAATGTAAACACAAAAAGATAATTTAAGTTGAAAACATGGGACATCACTCATGATGTCGCAAGAAAATCAAGGCCATGAGTGGCCTGAAATAATCGAGAGAACACGCAAGACATAGGGAAAATCCACGTAAACAACTACAAGCAAAAACAAATAGTGTAGAAGACAACCATGGAAAAAATAGTCTGCATAACAGATGTTACACATGAAGCACCCATTAGCATGTTAGAAATATAAAAAGTATGTCAAAGTATGTATAATCTGAGAAAATGATGTGCTATGAGACAAAATGAAACAATAGCACCTGTAGTGTATGAAAGTGGATGCCCCAAGGAGCCGTTATGGGACTGGTAAATAGGTATTGCACCAAGCATCCATGCTGCGTGTAATGGATCTGTATAATCTGCAATCACAACTAGAAATCAAGTGAACACACATGTGTGTATGGAAAAGGATAATGACATACAAGATATCTATCTAGCATGTGTAATAAGATGAACATGTAAAAGCATAAGTAAACAAGAGTAAATGCAACCAAGATATGCAATATGTTGTGGATGAGATGAAATGGAATACAATATGAATGATAGGGGTAGGATGTCCCCCCGAGTGGATGTGTATGTATGCAATGAGGTTCATTTGTTTATGCCCCCTCCGCTATCAAGAATGAACCGTAAATGAGAGTGCGTCATCGAGAAATGGTTTGAGTGATGTGTTGTATGCATAAAGAGTAAATGAATTAAGTGATAATTTTGGAATGGTAATACATTGATGATATTGCATGTGATATAGGTAATGAGTGTTGTGTGATGATTTAGCCTAAAGCATATATCACTATATGGGTGAGTAATACGTTAGTACACGTGATGATGTAGCACAAGGCGTATATCACGAAATAGATGAATGATGATGTAACACAAATCATATATCACAAGATGTATAGATAAGATGCTAGAAAGGAGTGATGATTTAGCCAAAGAGCGTATATCACGATATGTGTAAATAATGGTGATGGCTAAAAAAGGTTGATTGATTGATCACGAGAGATTAAAGTGTAGAAAGATGTAGGTGTTATGAGGTGAGGCTCTCTTTTGATTTGAACCCTCACAATTCGAGTATGAACCATTAGACTAGAGTATATTGTCGGGTAGTGAGTACAATGCATAGAAAAATGTGTAGTATGTGTAGGAGATGTGGTCATGAGAAGATTTCGTAAGTATGTGACATGCAAAGCATGTAATGTGTGATAGAGAATGTGCAATGTGTAGTGTAAGATGTGTATATCATAAAAATGTATAATAATATAGTGTGTAGAATGTGTGCGAATGCATGGGTGTACAAAACACATGGTGAGGATGATGCATAGTGGATGGAAAATGAGGATAATGTATATGTATAAAAGTGCATGATGTGTGAAGATGGGTAATGTGCGGTGTTTCTTATGTAGTGTGTGAAGTTCATGTGTATAATATGTTGTTGAGCATGGAAAATAAATAAGTCCCAGAGAACAAGGTTAATGCATACAAGAGGCATTGCGAGAAGAAAGGCACATGAGGACACGAGCACGGGAGAACGGGGTTTGTGTGCTAAAGACAGGACATGGAAGGATTGCGCAAAAAGAGCCAACACTTATCCAGTTTTGGGATGCAGATGTAAATATAGACTTGGAGTAGTGGCCAAGCAAGGTTTTGAAGATAAGATTGAAACATGAAGAATTGTGGTTCAAGCAAAGGATATTTTGGGATACAAGGAAGACCAAATGACATGTATAGTTCGTAGATAATAATAGGATCGAACTACGGGTTAACTATAGTAGATCTATTATTAGGAAAGATTGCATGCTTTTATAGTTAGTTTATAATGATGTATGAATATTCTTAGCATGCAACCTATTTTTAGGATGCATATGTGGTGAAAGGCAAGTCCCCACCCCTATATATATGTATGCTTTGCATAGTGTGAAGACACCACTTTTTGTAATAGAGTTATGATGTTGGATTATGTGTGCACATGACTCATGGTGACACTCTTATGTATGTAAACGCAATTTCATGTTTTGCAATATTTAATGAATGGATCTTTATGGCTAGATATTGGTGATTGAAATAATGGGCATGGATTTTGTATGGTAAATCGATTATGGTTCTTTTTTATTATTCATGCCTAATGCTTAAGGATCTAGATCTAGTTAATGTTATGCAATATAATTGGTTATTTGTTATGGATTTGGAATATTTGTGTAATCCTACTAACTCCTTGAAAAATTTGACATAAAAGAGGGACTTGGTACCCTTGCATGCTTCGAGTGAGATATTAGTTCAAGAGCCGAGTGATGTGCCAAAGTGCACCTTGGGCTTTTGTGGATCAAATCTAGGCTACATATGGCCCAACAATTAAGTTTGAACCATAATACAAGAGTGTGTCATAGGGGAATGACGATGCAAATATATGGGGATGTCATGATGAATGTAAAAGACTAGATGTGATGTGTTTAATATGGAAGATATCTGATGGTGCTATAAGATGGGGGTAAGTATGATTCCCCCAAGTATGTGATGAGAAAAATGATCAAGGGCCATTGTCTAAAATATTGTTACTATCCCGATCGAAGCCAATTGGGGTGACATTGGAGACTTGATAGGAAATAGTATGGGGTGGATCATATAGGGAGCCATTGTGACACAACGTGTATACAGTTATTTCATACCTTCATTTGTGACAAAAGCTGGTGGACACCCATGTGCATACCAACAAGTAATATTTTGAGAATATCTAGGAGATGAATCACTTCCAATAGAAACGTTGCCAAATGGCATGGGAAAAGTGATAGAAGTGTGACTGGAGTCTAAAGTTCCTCCAATATAGTCAAGACAATATTGCCCAAGTGTTAATGGAGAAGTGTGAGGAATACGTGCAACAAATACTACGAGATGAAAAACATGAAGGCCATAGGTGGTCGTAATGTGGAAATAACCATGATAAAGATGAGGTGAGTGAGGTGGTGGTAAAATATCATTAAGCGTTAATCTAAGCTTAGCTAACTTTTATCATATGTACAAATAACATTGAAACAAGTACAATCCACTTGAAATATGATGCCAATATGATTTTTTTATTAAGAGTGTGCATGTGAAAGGAGGTGGTGTAGATGTAGACTACTCAAAAGAGGGTGAAACAACGTCCAAAGTATGGACATACCCCTAGTAAAGTACCATAGCATTAGTAGAGGGAGGGGTCTTGAATTTGTATTCACCAGGGCCATCGACCACGAAAGTGTCATTGAAATAGGAGTCATCTATATCAATAGGAGTGAAGTTGAGTTTTCCTAATGCTTCATTAGTAAGTTCAACATGATCAACTTCGTCGTCAGAGGCATCAAAATCATTTGTGTTTGCATTGTCATATTGTATTGTTGTATCAAGTATGTTGGTAGGTGGTGCACTAGATGTAAGAGGAGTGTCATGGGTAGATTAGGAGTTTGTATAGGAGTAAACACTATGGGTGAAATGATGGTAGTAGTATGAGTAGAAATAACTGGAGTGTTTGGAGCGGTAGAAGAATATTGTGGAGCACTAGATTGACCAACGCCATTTGTATCGATCTTTCTTTATATGGAATAAGTCAGTGTAGGAGCAATAGACATAGTAGTAACAAGGTATATGTGAGAGAAATTTGAAGGGTTCAGGATCTGCAACAATAGTATGTTCATAGCCATCATGCAAGAATTTGACGCATTGGTGTACAGTAGATGGGATTGCTTGCATTGCATGAATCCAAGGTCTTCCTAGTAACATATTGAATTGAAATGAAGCATCTATAACAAAGAAGTCTATGAGGACAGTCTTAGGCCCAACTCAAATGTGTAATGAAATAGTTTTGAGGCATGTGTAAGTAGTGGAATCATATCCTCTAATGAGAGTAGAATTCTTAGAAATTAGATTATCGTTAATTCCCATCTGTCTTAGAAGGGAATAGGCACATAAGTTAACAATTGATCCATTATCAATAAAACATCGTTTAATGCAAGTGGTGTTGATAATAGTGGTGATAAGAAATGGTGCACATGGATTGTCATTAACAAATGGTGATATGTCCTCATTAGTGAATGATATAACATGTGGTAAATTTTTGAGAGACTGAATGAGGTGTGTGAAGGCTACCACAAAATTATCACTTTCTATATGAATAAAATGAAGGGAAGCCTCTAATGTTTGTGAAAATCTGGTGCACTGCGCAATAAGTCATAGAGAGATATTTTGGCCGGTGTATTCTTAAGTTGTTCAATGATATCATATCCCTTAGAAGTAGTAGGAGGAGTCGAAGAAGTGATAGGTGGTGGGATAGAAATGGGTGGAGCCGTAGGAGGATGAGTGTGGCAAGTAGTTACTACATTGATAGAAGGATCATCTCGAGGTGTAATAAAGTGAGGAGGATGTTGAGTACGAACTTACATGAAATCAACGTAGTAGTAACCATGCCTGAAACCTTAGTGGGTGTAAAAGAAGGATATGATGATTGATTCATTACTTGATAAGGTGAAGACATACTTAGAAGGGAGGGTTTGATTGATTTGGGTTCACCAAAATTATTAAGCTAAAATGTAATTTTATATGCCTAATCTGAATGCTATAGCAACAATTTATGAATGAAAAATAAATATAACAATGAATATTCAAGCAAATAAGTAATAAATAATGAAACCATAATTGCAAAGAGAGGGTAGAAACCTTAGCTGGTTCACAGAGTTTTGGAGAATGCACAGAGTTGGAAAACTAGAAAATATGAAGCATAGACCATCGCACTAGAGCACAAAAAGTGCACAACTAGAGGAACATACTGGCTAGGGCGCCTGGAGAGGGACAGGGGCGCCCGTGAGTGCCATGGACCTGTCTCTGGGTGCCTGGGTCTATGGAAATAATAAGAGAACCTCCTCTAAGGTGTCACAAGGTATTTGTCTTTAGTTTCCTTTGATCACTCTGAGGTTGCACCAAGATCATCGAGGTCACTGTAAACCTGCAAGTAAGTATGAACATGCAAAACCCTTAAATATACATCAAATACTAAAAAGAAAGATGTAAAATGAGGGTTTAAAGCTGTCCTCACTGTCACAATGGTAAAATTATGACTAAGCATTGCACGACCTAATATAGTTCTCTGTGTGTGTGTGTGTATGTAATTGTGCCCTAGGTTTGTCTTATGCCGAGTCTCACTTAGATAGTGAGCAAGTAGCTAGATGTAGAATGTAGTAAATGCGTGTATTTAATAGAATGAACTTCCCTCTTATGAAGTGTGATGCAAAAAATCAACCCTTGTATCCCTTTTGATAGAGCTAGATGGATGAAATGAAGCTCTTAGATGCCTTGGTGGATGTAACCTTAGGTGGTGATAGATAGTGCTTAGTGATTGGTCCCTTATTATGATCACAAAACTTTATATTTATATGATTTCTTCGCTTGGCTTTCCTAATTAACCCCAAAAAGGCTGACTAACAAAAAGATAAGATGCTCAAATGGCTAGAAATGACCCAAAAAGTGAGAGTAAAGTACAAAGGGATAAGATCACCCAAAAGGGACGAGGGCACCCGACGCCGATGTCATGTCTGGGTACTAGTGTTTAGGATGACAAATGCCAAAGAGTAAAAGGGCATACTTGAGAAAGTAAGAGTGCAAGACTAAAATTAACAACATAAAGTAAATAAAGGTGGCCAAAGGCATGGGTTGATTAGTACTTTTCTTACTTAGGAATCATATGAATAGTAGTATGTGATCAAGACTAGATAATTACCCAAAATGCGTGATTGTGTGTCTACAAAAAGTGTAAATTTACTTCATATTTTAAAAAATTACATCCCCCACTATCCAATTTACACCCTTATGGAAATTACTAGTATGGTAAAAACACATTACATTTTAAAAAATTGCATTCCATATTACATACTTTGCACTTCACGATAATTACTAGACAACGTTCATTAAATACAATCAAATATATCTTTACTTTATTGTACCTAAATTTGGGTCTAGGTGAAAATTTAAGATACCTTATTGAATTTGGTAAAAAAGGAATAATTTTATCTAAGAGATTTTAAAAATGTCTAAATTTGATTTAAAATATAATCTTACAAAATAATCTAATTGTCTTGATGAACTTTATAGGTCCAATCATCAAGAATTTGCTAAAATTGAGGTTCCCCATAGTTTATACTACTTTGATAGCCTAAATGTTGTCATAGGGATTATTAAGCGACAACTTTGAAGAAAAAATCACCACATTGTGATTTTAGATTGTCAATCAACTCAAATCCTCACATTGAGATTTTGGACTTTCGACATAGCTCATGTGACGCCCAAAATTTAACACACAAATACAATTAACTTAGAGGTAAAATTATGGAATAACTTTTTGTTAGTTTTACAAATAATTAATGACACATATCACAAGTCCAAGATAATTTGATAGACTTCAACACTTTGTTGTGAATGGTGACTTTACCTTGCTCAACATGACATATGACACGATTATGTCAAATTCGATAGGTGGTTCAATTGGTGAAGCCAAAAACCATGTGAGAGTAATGGTTTCACAAGGCGGCGAGGAGTAGATGTGGAGACGATGCCACTTTATTATTCCTATATAACCATATACAAATAATCCTACACATCTACCCATAATAGCTCATTATTCCATCAAAATCGAAGGGTTGAAAAACAAATTTTAAGTTCCAAATGACTAATTATTTCCCAAGGATCTCGTTACTACGACACTACCTTATGAAGAAGGTGGATTGACCCACATTAAAATTAAGCTCCAAGCTTATAACACTCACACCCCTAAGTTAAATGATAACACTTTATATTATAATGGTAATCTTTTATATTATGGGCCCTAGCTCCAAAACTAATAAACATTAGGTTAAAATCCTAGATGGGACCTAGTAATAAAATTGGTCAACTATTCAACAAGTAGGGAGGATGATATAATGCGAGCCCTTAGATTGCGCAAACTTCATCCCTAGGATCAAGGGCACCTAGAAACCATAATCCATCTAATATAATTTTTGTACTCTACCTCTCTCATTTTCATTATATTTCTTATTATCTCTTGTTTTCCTCCTATTTCTCTTTTTGCAGTTTAATGGAGGAAGGCTTGAAAAAGGTAGGGGAGGGTCTTCATATATGCATTGGTATATATAAATATATAATATATTTGATTTTAATGGGTTCGAGTTTAGTGCAAAGGTGTTAGATAGGGGAGAGAGAGGGTGAGGGTGGATGGTCATGAGGGCTAAGGCGGACGGTGACAATGTCGCAAGGGGGCGGGCATCAACGACGTCATGGAGGGGTGAATAGGGGAAAGGTGGCCGAGGGCTGTGGTAGGAGGTAATGGAAGGGAGTGGGGAATGGTTTTGACCATCCCCTTAGTGTTAAGGGTGCGAGGGAAGAAGGGGGTCACACTTGTGTAGGTCGTGGCCCCTCTCTCATATAAGTGTGTGTGTGTGTGAGATATATATATATATATATATATATATATATATATATATATATATATATATATATATAATATATATATATACATATATATATATATATATATATATATATATATATATATAAAATCACGATGGGGGTTTGGTAGGGCCAAGCCCTTCCACCCCTCTCTCAAACCATTTTTAAATTTATACACTTTAATTTATAAAATATTTAATATATATTATTTTTGAAATTCTAATTTTATAATAAAATTACTTTATTATAATATATATATATATATATATATATATAGTACATCTTATATTGCATTTTATTAAGTAGTGATATTATACAAATCAATGAAAAGCCATATCACTAAATAGAATACAATATGAGATGTACTATATATATGTATATGTATATATAATAATTATACATACATATATACATATATATTACATCTTATATTGCATTTTATTAAGTAGTTATATGCCTTTGCATTGATTTGTATAAGGTTTTAATGGTCGTGTACAAAATGGCTTGTTTTTAACTAATATAAACTTAGCAAGATTCTTAGGGAGACTAATCACTTCTAGTTTACTAACCCAATTATTTTCTTTAACCCATTTTAACTAAATGATAGATATACAAATTGGAACACATTTTCAAGCACAAGTTATAAACAATGGAGAGGGAAATTTTTGTATATTCTTCTTAGTTACACAAGATCTTAAGTAAGATGTTCACTTAACCATTTATTATCTTGACTTTATCATCATCTCTGTTTGAATGAAACTTTAAAAAATGCTCTAATAAATAATAAAACAATGCTTTCAACTTTTACTAAAAGGGCAACCCATAATGCAAATGATTTGAGAAGGAAACATAGCCAAAACTTACATTATTATTTGGTTCATTATAGTGATTTCCATAAAATGAAACTTTCATTTCCTTGAATTCAAATCATACATTTATACATCTCAACAAATTTTTCCTTTTTCAATTCCATACATTTTCAAATTTTACTAACATTGAGATACATTGAGACAATAAAAAACACTTTAAATACGAAACTCGTAAATCAATTACAACTTGCTTTCAAATATCAATTTGATTCCAAGTAACAAGATACAACAAAATATACAAGATCATCCTTTTCAAATTTCTTCCACCAACCAACATCATGTCCCAAAACACCAAAAAGAGAGGTGGAGGTGATGTTCACCTCCCAGCCATGCAATGGGGAAAATCTCATCCCATTGCCCCATGAAACCCCTAACTCATGAAAAGACTCCATAGCCAACATTGGGACTTAGATGGGAAATTTTCCCAATAAACCCAACACAAAAATTTCATGAAATCAAACAAATGTATGAACAATAGGACTCATGAGGAAAATGGAATACATATCAAACAAGCACACATTGTCAAACTTTGCAAGCTTGTAAAGGGGAACTAGAGGAATTCCAAGCCACTTATCACTCCACTAAGGGGTTGGGCATGAGTTCTTGGTTCCTCCCAATGAAATAAGATGCATGCCACTTATCCATCCACCTGGTTTATCCCAAAACCCACTTATCACTCCACTAGAACAAATCCCAATCCCCTTTGGTTCCTCTAAAAAAAAAAGTTTACTTCGGTTTAAGAAACTAGCATTACTTATTATCACCTAAGATTGCATTTAAAAGCACAAGATTACTTCAAAAGAAATCATATAGCACATTCATTCAAGGGAAAGGGTTGCATTTTTCTACATACACAACATAGGAAGGGGAAGTTTATTCTATTCCATCTACACATTTTATACATCTTCTACATTATAGATCTATTTCATTATCATTTGTGTAAATTGCACAAGGGCATGATAGGGCATCATCACACACACACACACACACACACACACACACACACACACACACACACACACACACACACACACACACACAACACACACACACACACACACACACACACACACACACAAGCATGAAGAACTACATGGATTCTCGAGTGTAGTGTAATGCTCGTTCGTAAGTTTACTCTTTGGGTGACCATCGTAGTCAGCTTTACTCCTCATTCTCGCATTTTGTTTTTTTAGGTTTCATGTGGTTTGTGGGTATGTGTAGGCAAACTTCTTTCTTGTAGGTTACAGGTACTTTTGGTGATCAAGGAGTGAAACCATTGTACAAGCAAAACCAACAACAAACCTCCTACCGCACGAAGAAACCAGATCCGGACCTTTTACACAAATCCTAGCATCCAGACACAACCACCAATGCCCGAGTTCTCTTGCTGCCTATGGACATTCGCCTACACAATTTTGTGCCTTAGTACCTTGAGTGAGCCCTAATGACACTTTTCTCAATATGTTCCCGCCATTCATCTGCCTGTCACTTCCAAATTTCTCAAGAATCAACTAAGTCATTCTCTCTCTTTCTTGCTTAGGGTTTAAACATTATTGCATGTTTGTAGCTTGTCTAAATTACTATATTTTATTATTTCTATATCATTTATTACGGTAGTTACTTTGGAATTATATTTAATTTAAAAATATTAAATCATTTGGTGAACCCATTGTTTGAACCCTAACTTGCTTTTAGGCATTATTTTTATTCTTCCCCATGGCTGAAACTCATGACACATTTACCAACGAATATATTTATGACTTCAAAGCCCATATTTCTAAGCATCCTCAAAATCTATGATGAACCCCATTTTGTGATGTTTAAACCATGTTTATCCCTATACCATTTTGATGTCATACTACATGATGTATAATGTTAACTACTTATATTTAATACTTTACTATGTTTTTGAAGGAATTATTGTGCATATGTTTGTTATTTTTATCTTGTTAATTCTTCCTAAAAAAGGGCTTGAATTGATCTGTTTATAAGCATTGACTTCACTTTTGAAAAGTATATTTTGAGTATCACTAATAGCACATGACTTAATTCACGCACCAATTAAGGACTCTAATTGGTGCGTTGGTATAGGACTCACCTTGGCGTAGGACTCACCTCTACATTAATAGAGAACTCACAATACCGCATCAAGCTCATCCAGATCATCAATAATGATTTTCTGAAATAGGGGATTCACACATGCATACAAATAGCTCAAACTACGGTATCACAACCGACATCACCAACATCATGGATAGAAAGTGATGCTATTAAATTAATAGATATTTAGGCCAATTTTGAGGATTAATTACTCCAGTCACTGGGAGACGGGATGCGGCCAACTAAAGACTTACTATCACCGCAATTCTCTTCAATCAATTAATGATATGAAGAATCTTCCAACAGTGATTGAATCCTTCAAGGGAGCCAATCATGGACCTCCTCTTCAGTTGTCAAGAATGATTCAAGTCCAAACACTTTAAGGATTACTCCTTCCATTAATGTATTTCTCAAAATAGATAGTCATTGTTTCAGTCAACATTTAGTTAAGTAGATGTTAGTCATTTGGAATAACTAGCTCTCTCCTAAAGGGACTAGAACTTCTCTTGTATAAAATAGATAATGTACTTACATTTATCAGTTTTTTTAGTCATTGGATTCATTGTACAAGCATAATTTTTAATTTAATAAAGATAGTAGATTCAGGGGAAATTTCTATTGTGTGAGTTTCAGTTCTAACCTTGATCGAAGGGAAGGAGTAAGGGCCACTCCTACCCAACGAAAAAGGATATTTACATTTATTTCCTTTTTGTATTCTTGGATGCATTTATTGTTTTAGCATTGATTCCATTACTTTGATTCATTTACATTTCCATAGTTAATGATTTTAATAACTTTCCAATTCTATCTTTGATCTTAGTTTCTTTTCAAGCATTTTATTTTGTAATCACACTCGGTTCGAAGTAATTTCTTAGTTTTTGTTATTAAAATATGTGCTAAGACATCATTCCTACTATTTCCTTTATTGCAAATAGCCATGGACACCGCCCTAGATTGACAAAATAATATGATTAAAGTACAGTATCAACAACAATCGTCACTTTTTGGCACCATTGCAGAGGATTACAAGGTGTTATCAAAGGTTAAGGTGCTAGCTAAATGTACTACTTGGTTATCTCGGTAAGCTTCCATTCTGAAAATTTATTTCCATAACTATTTCTTTTTGAAGATCGAAGACCTTGTAGTGACAAAAACATCCTTTTAGATTGGAGTATGTGGAAAATAAAAATTAAGTTCAGTGTTGATAGTTAGGGAACCATTCTCGGTATGATAGGATTATATGTTTAGACATAGAGACCATAGAGGTAGATTCATTAGGATAAATTTACAAAACCCCCTCAAAACTAGCTTGTGGAACAACTCGTTGAATGAATCAGGATGGCTGATTGAGTAGAGAATATCAATGGTGTAGACAATGAAAATCATCTACTTGGAAGGATGTTTACCTACCCCATCGAATTAGATCTTGACGATCGGGATACTATGAAAATATATCCCCTTCCATCTTACCAAATTTTTAGGGATTGGTTTCAAAAACCATGACTAGTTCCTTTTTAATTTAAGGTTTTATGCCAAAAACCAATCCCCTCTACTTTAAAATATGCGAGTAATGAGGTGGTTTATGGGTTTGAGCCCTAACTCCATCCATAACTGGGAAGAAATGGAAAAGGAGTTCCTGGACAAGTATCAGGACTACTGTAGAGTTAGGGATAGAAAAGAAGAAATTTTTTAGGATTCAAGAAAAAAGTGTAGATGATTATCTAGATCGGTTCCTCTTCCTTCATAGGAGGTGTGGTACTAGTCTGGATATCAATCTACTTAAAACCTTATTCCTTAAGGGGTTGGATGATGATACATAAGAAGCATTCAATTTGATGGGAAAGGGAGACATGAAAAAACTAGAATTCACAGAAATCATTGACCTCTGTAGGAATTACTCTCAAACTCACCCCAATATTAGAAGACAAAAAGGAAAAATGGCTAGTGGGGATCCATCCAAATTGAGAGAAGAGATTGCAAATCTGAGAACAGACCTTTTGGTTCAACTCAATACAACTATGGATAGAGAGAAGGCTAGGAATACAAAGCCTTTGTTCATATACTGCCCAAGGTGTAGAGAAAAACATGGACTCAAGGATTGCCCCTTAGACAAGATAAAAATTTGTCTTCTTTGTGAACTCAAGCATGCCATAGACCAATGTGGATTACTTCCCTTGTTGAAGAATCATCTAAAACAGAACACAAGCGAGGAATCCGAGCTCAACTATATGGCTCAAGAGCAAGGAGGAAATTTTTAGTCTAGCCAAAATTAACCCTACACCCAAAAAACACAATGGGCCACAAAAAAATGGAATGCACCATGGCCATATCCCCCACCTTGGGTTCAACAAGACCCACAGGAGCCCACAAAGTGGAATGTTCCACCAAGTTATTATCAACAACCTTGGGATCCATATCCAAACATTCCACAATATCAACAGTTAAATCCTTAGTACCAACAATAGTGGAATGCACCCCAAGGGTCTATGCAATAATAATATAATCAAAGAAGGCCTCAAGGCTACCAAGCTATGTTTACTGGTTCTATTAATGCTTCCTAATCGATCAACTCCGCCCAACCATAGATACCTACACATACTATGGCCAATACAAAAAATGTGAGGCATGGAAACCCAACGTATACTATGGAATTAGATAGGAATCCAACAAAAAACTCAATGGATTATAATAATATATTGTTGTGTTTAGGAAGGTTACTTCAAAACCTTCCTCTCTTGTGATAGAAGAAATTCCTAAAGAAATAGAAAAACCAGAAGAAACGTATCCTAGTTCTATTGAAGAAACTCCTCAACCAAATAATGACATTCCCTTTCCATCTAGGCTCTCTGAGAAACCAAGTATTGCAGTCTAAAAACTAGAGTTAGAATTAATTCAAGGATTGAGGAAGTTGAGTATTGGCATTCCCCTATTGTAGGCTCTTAAGGAAATCCCTGAGTTAAATAAAACAATTAAATAACCTCGTTTTGAGGCTCCAGGAAGAAGGAATAACTAACCTAAGACCATCCATGTGGATGGGAAACTTACTAGTATTTTGGAAGGAAATAATCCCCCTCCTAAATACGGGACCCTATAAGCCCTATTGTAAAAGTCTGCATAGGAGGTGTAGATTCCCAATGTTCTGATTGATCTAGGAGCTTCCATCAACGTTATGACAACAAATACTCTATCTACACTATCGTTACTAGAACCTTAGTCCATATCTATAGTTTTGCAAATGGCATACCAGTCTGTGAACAAACCAGAGGGGATTATAGAATATGTTACTATTACCATCGAATCCTGGGACTATGTGATAGACTTTATGATAATAAAAACAAAGAGCAGAAAAATTGGATATCCTATAATTCTAGGACACCCTTGGTTTGGCCACAACAGTCGTGCTTATCAACCGTAGGATAGGTAATATAGTGATCACTAATGGTCAAGATTCGAAGAAATTGTCATTATACCCTTCGCTAATTCAAGAAATTATCATTATACCCTTCTGCTAAACCATTTTCCACAGATAACAAATAAGGGTCTAAAGATGATTCTAATGATTCAGATGATATCATCTCCTCTCTTTCCATGGTCGTAATTCAAGAGCACTTAGATCAAATTCAATGCGACTACCATGAACTTGGTGCTGGACATAGTTTGAGTCCTGTGCTAGATTCAATTCGAGCCCCACGCACTTAACTCATGTGCTAAGTCTTGTTCTAGTCTTGCGCTACAACTTACAAAAATAAGAGATGATTTCATGGATGAAGATAACAAGCCCATTATCTGTCCTTTTGCAAAAATGTAGATCTGACAGAATCCATTTTCCAAAACATAATCTGTTAGTGCAGAATCACAGCACCCCCAAATGAGTTGTGGATCTACTTTTCTAAGGCAATCTCATTTGGTGTGATTACACAACATTGAATCTTTTCCCCAAGTGTGGGACTTACAAAAATGGAAAAATACTCTCTAGATTAAAGGCTGGTTCCTATTCCTCTGTTTAGGTACATACTTTCATCTTCTTTGAGGATCTATCCTAAATCCTATTCTAAATGTTTCCAAGGAACCAAAGTGAGGAAGAAGTTACAGAAATGATGAAATCTAATCTAATGGAGGTGATGCAACAAGGAATGATGAACTCACACTCTGTTGTTAAACACAAACCATAGAAATAATGTAACTCAGATGCACAAATAACCAGATTTGTAAATGAAAATATCAAAATGAATGCAATGGAAGTAAGAAAGGGGCTGGAAATCACCCACATGCTTATTTTATTGCTTCAAAGAGTTGATACAAAGCATTACAATGGCCAAAAGGCAAAAATTTGCATCTACAGATCTATGAAAGGTTTGAAAACTCCACAAACTTCACTAGCAGAATAGAAAGAAAGGGAGATATAGAGCAAAAACATCCAACCATTACAAAGAATGAAGCTCTGTCATTTATAACTAAAGCAAGAGAGAGAAAATAGAAGGAATAAGCAAATCTGATCCTTGGATGCAACCACCCGCCATTAATCTCTGTCAAATCGGCTTGCAAACCATTAAATTGATTTTTCCTTTTTCACCTGCGTGCTGGAGAAGAAAAAATGGAAAATGGATAAAAATTGATGTCTTCGAAGTGATTTGATCTCGCATTCAAAGCGTGAGAAGAAATTCTAGGGGTTTTCCCCATCAAATTGAGCGGATTCTCCATCTTTGGCATGCTAGAGAAGTAAAACAATGGAAAATGAGCAAAAAATGATTTGTCAAAGCAATTTGATCTTACATTCAAAGTGTCAAAGATGTTTTTCACATTTTCTCCATTGAAATATGCAAAATATGATATTTTTATGCCTTCAATGCATAGAGGGGATCGATATCTTTCCAAAAATTTGATTTCGTCCAAATCTGATCTTGGAATCAAAAGATATGCCCTCTGCAATTTTTTAGGTGAAACATGGCAATTTTAGGTCAAAAATTGGGTCACGGGCCAAAATCTAGCTTTTTCCCTCTTTTTCACAACTTTGGAAAAATTCCCAAAATTCTCTCACGACCATGCAGATCCCAGACACGTGTTACCTTCTGATTGGATGGGGGCCAAAACCAACATTTTACCTTTGCGGGGCCGAAGTGCAAAATTTTCCCAAGTCTCCCGACGGTCCGCCGAAGATTAGATGATGTGTCACTAAAATGACACGTGGTGATCTCTGATTGGTGAGGAAATGCGGCTCATTTCTTGTCTTTTGTGTTTTTTGCAATTTTGGAAAAATTTCCAAAATTCTTCCGCCGCCCCACTCTCCGCCGATGAGTGGACACGTGGCGCCTTGTGATTGGTTGGTGGGGATGCGTTTCCAAATTTTCCTTTAGAAAATTTTGACCAAAAAGGCCAAAAACTTGAAGTATTTCCGCCGCCCACCACCCCGCCTGACACGTGGCATCATTTGATTGGTTCATGGAGGTGCGGGCTCATTTCTTGGTTTTAATTTTTTTCCCAAAAGAGCAAACAACTTAACATTTTTTCGACCCCTGCCATGGCGCTGCTGACGTAGACTAGACACATGGCACATTTTCATTGGTCCACGGGGGTTTGCCTCCATTTTTTCCTTTAGAAAAATTTGGCAAAAAATCCAAAAATTTTAAATTTCTTCCGCCGCCGCCGCTCCAAGATTAGACACATGGCGTCCTCTAATTGGTTGAGGGCCTTAAACTTTTCTTTTCCTTGCAGGCATTTGGGCCAGAATTTGACTTTAGAAATTTTCCCAAAAATGGCTAAGTGCCAAAACTTCTCCACGGACCGCAGCTCTCCTAGGACACGTGTCACGTTTTGATTGGGTGCGAGGATGCGGCCGAATTCGCACCCTTAAAATTTTGGAAAAGAAAGGGCAAAATTCCTAACTTCCTTCCGACCTCCACCGACCTTTTTGATGACGTGCCACTTTCTAATTAGATGGGAGGCTTGACCGATTTTCTTCCACTTTCCTTTGCCAGGCTCGCGGGCCCATTTGTGACTTTAAGTTTTTGCCCAAAAAACCTAAGTGTTAAAATTTCCTCCTTGGCGCTACGAGTGTGCTTCAATCCTTCTTCGAACTGCGGGCGAATTTGACTTTGAGAACTTTGACAAAAATTGCCTAAGTGCCAAAAAGTTTCCCATCACTCCACCGGTCCTCCAAATCTTGCCACGTAGTGCTTCGATTGATTAACTGGGCAAAAAATTTCTTCTTCGCGGGCTGCAAGTGGGTGCCAAATGAACTTGAGTTTTAAACCAAAAATGGCTAAGTGCCAAATTTTCCTCCGCATCCCCGCCAATCCGCCAAATTTCTTTGGCAAAATTCTCCCTTAGGCCCACTAGTCTTTTTGGGAAAATTTCCCTGCAAACTCCGCCTTTGAGCCATAACTCAAAAAATACAAGGAGTTAGGAGGACTTCTTTACCTTTCTGGAAAGGGGAAGAAAAATCCTATTTGATGAAGCAATACCTAGAAAATTTTGAGTGCCAAAAATCCATGAAATTTGAGATGAAGCACAAGGAAGGAGGAAAAGAAGGCAAGTTATCAAAAAATGAGCATGGGCTTATTTTTTATAACAATTTTGGTGACTCAGAGGGGTCATCTGCCTACTAGATGAAGTGATCAGCTACCTTGAAGTATCCATTGGGCATGGAGTCATGATTATAGCCTATAACTGATCTGAACTTGAAAAACTACCCCTTAGCCACTTGGAAACCCACTTGAAAATGACACTGATTCTGACCAAATGCCAAGGGCAAAGCACTGCAAGAGGCAACACAGACTCCAAAACACTATGTACAAAATTAGAAATCATACATATTCCAAGTGGAATATGCAGAGATGTGCAAAGCACTTAGGAAGAAAGCAATCTAAACTATAACAAAACAATGTGCACAAGCACTTAGAGGAATTGAAAATCTAAACTAGTATGTACAAGGGTGAAACCTTTCCTTTTCAAAGAAATGAATGTTTGAGGTAGATCCCATTCACTGGAATATGAAGTTCTTCACCTTCCAATGTAGACAATTGGAAGGCATTGCTACTTTTGCAACTTGTGACCATGTAAGGGCCACTCCAAATGGAATCAAATTTTGAATGTCTTCCGGCTTTGCTCGGTCTGCATCCCATTTCAACACTAAATCTCCAACTTGGAAGGTCCTTGCTCTTTCCCTTTTGTCAAAGCATTTTTTGACTAAGGCTTGGTCCTTTTCTATTGCTTGAGTTGCATGCTCTCTTACTTCTTCCAACTCCATCAACTTAGCATATCTAACCTCCATTGGCTCAAACTCTAACAATTCCAGTTGCTTCATGAGTTCCAATGTTGGCAACTCAAGTGATATAGGCAAGACTGCCTCTTTCCCATAAACAAAATGGAAACCCGAATGGAGAGTTACCTATCAGCCCACATATGCTTAGTATGCCAAGTTCTCTGATTTTCATCAAGAGTCCTTTTGATAATCCTTAGCAAATTCTTGTTTGTGGACTCAGCTTGGCCATTACCTTGAGGGTAATAGTTTGATGAAGTGCTCAAATATATTCCATTCTTAATAACCCATTTAGTGATCTTAGAACCTATGAATGCCAATGCATTGTCTGATATGATGGTGGATGGTATACCAAATCTAGTTATTAACCCTTCATAGAAATCTAGAATGTTGGATTCATTGGCTTCTTTGAGTGCTACTACCTCAGTCCACTTAGTAAAGTAATCTTTTGTTGTTAGAATCCACTTGTGCCCTTGGCTAGAGTTTGGATTGATGACTCCAATGAAGTCCAATCCCCATTGCATAAATGGTTGGCAAACTGAAATTGGATTCAATGGAAGGGTTGCTAACCTCTCTTTACCAGTGAAGAATGCACATTTTTGCACTTCTTTATCCATGCATAACAGTCACTGAATACTTTGGGCCAATAATAACCCACCCTCATGATCTTTAGAGTTGTCACCCTTGGAGAAAAATGACCTCTAACTGATCCATCATGGAACTCTTGCAACACTTTCTCAATCTGATTTATATCAATACATCTTAACAACACTCAATTGATATATTTTCTGAATAAAATGCCATTAACAAGCACAAAAGGAATGGCCTGCAATCTAAAATACCTCCTCTTTACCTTGCTCATTTCTAGAGGGCAAAGGCCGGTCTACAGGAAATGTATTATGCTCTGAGTCCATAGCAAGGAGTGGGTATATTAATGTTTTCTTCTTGACCATTCTGCAGAATTAAAACAACTTCTTCTTGGTTGTCCTGCAACACCAAAACAACATTCTCTCCTTTGCTTGCTTCAATTGGTTGGCTCAAGGCTAATTGCTCACACAATCCCCTTCCACGGACCAGCTTGGTGACCTTTATCTCAATGTCATACTCCATGACACGAGTTATCCATCCAACACGTTTTTCATTCAAATCCTTGTTGAGAAGGAAGTCTTTAATGCCCATGGGATACCAACAAATGGATCTTATTATTTGAAACTAAGTGCTTAAACTTCTTCAAGATTCTAATCACTGCAAGAACGTGCTTCTCAATGAAAGAATACCTTGTTTCATAATCTTCCAGGCTTTGGCCGAAGAAGGCAACTGGTTGCTCTATTTTTTCGTTGTTGTCTTTGCACCAAAATTGTAGAGATTGTATCACTTCCAGCAAAGGCATAAAATAAGAAACCTTTGGAGAAATATGGGCTTATGAGGGTTGGAGCTCATGAGATAGCTTCCTTGATTGCTTCAAAACTTGCCTTGCCTTCAGTTGTCCACTTGAATGCTACATTCTTCTTCAACATCAACATTATTGGCTTGACAAGAGCAACAAAGTCTGGTACAAACCTTATGACAAAATTAATTCTTCCTAAGAAGCTTTGAAGAGATTTCTTATGGCTTGGCAATGGCAATGCTCTGATTGCTTCAACTCTCTCTCGGGTCAATTGCCAACCCTTCCTTGGAAACAATGTGGCCTAGAAGTTTTCCTTCATGGGCCATGAATATACATTTTTTGGGATTTAGGGATATCCCAAATCTCCTACACCTTTGAAAGACTTGTCTCAAATGAAATAGATGGTCTGCTGCATTTTTAGAAAACACAGTAATGTCATCAAGGTAAATCAAACTATTTTATTGATCAATCCCTTGAATTCCATATCCATTGCCCTTTGGAAAGTGGCTCCAATGTTAGACAATCCAAATGGCATTTTCTTGTATGCATAGGTTCCCCATTTGGTGGTGAAGGCTGTTTTAAACTGATCATCTTCCTTCACCATGATTTGATTGTACCCTGAATAACCATCCAACAATGAGAACCTCCTAGAACTAACAACAACTTGCAAAATCTGCTCCATAGATGGAAGTGGGTAGTGGTCTTTGAGGGATGCTCTATTCAAGTCTCTAAAGTCTACACAAAGCCTGATTTCTCCACTCTTCTTTCTGACTGGAACCAAGTTGGCAACCCAGCTTGAATGCTTGATTGGAAAAATGATACTTGCCTCTATTAACTTGTTCAATTCCTTCTTCATTAGAGGCTCAATGTGTGGGTTGACTGGCCTTTGCTTTTTCCTGATGGGCTTAGCATCTGGATCTAGTTCAATTGTGTGTTGTGCTAGCTTGGGATTGAAACCTCTCAAGTCTTCATAGCTCTAAGCAAACACATCTGGGAACTCATGGAAAAGTTGAGTGAACTCATACCTTTCTTGCTTGGTTGCCACTTTGCCAATTTGAAGTGTTTTGTTCTCTCCCACGGGGATAGGCTCTGAATCTTCTCCTTTGACTTGGATGTTAGCTTTCTCCTTTCTAAGCTGATCATTAGGATTGAAAATAGACTCTAAAGTCACAAGTCCCTTTGGCAACTTATTTGTTTTCAGTTACACCACTTGATCACCATACTACTGCTCTAGCTTTTCCTAATTTTTGGCTGAGAACTCAACCTCTTCTTGTAAGAAATTGATGATCTGCTGGTCACTTTCAAACACTTGCCAACTTGTATTATTGTCTGGCACTGATGGCCTCACAATCACATGGATATGTGGTTATGTTTTATCTCTTTTAATGTTGTCCACCACATCAAACATTGCTCCAACTACTGCAAGCCTATCAACAGCTTGGTTCTCTTTCCTAGGGATGGAGTTGATGTTGAAAGCTTCGAAATCCTCCATTAGATCCCATACTCTATTCTTATAACTCTTGAGTAGATCATTCTTTATAGCATGCTGCCCTTTAACTTGATTCACTATCAACTCACTGTCACCAAAGACCTGTAAATTTCTAATGCCTCTCTTGCTTGCCCAATGAAGTCCATGAACTAAAGCTTCATATTCAGCAGTGTTGTTAGAGCATGCAAACTGAAATCTGAAAGTCTGAATAGTACTTAATGCCTTGAGGTGAAACCAACATTGCACCACCTCCAACACCTTGTCTACTTCTTGATCCATCAAAGAAAAGTTTCCATACCTCATTATCATCTTTTTGTTCTGACTTGGTGATGCTAGGAAGAGGATGATTCTCTTCATGTAAGCAATAAACACCTAGCTCAGATTCTTCTATCTCCTTGTATGGATCAAAAGCATGCACCTTATTTGCCCACTCATCAAGGGTCAAATCTGAATGCCTCCAACCTTGGTGTCAGCTTCATGTATGCTTGGATAGTCTTCTTGGTCAAAAGTTGAGAAATTTACGTTGATTGGGCTTGGAGTGTGAGGTTCAATATGGAAATTGGCAATAGGCTCAGATTTGATTGTTGCTTTTTCCCCATACCTTGTTATAAACAGCATATGTGACCAATCAGCTAGATAGGTAGCCTCTAATTCTAGCTGTGAAATCCCTTGACAAACAAATGACAAAGAGTGGTGGAAGATCAATCACAGATACATCTTGTAAAACTGTTACATTTGGGCATGCATGCAAGGTAAGGCTTAGTTCCTTGATGATTCCAACATTTGATACTGTTGTCCCATCTAGTTGCACTACTCCTTTGAGGAATGGCTCATATTTTATGCCCAATTGATCAGCTATCTACTTTGGCATCACTGAACTACTTTCCCTTGAATCTATCATGCAATTGTGCACCAAATGTTTCCCAACAATTAATGACACATAGAAGGGTGGGGGCTTCAAACTCTTACCTTGCCGCCTCCATGGTTTCCTTCAGCCGAGTTGTATTGGTGAGTACCTTCTCTTACACATGAGGTGGCTGATTTGAGATTGACCAATTCTTCATGGCAGCTTGTAAGAGATCCCTTTGTCCTGGAATGGAAAGTGATTCCCACATAGATATGTTCACATTGGTCTTCTTCATTTGTTCAATGATATTAAATGGTGATGAACCATCTCTTTGTTGTCCTTTGGCCTGCACATTCTTTTCTTGCACATGAGCTGCAACAGTTGGTATTTGGGCTGGTCTAGAAGTTGGCTTGGGCTACCCTTGCACATTTGGAGCTGCATTTTTCTTGCCAACACCTTGTGGAGTGATGGAAGGTTGTGAATCACTCAAGTTTGGTGGTTGTACCTCTCCAATGTTCCTCTTCTTGGACCTTGTATTATCTACTACATTTTGAGGAGGTATTTGATTCATCCCACATAAATCTTCAGCCTGCCAATTCACAAGTGTGGTCTCACTTGGAGCTACCCCTTGTTGAGATGTTCCTTGTTGCTGATTTGTTTCTTGACTTGCTTCACTCTCTACACCAGTTGTTGTCACCATCAAAGCTTGGTTCAAAGCACCATTGAAGCACATAGATTGGTTGTGAGGTTCATTGCATGGGAAACACCAATCATATTCTTGAGCCATATTATTTTGTACTAGCACTAGGGCTCTTGATGTAGATGCAACATTAGGATTATAGGGCTGGAAAGGTCTATTGGCAGGAGGCCTAACTTGATTCTGATTTGTAGCTTGGAAGGGTGGCCTATTAGAATGAAATGGTGGTCTATTGGGTTGAGCTTGAGGTTGATAAGAATGCCTACAACCTTGAGCTTACTGCCTATTAAGTGTAACTAGCTCATTACCCAAATTTTGCAATTGTTTCATGACCTCTTACAGCTCATTTGAGGCACTAGAAGATGAAGTGGAGGTTTCATTCAAACTCTGATTTCTGGGAGTGGGAATGAGAGCTAAAGTAGGTGCTTGGCTAGTACTTGGGCTTCCTAATTCTAAATATAGAGGCATGGGTGGTCTAGGTGCAAGTTTACCAGCCTGTATTAAACAATTCTCAGCCCTAATGGAGATACTATAGGCTGCAGGAAAGGTTACACCTCCCATGGATTGAATCAACATTACAATATCATAATTTAAAGCTTTGAGAAAGTAAAGGAAAGCACCTTCTACTTTGCTGGTCTCACTTGCTAATGGGATTCTTTCCCAAGTTCTTTGAAATCTGAAGTTGAAGTCAGTTAGCTGCTCATTAGGAGCCCTCTTGATAGTTTTCAGCTGCTCCAATAGGGACAAGTTATCCCCCTTTTCTCCAAATTGGTCATGGAGGGATGTGCATAGATTGTCCCAACTTGTGATAGAGCCTGCTCTCAGACTTCTGAACCACTGCAAGGCTTTTCCTTTGAAGGAGGATGCCAACAACTTGATAGCAATATCCATTTCAACAATCTCATGAATTGTACAGACATTTGCAATGTCCTGACATGGTCACCAGGAGTGGTCTGATTTTCTCCAGTAAAAAATGGAATGCTCTTTAGTGCTGTAATTGGTACTAGATTTTGTGCATTGAGAGAAAGTGGGCTGCTACCAGTAAAGTTGACATAAGGATTTGGTTGTGCCATTCTGATTGGTCTTAGAACTCTTGTTGATTGGATGAAAGGTCTCCTAGGTGGAGGAGTTGATAGAGTTCTATTTGGTGGAGATGGAGATCTTTGAATCCTTCTTCCTCTCTCTCTTCTTTCTGGGGACAAGTGGAGGTAGACAAACAATCCTTCTTCTCTTGTTCTTGACCTTGTTTGGATCCTTCTCATGAATCTTCAAGCTTGAATTGCTGAAACCAGTTGATCTTATCCTTTTGGAGTCGCTAGATGTGTGAATCAAGGCTCTTTTAAGCAAGAAAACTTGCAACAAATACACATCAACTTTGTTGCAATGAAGATGAAGACCTCTAAGCTCCCACCGGGCATGCCAAAACTATTAGTGCAGAATCACAGCACCCCCAAATGAGTTGTGGATCTCGCTTTTCTAAGGCAAGCTTATTTGGTGTGATTGCACAACATTGAATATTTTCCCCAAGTGTGGGACTTGAAAAAATGGAAAAGACTCTCCCATATTAAAGGTTGGTTCCTATTCCTCTATTTAGGTACATGCTTTCATCTTGCTGAGGATCTATCCTAAATCCTATTCTAAATCTTTCCAAGGAACCAAAGTGAGGAAGAAGTTGCAAAATGATGAAATCTAATCTAATGGAGGTGATGCACCGAGGAATGATGAACTCGCACTCTGTTGTTAAACACAGACCATAGAAATAATGTAACTTAGATGCATAAATAACTAGATTTTGAAAGTAAGAAGAAAGGGGGAAATCACCCACATGCTTATTTTATTGCTTCACAAAGGTGATACAAATCATTACAATGGCCAAAAGGTAAAAATTTGCATCTACAAATCTATGGAAGGTTTGAAAACTCCACAAACTTCACTGCATAATAGAAAGAAAGGGAGATACAGAGAAAAACATCCAACCATTACAAAGAATGAAGCTCTGTCATTTATAACCAAAGCAAAAGAGAGAAAACAAAAGGAACAAGCAAATCTGATCCTTGGATTCAACCACCCACCATTAATCTCTGTCAAATCGGCCTGTAAACCATTAAATTGATTTTTCCTTTTTCACCTACGTGTTGGAGAAGAAAAAATGGAAAATGGATAAAAAATGATGTCTTCGAAGTGATTTGATCTCACATTCAAAGCGTGAGAAGACATTCTAGGGTTTTCCCCATCAAATCGAGTGGATTATCCATCTTTGGCATGCTGAGAAGCAAAACAATGGCGGACGAGCAAAAAATGATTTGTCAAAGCAATCTGATCTTACATTCAAAGTGTGAAAGATGTTTTTCACATTTTCTCCATTGAAATCCACAAAACATGATGTTTTTATGCCTTCAATGCATAGAGGGGATTGAGATCTTTCCAAAAATATGATTTCATCCAAATCTGATCTTAGAATCGAAAGATATGCCCTCTGTAATTTTTTAGGCGAAACATGGCAATTTTAGGTCAAAAATCGGGTTGGCGGGCCAAAATCGGCTTTTTCCCTCTTTTTCGCAAGTTTGGAAAATTCCCAAAAATTCTCCGTGGCCTGCAGCTCCCAGGACACGTGTCACCTTCTAATTGGATGGGGGGCCAAGACCAAATTTTTACCTTTGCGGGGCCAAAGTGCAAAATCTTCACAAGTCTCTTGACGGTCCACCGAAGATTAGATGATGTGTCACTAAAATGACATGTGGCGATCTCTGATTGGTTGGGAAATGTGGCTCATTTCTTGTCTTTTGTGTTTTTTTGTAATTTTGGAAAAATTTCCAAAATTCTTCCACCGCCCCGCTCTCTGTCGATGAGTGGACACGTGGCGCCTTGTGATTGGTTGGTGGGGATGCGTTTCCAAATTTTCCTTTAGAAAATTTTGACCAAAAAGGCCAAAAACTTGAAGTATTTCCGCCCACCGCCCCCCCTGGACACATGGCATCATTTGATTGGTTCATGGAGGCGCGGGCTCATTTCTTGCTTTCAACTTTTTGCCCAAAAGAGCAAAAAACTTAACATTTTTTCGACCCCTACCGCGGTGATGCTGACGTAGATTGGACACGTGGCACATTTTCATTGGTCCGCGGGGTTTGCCTCCATTTTTTCCTTTGGGAAATTTTGGGAAAAAAGCCAAAAACTTTAAATATCTTCGGCTACCCCCATCTCCGCTTGGACACGTGGCATCCTCTGATTGGCTATGGCCCTTAAAATTTTCTTTTCCTTGCGGGAATTCGGGCCAAAATTTGACTTTAGAAATTTTCCCAAAAATGGCTAAGTGCCAAAACTTCTCTGCGGGCCGCAGCTCCTAGGACACGTGTCACGTTTTGATTGGGTGCAGGGATGCAGCTGAATTTGCACCCTTAAAATTTTTGGAAAAATAAAGGGCAAAATTCCTAACTTCCTTCCGACCTCCTCCGCCCTTTTTGATGACATCTCACTTTCTCGATTGGATGGGAGCCTTGACTGATTTTCTTCCACTTTCCTTTCTTAGGGCTCGCAGTGATTTGTGACTTTAAGTTTTTACCCAAAACCTAAGTGTCAAAATTTCCTCCTTGCCTGCGAGTGCGCTTCATCCTTCTTCGGCTGTGGGCCGAATTTTTGACTTTGAGAACTTGGAGGAAAATTGCTTAAGTGCCAAATTTTTTCCCATCACTCCACCGGTCCACCAAATCCCGCCACGTGGCACTTCCCGATTGGGCAGCACAAATGTTTCCTTCGCGGCCCATGGGGTGCCAAATGAACTTGAGGTTTTTAACCAAAAATGGCTAAGTGCCAAATCTTCCTCCACATCCCTGCCAATCTGCCAAATTTCTTTGGCAAAAATTCTCCCTTAGGCCCGTCAGTCTTTTTTGGGAAAATTTCCCCTGTAAACTTTGTCAAAGCCATAACTCAAAAAATACAAGGAGTTAGGAGGACTTCTTTACCTTTTTGGAAAGGGGAATAAAAATCCTATCTGATGAAGCAATACCCAGAAAATTTTGAGTGCCAGAAATCCATGAAATTTGAGATGAAGCACAAGGAAGGAGGAAAAGAAGGCAAGTTATCAAAAAATGAGCACGGGCTTATTTTTGATAACAATAACTTCTTCACATGTTGTTACCACATATGTGTCCATTAAATGCACTCTTAATAGAATATCTTGTTGTAGATTTGATTCACCCTGATACCAAACAATTACCTATTCTTCCCGGAAAAACATTGACAATTAATAACTGGTGACTTATCAAGAGGAAAATGCCTTGTTCAAACTCCTCTGCTCTCACCCCCAAGATTTTTCTTTTGAGTATAGTGACATAAAGGGTATTCACCCTAGTATTTTTACACATCACATATATACCACTGATTCTAGACCAGAAACCTCAAAGAAGGATAAACCCTGCTCTAAGAGATATTGTGAAAACTGAGATTGAGAAGCTTTTAAATGTAGGATTTATTTATCCAATCTCAGATAGTCAATGGGTTTCTCCTTTGGTTATAGTGCCTAAAAATAATGGGAAATGGAGAGTTTGTGTGGACTATAGGGAATTGAACAAAGCCACTCATAGGGATTATTTTCCATTACCTTTTATTGATCAGGTCTTAGACAATTTGTCTGGTAAGAGGTACTTTTCATTCCTTGATGGGTTTAGTGGATACAACCAGATAACAGTGGCTCCTGAAGATCAAGATAAAAAAACTTTCACATGTCCTTAGGGGACATTTTCTTATAGAGTGCTACCTTTTGGGTTATGTAATGCCCCTGCCACTTTTCAAAGAGCCATGTTAGTAATCTTTTCTGATCTCACCCATGATTGTGTAGAAATTTACATGGATGATTTCACGGTCTATGGAGCAACATTCCAAGAGGCAATCAACAATCTAGATAAATTTCTTGCTTGATGTGAAAAGCATCAATTATCTTTAAATCATGAGAAATGTTTATTCATGATGGAACAAGGTATAGTTTTAGGCCATCATGTCTCAATTGAGGGAATTAAGGTTGACCCGAAAAGTTAATATCATTGTAAAATTTCCATCACCCACAAACCAAACTGAAGTAAGAATATTTTTTAGTCATGTCGGTTACTATCGAAGGTTCATTTCATATTTTAGTAAAATTTCTTCTCCATTATTTGCTCTTCTAACTAAGGATTCTGAATTTGAATGGATAGAAGTATGCCAACAAACTTTTGATGTAATCAAAGACAAGATGATAAACACACTAGTGTTGAGAGGTCTCAATTGGAATCTACCCTTAAATATACAAACATATGCCTCCAATGAAGTAGTAGGTGCTTTCTTAAGACATAAAGAGGAAGGAGAGCCTATGCATGCAATTTACTACATTAGTAAAAATATTTCCTTTGCTGAGAAGAACTACACAACAACTGAGAAAGAATTTCTAGTAGTAGTATATGCAATCAATAAGTTTCACATTATATTACATGATATGAATTGATTGTTCATACTGACCACTCTGTTATCAAATATCTAATGAATAAACCTTTAGTGCATTTTAGAATTGTTAGGTGGTTGTTGCTACTGCAGGAGTTTAACATTAAAATCATTGAAAAACCTGGAAAATCCAATGTGGTAGCTATTTTCCTTTCTAAACTTACCACTTTAGAAGAAGAGGAGCAGTCAATGATGACTTTCCAGATGAGCATTTGTTTTCATTTTCCACTACCTCTTGTTAGTATGCAAATATGTCTAATTACTTAGATATAGGAAGTTTCCAAACTTTTTCACACAAAAGCAAAGAAAACAATTAATTAAACAGAGTGTGATGTATACTTGGTTGAATGGAATCCTTTTCAAATGTGGACCTGATCATGTCTTATGCAGGTGTGTAGCTGAAAATGAAGTATTTGACATACTTAGAGCATGCCATGATGAACCATCAAGAGGGCATTATTCAGTTCAAAGGACCATTCACAAAGTTCTTGGAGCTGGTTATTATTGGCCTTCCTTGTTTAAGGATGTCAAAAAGTATGTGTGGAGGTGTGATCAATGCCAGAGAATGGGGAAACCAACGTTTACATCAGAAATGCCACTCTAGCCATAGGTTGTCTTGGAACCATTTGAAAAGTGGGGGTTGGATTTCATTGGACCAATGGACCTAACTTCCCAAGGTAAAGAATACATCCTAGTTTGTATTGAATATGTTACTAAATGGGCTGAAGTGCAAGCATTACCACATGCAAGAGATGAGAAAGTTACATATTTTATTTATGAGTGTATCTTCCAAAGGTTTAGAGCACCAAGATCCATTGTGTCAGATCAAGGACCATAATTCATGTTAGGAGTAATCAGTTATTTTGTAGAAACATATCAGCTGAAGCACAAGAAGTCATCTCCCTATCATCCACAATCTAATGGCCAAGTAGAAGTTACTAATAGAGAATTGGAGAACATACTAACTAAGACAATGGGAAATCAAGAAAGAATTGGGCTCAAAACTACCTAAATCAAGTATGGGCTTACAACACTACTTGGAAAACAACAACAATATTTACTCCCTATGAATTAGTCTATGGTAAGAAGCCAATTCTACCTATAGAATTTGAGATTCAAACCTTAAGGAAACAACTGAAGTGGGCATTGATTTGACAGAAGCACAATAGGCCAGGATTGTTCAATTGAATGAATTAGATGAAATCAGACTTCAGGAACTACATCACACTGAGATCATCCAACATCAGAGAGCAACTTTGGCATGAAAAACAAATAAAGCCAAGAAAATTTCAAAAAGAGACTAGGATTTGTTATTTGATTCAAAGTATAAAGAATTTAAAGGGAAACTGCAAATGAGATGGATGGGCCCATATCAAATTGCACAAGTATTTGACAATGGGACTATCCAATTAGTTCTAATAGATGGAGAAAGGAAGGTAATGTTGGTTAATGGTCATAGACTAAGGTTGTACCATAAACCAACATCTAGAGAAGAGTTTCAAAATCAATTCAAGAAGATTCAGATCTGAATTGTGTGGGAAAAGTTTATTTTCCCGGCACAACTCAGACCTGAGAAACTTTCTGCTAAGAATCAAAGAGGAGATGATTAAAAACTAGAGATGGCGGCCATCCTCCTCTGAAGCATTTGTTGAAAACTAGAAATGACGGCTAATGCTTGTAAAAAAAAGAAACTAAAAAAAAGTACAAAGGACTAGAAAACCAAATGTCATGCGTCTCCCTTGAATCTTATCAACAATAAAGGAAATAGGTCACATGTGAGTGGAGCATTACACTAGCATGGGAACATCAGTGAGGATTTGATAAGTTCAAATATCAAGGTATGTGTAATTAATTTGCTTCTTAAATGTAAGAAAGTTTTAAATTATGAGTTGTTAATTATTTAATCATGCACATTGATTGTTCCCCACTATTTCCAATCACTCCACATGCTTCGCAAATCCCAAAAAAATCCATAATTCACTACCTCCATCATCCTCACACACACCCAATTAATTTCATCATCACCTCAAGGTACCATCATAACTTTCCCAATTCAGTTATATTCATTACATAACACTTCTATTCCAAGACAACTTTCCAAATTGGGCCTTCTCACTCCTACTCTACCACCGTCGCTCTTGCACTTACCCACAACCCTACAAAATTTGCACCGTCGGTCTTGTTCCCTCTTTTATTTTTCCTATATGTTCATATTCAGACATGGGGCCTAGATTGCGACACGAACCAACAAGTTTTGTCAAACTTTTGGTCATGTTGAAAAGGTAGTTGAGATTTTTCAAAGTGCGGGATGGTTGGACTTTCTCTGGTGTATGAAGAATTCAGTGTTCTAATGACTGAATAATTTGCAAGGAATATGGAAGAAGGACACTCCACCATTCATGGTAAGAAAATTCCCTTTTCTCCAACTGTAATCAGTCATCTTTTGGGCATACCTAATGAGGGGTTAGCAGTGAGTGATATGACAATGTATAATGAGGTAATTAAGAGATTTGTAGTAGGAAAGAGAGAGAAACTATAGTTGGTCATAGATAATAAGGGAAAAGAAAAAGGGGTTAAAATAGTAACCATACTTGAACCTTGGGCTGAAGTGGCCAAGTGGTTGATTAAATATTTTACATGTGAGGGACAATATGAAATTATATTGGGTCCTGTATTAAGAATGTTAATCCATCTTCAACATGGTCAAAGCATGCCTCAGTATAAAATTAATTTTCCCCAATTTCTATATGATTCCATTTATGCTGCTACAGAAAAATTTTGCTTTGGGGTGCTTCATATTTGAAATTTCAGGGTTTGATTCATTTAGTTTGCAAACACCAATTTGTCAAAAAGAAGGATGGAGTGAAGAAGTGGCTCAATTTTCAAAAAGAATGTGCCTTAAAGCTTGAGGCGGTTGTAGAAAACACCATCTACCTCTGAGAGACCCAAGAAATGCCTCCGTACTTCTAGGCCTACTCCTATCCTTCATGAAACCCCAATTGAGAATCCATTATCCCAAGAGGAACAAGAAGTTGAGATAATGCAATTCTTGGTCCAAACCCCACCCGTATCTCCCTATAAACACATATCCCCATTTGTGTTGGACCACGATTTCCGTTAGACCAAAACCCATAGGTGTTAGTCTCCATTATAATCGCCAAAGTTATGATCTACGAGAGGCGATAGTCCATGTCACAAAATTCATGGGGAGCACTTTGGACACACATGCCAATAATCTCCCCCTCAGCGTTACCCAAGTGAGTTTTGAACTCAAGACCTATCGCTCTGATACCATTTGTTGGACCACGATTTCTATTAGACCAAAACCCATAGGTGTTAGTCTCCATTACAATCACCAAAGTTAGGATCTACGAGAGGCGGTTAGTCCATGTCACAAAATTCATGGGGAGCGTTGGACACACATGCCAACAATATGATTTTTATATAGAAGAAGAACGTGAGCATTCCTTACCTACAACTAAAGATTGAATTATTAGGGATAAAGTCAAAGCACCTATAGAAGAGGGAGAAACTAGTTCTCCCTTTGACTCTGATACTATTATGCCCCAAGTCCTATCCTTATCCAAAGTTCACTTTGAGTTACAATTACCTCAAGAAAGAAGAAACCATCTACAATCACTCTTGTAGGCCAAAGAAATGCATTTCTCGTAGCAGATAACTACCAAGGATCAAGAGATTCAACAACTACAGGAAATAGTAACACAACATGAGGAGGCAACTCTTTAGCTACAAAAGGATTTAGAGGAATGAGAAAAACAACTAAAATCCCTTCAGGCTAGAACCGAGGAGCTTGGAAAATCTCTTGCGTTGTTGTAGGAAAATAGAAGAGAGCAAGAGCCTATGGCCATGGAAGATCAAGCAATTCAAACTGATTTTGTTTTTCCTCATATTGTTGTTTTAAGAGGTATGGTTAAGTGGATGGAAGAATGTTATAGGCTAAGGGAAGTGGCAGAGGAGAAAAAAAATTTGAAAGAAGAAAATAGATTGTTAAAAGAAAATGTGGTTATAGTAAGTCGACTCTATGACCAAGTTCTTTCTTGCCTGACCCCCTTCAAACTTTTATGCATTGTTTTTAAAGGAACAATTCTTCAAATGGAAAATATCTAGGGCTCGTGCAATGTTGGACATAGATTTTGAAGATGATAAGCAGTTTGTAGGGGCATATACTACAACAAGAAATAACGTTGAGAATTTTTTTTTGTGTGAATTATGTGTTCATAAGTTTCTTCTCTCAAATAAATTGAAATTACAATTAATATTTATGTGGGGAAGTGTAATTAAGGGTGTTCATTTCTACACTCAAACATCAAGGTGAATGGAGAGATCAATGAGCAGTATTTGTGCAGTTAGAATCTATAATTGGCCTCTTGATGAGGCATGATTTACCAACACCAATTATTTTTCAACAGGTTTCATTCACATGTGTATTGTCTATGCCTAGTAGATAGATACATAGATATCCTTAAGAATTGTGTCAAAATTTTCCAGAGCAAGTGATCCCAACATTCAATGTCAATTTCCTTACTTTCCAGGTCTGATATCATCTTCTTGTAGAGCCATATAAGAAAAAAAAAGGAGGTTATTTCACCAACAAACCTCTGATGGTCTTTAAAATGAGCCAAAGATCTCTGCAAGATTATTCTAGAGCTCAAGGAACAATGGATTGGTATGTGATACATGCCCCCATTGGTCATTACACTAAATTTCCGAGATGGGATTCAAAAATGATCATCTTGAGGACATCTACAAGAATTGGAGGGATAATGTTATTAACAATTTTGGATTCTCTAACACATCTTTGGATGAAACTTGGTAAACTTTTGCCAATGAATATAACTGTTCAAGAATTGTAGAGCAATTGAATGCTAGGTAGCAGGAGGACTTGCTAAACCTTTAGTCCGGGGGAGTGATGAACCCCATTTTGTGATGTTTAAACCATGTTTATCCCTATACCATTTTGCTATGTCATATTGCATGATGTATAATGTTAACTACTTATATTTAATACTTTACTATGCTTTTGAAGGAATTATCGTGCATATGTTTGTTATTTTTATCTCGTTAATTCTTCCTCAAAAAGGGCTTGGATTGATCTATTTATAAGCATTGAGTTCACTTTTGAAAATTATATGTTGAGTATCATTGATAGCACAAGACTTAATTCACACCGGTCACAGTGCAGACTCTAATTGCGCGTTTGCGCAGGACTCACCTCGGCGCAGGACTCACCTCCGCGTTAATAGAGAACTCATGGTATCACATCAAGCTCATCCAGATCATCAACCTTGATTTTTAGAAATAGGGGATTAAAACATGCATACAGATAATTCAAACTATTGGTATCATAGCTGGCATCACCACATCATGGATAAAAAGTGGCGCTATTAACTCAACGTATATTCAGGCCAACTTTGAGGATTAATTGTTCTAGTCACTAGGAGACAGGATGGAGCCAACTAGAGACTTACTATCACCACAATTATCTTCAATTAGTTGATGATATGAAGAACCTTCCAACCATGATTGAATCCTTCAGGGGAGAAAATCGCATACCTCCTCTTTAGTTTTTAATAATGATTCAAGTCCAAACACTTCAAGGACTGATCCTTCCATTAATGTATTTCTCAAAATAGATAGTCATTGTTTCAGTCAACATTTAGTTAAGTAGATGTTAGTCATTTGGAATAACTAGTTCTCTCCTAAAGGGACTAGAATTTCTCTTGTATAAAAGAGATAATGTACTTAGATTTATCGTTTCGAGTTCAATCATTTGATTCATTGTACAAGCATAATTTTCAATTCAATAAAGGTAGCAAATTCAGGGAAATTTCTGTTGTGTGAATTTCAGTTCTAACTTGATTGATGGGAAGGAAAAATGACCTCTCCTACCCAATGAAAAGGGAGGTTTACATTTATTTCCTTTATGTATTCTTGGATGTATTTACTATTTTAGTATTGATTCCATTACTTTGATGTATTTACGTTTCCATAGTTAATGATTTTAAGAACTTTCCAATTCTGTCTTTGATCTTAGTTTCTTTTCAAGCATTTTATTTTGTAATCATGATCAATTTAGTAATTTATCGGTTTTTTAATTAAAATACGTGTTGATACGTTGTTCCTACTATTTCCTCTATTAAAAATAGCCATGGACACCACTCTGGATTGACAGAATAATATGATTAAATTATGAGTATCAATGACATTCATCAATCTAGATCTCCTCTTATTTATCGCTCACGAGGAAGCAACTAATCTAGTTGAGCTTAACCTTCCAATTTCTAACAAAACATCTATTCCTATTGCAACCCAACCTCCTCATTCTACTCTCCCACCTACCTCTATTATTCCCATTTCTATGCCTACTCCTACCAACCATTTTACCATGCCTATTACTTCTCACACCCACCAAGTCTCCTCTTCATGAACTCAAGACCTAGCTTCTTTATACTAGGATCTACAAATCCAAATATGTCAACTATAGTAGACTACTTCCCACTCATCTCCATCTCTAGATTCCTCATTACTCCTTCATACCCCTTTTGCACATGTCGTATCCTCCTATTCACTTCCTCCTAATTTCATTGCACCTAAGCTTCCAACCTTCAATGGCCATGATGATGCTTAGGAGCATCTTTAATCTTTTCATGTGGTATGTCTAAACTATGCGAGATGACCTTACATTACTTGCTAAATTATTTCCTAGAAGTTTGTAAGATTACATTATGCGGTGGTTTTATGATCTACCTGTTCACTCAATAACTTCCTTTACATACTTAGCTGATGTTTTCCTTGCACATTTTTCTATCAATATCAACACCAAGATCTCTTATGCATAATTTTCTCAACTTAAACAAGGATCTAATGAGCGTTTAACAAATTATGTGTTGCATTATAAGAAAAAACTTGCTAATATGGAAAATGTACTCATTGATTCTAAATTTCAAGATAGTTTTATTGAAAGTATTTTACCTCCACTACAAGAGAGTTTCATCTTTGAAACCTCTCCCTCCTTTGATCAACTATGCCATACACTTAAATTATATGAAGGCAAAATTTTATCTATGGGAAAATTGAAATACTATGAGAATCCTTCCTCTTCATCTTCTAATTGGTTTTAATAAAAATCTTCTTTTAAGCCATCTCCTAAGCCCATTGAAGCTAAATTAAATGTTAACATTGTTTCTACACCTGACAAGCTTCAATTCCAGCCCATGCGCATCCTTTTACTAAGTTACCTTACGTGCCTTGTCTTTTATTACCACATCTCATCGAAAAAATATTATTACTCTTCCTCCACCGCTCAATCTTGACCGTTCTTGCCATGTGGCCTCAAATATGATGAAAATACATGTTGTGACTACTACTAATGCATTGGACATTCTACCGATCGCTTATTTAATCTTAAATATCTTATTCAAGATCTCATTGATAACAATGCACTTGAGATCCCCGATCCATCCACTTTCTGGTTAATGATAATAAAAAGTTAAAAATATTCAATGACCCTCTACTAAAGAATGGAAATCAAGCTACCGATTCTTTGGAAAACCATACATATTGCATTGCAACTCCTCCTTCCTAAAACCCTCTTGAATTTCTTGTTACTTTTCTTTGATGTACCCCATGCAAGTCATTATCACACTACATTCTCTTTTGATTCATTGCATATCAATTCCTCTATTGGTACTCATACCATCAACAATAATATGATTTATCCATCGATAGTTCACAATGTATGCTCTGTAGCACTCCTCCTAGCCATCAAATGCCCAACTTCCATTATCACATTCCCGGTGCCTAATTCTTATGGTCATGTCAAGCTTCCCATTATAGTTGGACCCCTTACCATACTTGTACCATTCCTTGTTACATCTTCCATTGTCATCGTGACATGCTCTTAGGTCTTCCCTGGCCCCATGCTGCCCAAGCCATTCCATCCATGCGCCACTTATGTCTCATGTTCATCCATAACAAGAAAATTGTCACTATAAAAGGTATTCCACCTCATACATAATTATCTCGACCCAATCTTGTTGATATCTATGCAAGTTAGTCATAGCATCTAGGCCTCCTATACATCTCACGTCTAAAGCTACGTTGGCACCTATCTCTCCTATTCGCACACAACCTACATCATGACCCTTTCATCGGTCCATTAGCCAACCTTGTTAGCCTAAGTCCCCTACGCGGTAGCCCTTCACATAGGTTTTCTCGTATCATTAAAAATGCATAGTTATTATCCTACACCACCGGTTTTAGAGCATCATCACATGCCTTTATCTCCTTGGATATCGGGTGGAGGGTCCTCACCCTTCACTATCGTTGGATAACCTATTATCCCTTACACACCTTGGGGGAATCACACTTTCTCCCCCTCCATTACTATTAGTTGTCTCGTGTGTCTACTTGTTACACTTCACGCTCTGTGGTTCATGATTAATCTTTCTTAGCGCTCCTACACCTTCGGTACACACATTGTACTATCATTACCCGATGATGCAATCTCGTGCTTTGATTCACACCTGATTGTTGAGGGATCAATTATTTCACGAACCTCACATCATTCACACTCTACGATATGTACTTCACAATACATATTTCCTCGCACTTATTACTCTATTTTGCTTTGTGTTTCATACCCATCTTTTCAAGCATCACCACGTCATTGGTTCACACACCCTATCTCATTACCTGATGACCCACTCTTATTCTATGGTTGATTCTTGAATATTAAGGGTTCCCATAAATGAACCTCATCTCACACACATACACTGGGGGAAACACAACTCCTCACATTCTCACATTTTTCATATAACACCATCATATTCACACACCATTTTCATATCTTGGTTGCATTTACTCTTGCTTGCTTATACTACTTACATGTTGCACTTTACTTACTATGCTAGTCATATACTCAAGTATATCAATTGTCTTTTTATATACACACATGCACATTCACTTGGTCTCGGAGGTGAATGCAGATCTCTTGTAGCTTTACACATGATGCAATGATGTTAACATTATATATTTTACCACCCCATCGAGGCTCATGGGGCGTCTACTTTTACTAATTTCACATTCTACATATCACAAGTTCTATTGCTACATTATTCACTACTTCTCATTAAATTACTTTACTTTTGGTTGATCTATACACACTTTGACATGCTATTTATCTTTCTAACATGTTAACGAGTGTGTCATGTGTAGAATTTGTCTTGCATAATCTATACAACCATGGCTATCTATAATTGTTTTCTTTTGGTCACTTCGGCCCTGATTATCTTGTGACATTGTGAGTGGTGTCCCATGTTTGAAACCCACTTTTTACGATCTATCTTGTTTTCACACTTGTTTGTTACATTATTTCCTATCACAGCTAGCTCTTATACTAACACATTAATTTCTAGCCTACTTTGTTTGCATGTTCCTTGGTTTATACCATGCATATCCCCCTATTAACAAAAATAAGGTAGGTTGGTGGAAAGGGAATACCTAGTTTTATTAATGTTAATCTAAATAGGAGGAATACAATGCTATAATAAGTAAACTAAAACATTATGAAACAAATATAAGTAAATTATTCTAAATGAAATAAAACCCTAATATGCAAGAGAAGAGAGAGGAAATGACTTAGGCGATATCAAGAATGTATCACAGAGTGTTGAAGGTCTAGAAATAAAATCGAAAGTGCAGACAACCACTTAGGGACCTGCAAAGGCATATCTCGATAGATCTGAAATGACAGAGGCACTGGGAGGGTCTTGGGGTGCCCTGGGCGTCTGGTTTGTAATCCGGGCTATGAACACTCGACTTGAAAGCTTATTGTTTGTCACGCGGATTCACCGGATGAGCTATATAATGAGCTATAATGCAAAGAGAAGTACCAAACCCTAAAAATAAAAATCCAAATGAATGGGTCGATCGACCTCACCGCCAAACTAGTGGTCTTATCACCGAGCGCTACACTATATTTCGAACCCGATGTAGTTCTCGTGCATGTGTGCATGTCGTGCCCTAGGTGCTCTCATGCCACCACACTTTGTGAAATAGTGACCAATAGTAACTATAGAAATGTAAGTAATATGTGTGCATGGAATAGAATAGAATCCCTCCCCTATGCAATGTGTGTGATGCAGATCTCCTAGCTTGAATTCATGGCACTATGTGGATGCAAGTGATGTAATGGATGTAACTCTAGATGGAGTGATAGTAGTGATATGATGCAAAGACCTAAGACCCTCATTATGGTCTTATAAATTTATATTTATAGGGCTCTCAAGCTTAATTTTATAATTAATCCTGACAAGGCCGACTAGGAAAAAGATAAAGATGACCAATAGCTAGAAATGACCCAAAAAGGAGTGAAAGGGGATTTACATAGACCGGGTCACCTTGGGTGGGACCACGATGCCTCGGGTGCCTCGGTATAGCCTATGGCACCCTAGTACAACATGGGGTGCCTTGATTTAGGGATAGAATGTCAGGGAAGTTAGGAAATGGGGTGATAAGTGTTGGAAATCATGCGGGAAAGATGAAATAAAATATAAGAAAAATATGGCCAAAAGGTGGGATTAATTAGTACTTTATACACTTGAGAACCTTATAAATTGTAGTATAAGACCGAGCTAAATATTATCTAATGTGCATAATTTTGTGTCTACATTTTCCCCCACTTTATGTTGGTGAGCAAAATGCTTGGTAACATAAAGTAGATAGAGATGCGTACCTGATATCCATGTAGAGTGTAGAAGAAGACATGCCAATGGACTAGACTCAAGCGTGGAATGAAAAAAGAAAAATGTGGAGGAGCGTGGATTCTAAGGATGAAAAATGTGCATAAAAAGTGATGAGAGTGAACCTAGGGTGGAATGCATGTGTGGTGGTCTTTGTGTAGTGTACTTGCATGGTTAGTAAAGGCAAGTGCTCAGTAGCGGTGTGTTGTTGTTGTCGTTATTGCTTTTGTTGTTGCCCCCGAATTTGATTGCTTGTTTCTCATATGGTGGACATGCAAGGAGAAAATTATCAAGTAGTAAAATATATATGTATGTAAAAACGTTGTGTAAAATACGCATGTAAATGGAAATGTGTAAAATACACAAATGTGAAATACGCTAGAAAAATGTAAATAGAACATGTGCACTTGATCCATGTAGAGAAAAAAGGGTGTAGAAGGATATCATGTACTTTTGCGAGTTTTTGAGCGATCTCACACCACCCCAGGCCGATGAAGTATAGAGATAAAATGCATCGTGTCCTCCAATTTTAACCGCTTTTGCTGAAATGTTGTGAAGAGATCTATGTATTCTCCTAGTTTTTGGGTGATCTCGATGCCACTTTGACAGAGAAGTATAGAGAGGAACACCCATTGAACCCCCAAGCTTGTAATCGCTTTACTGAGAATTACCGAAGGACACCATATCCTGTTAAGGTCGTTGTGTATGGGGTTTGTAGACTAGTCTAAAATCACTCGCCATATGTAAACCCACAATGCCAAAAGTGGAAAGTACACTATACTTGAATCGGTGTGATGCAACCTAGAATTCACAGATACCACCTAGTCGTGCCGACACATCACTCAACATAGGATGAGCACTCACCCGAAGAGTGCAAAGGTACCAGGTCCCTCTTTAGGGTTATCAGCGGGATGGTGGCATGATGAAGTAATAAAGACATATACTTAGAAACTAATACGTCATTACACAGTTATACAGAACCAAATCTATGAATGTATGTGCTTAAGTAATAATCATAAAGAAATCAATAACATGTAATGATAAAACATACAAGACACTCTGGTTCAGTAAATATTCTTTATATATTAATCATGGTAACAATACGTAAGCTTCATATAATATTAATGGTTATGCACGTATGGATCTCGATACAATTATCCAGTCACATACACACATGAATCTCTTACTCTCTATCGGCACACCCACTAAGTGATTCAATTTATATATATATATATATATATATATATATATATATATATATATATATATAGGGTGGGGACTTTCCCTTCACCGCTTAACTATACCGAGAAATAGGTCGCATGCTAATAATAGCCACGCACCTTTTACAATCATAGCCACACATGCAAGTGTGCTATCTATAGATCACTGATAGTAAACTATAGTGCTATTCCTATTCTTAGATCATCTACATGTAAAATTTCTTTGGTTCCATCCTCTAAAGATAGATCTTGCTACGTGGCGCGTAAGTTTCGGTGTTGATTGTGTGCTTCGCACACTAGCTCCTCAAAATAGACCTCATGCTCCAAAATGGCTAAGTATTGAACTCTGAACTCACCCTTCCATGTTCTAGTTGTTCCTATCCTTCAGCACCTTTAAATCCGACCTTATTTTCCATGTGAACTCTCTGTGTGAATTTTGCTAAGTATTTTCTCTTATCAACATTACCCCACACTAATCTCATTGTCACCCCGACAATGGTGATGTCCAAAATTGAATAAAGAATGTTGAATGAATCATTCACAAAGAATTGAAAAGAATAAAAGAATTGTTCAGGCTTTAGGCCCTTCTGTCTCATTCTGAAGTATCATCTCTAGGATATTCTACTCTAATCTCAGCCTCCAATGTCTGCCAATCGGTGAGTGCTTTTCCTACCTTCTCTGGTGTACCCACAACAATACCCTCCAGTTCATCCTGAGTCACATCACCCTTCTCATTCTTCAACACCAACATAATGGTAGACATTGAGGTATGGGCTTCTTCTAGCACATCCATACTCTTTGCAATGAGTTTTCCCAACTCATCCAACCTCTCCTTGTGTGGTTGTTATGTTCTTTGAGGCCTCACGCTTTTGTTTCACCACCGTTAATTTCTTGGCGTGACCTAAAGTATCATCCTTCGATTGCTTTGTGTAATTCGCTATCCTCATCCATTGTTTTGATCTGAATGAGCACTTTTGGGGCTATGTAGATGTTCAAGGCATGATCAACCTTCTTCAATTCTTCCTGAAGCGCTTGCAGTAAACCCTCATATGCTGCAATCTTACGCGCTACTACGCCTTAGCCTTTTCCGCATCCTCTTCAACATTTTCTTACTCTGGTATTCCAACTCTTTCATCTTCCAATACCATTTTGACCAGAGTATTAACATAGTGCATTGCTGAATGGAAGGACTCTGGTACCCTTGACTCCAAATGTGGGCGCGCTTTCATCACAGAGTCTCCTATTTCTTCCGCCATACTTACAAAAGTATCATACTTTCACTGAGTCAAGTCCTATTGTTGTAGGAGCACTATTTCTTTATCCTTTGCCTCCAGCTCCTTCTGTAGTGCCTTAATTGTGGTGGCCTTGTCTACGTTCCACCTTGTCACTTCTATTGACACTTTCACAAGCACGTTGCTTACCTATTCATCATACATATGCATTGGCTTGGCTTAACCACTGTTATGTGCCCGAGATGTGGTGCTTTCCTCAACTTCCTTGACACACAAGACTCCTCGCACACATCAAACTCATGCTCATCCATGTGTGTATGCGTGACCAGATAGTTGTTTTCTTGTGTGCACTGTCACCATATCCTCATCCATGAGCTCCCGACCATATAGATCTTTCTCGGGCGGCCGTGCTCTGCGCGGGCTCGAGATGATCTTATCTTTATCCTCAACATACCCCATCAATGATGCACTGTATTCCTCATGTGCTCTACCTATCCTTGGCCCTTTTGGTACTTTGGCCTCGAGGTTAGGTTCTTGTGTTGTGTCGAGAGTTGCTTCATATTTTCCTTCTCTCTCTCCTTTATTTCTCACCTCTTCATCCTTGGCTTTTTCATTATGCTCTTCTCCCATATCATGGGGCTCTTGCTTTGCTTCATGTTGGGTTGGAGATGCATGCACGCTCTCTCCCAATTCTTCTACCTCCTCATCAAGCTTTAATTTCATTCATCTTTTCTTCTTAGTAGGTTCTTTGATTGGTGAGAGGTGCGGTGACTTTTTACAACCTAAGGAGTTTGTGTCCCAAAGTGCGTTTAAACACCTTCTTAAATATTTGATCTTCTAATCCCTCCTCAGTGCCTTCCTGCTCATCCTCCTTCCTTGGTGGAGTGTCCACGCGCTCAGCCTCCTTCTACCTAGTCGATTGTCTCCTCCTCCATACTAAGCCCCCATTGTCTTCATCTTCATCTTCTTCATCATCAACCTGAATGGTCTTTGGTGGCTTAGGTGCCGGGATGTTTTCCATCGTGTGAAGTCCCCTCGGCGGCCCAGGGAGCATGAATTCATTCTCCACATACTTTTTCTTCTCCATCTTTGGCTTCAGGTGGTATGTATACCAAAGCCACGTCCCTGTATCACCAACTATGAGACTTACTCGGCTTGATGCTCAATACCTCGAAAGAATTGTCTCGTTGTATGTGCTCTACCCGGATATACGTACGTCTTCCTTAGAGTATGGTAGTCATAATCTACCTTGTCCGTATTGAATATCAATCTTTGTGTATCCTTGAATCTATACATGGACACCTAAAAGTACTTGGCTATAAAGGCGTAAGGGAGTTTGCACTATGGGTTCCAAGTGTCATTCGCCATTAGGAAGCGCACGAGGTAGAAATGCTTTGATAGACTACAAATTGGACTCCGCTTCCCAATACCGAAGGCAAATCCTTGGGTATTCACCACTCCTCCTCGAAGGCCGCGCGAGGCCTATCATACCATTTCTCACCCTCTGCTTTTCACATCATTTGTCATGGACCCCTTGCATAAGTACTTTTCAAACTGTTTAGTTGGAGATTTGTTCTCCATGGGGTACTCCCATATGTTTTCCTTGGGTCCATCTGGTACCCCAATTTCCTTGAACACTAAAGATACAAGAACAATGCCAAAAATTATCTTTTTCCCGGTGTGCGCTTCTTCCACAATGTATCTGACAATGTTGTATACAACACCATCCGCCATGTGCCTTGCTATATGTAACCATAAGGAGTTCACTTGTGACCATCTATCTTGGTCATTCAACTTTATCACCAAGTGTGTTGTCGCTTTTACTACCGTAGTTCTTAAATTTTCAATTATCTATCTCGCGTGGACCCTTCATATACCCCAGTGCATGATGTGTCTCTGTAATAGCAGCCTTGTCTGCTAAGTCATTCTTTATGTCCTCCTTGAGGCCTTTAATCCCGTCACCGATGATATGAGCACGGAAGAAATCCTTACCCTTCTTCCTACAAAGTAGAAAAAGTCTTCATGGATGTGGCTCATCAACCATCTCGTACAATGGCTCGTACTTCCCAAAATATGGAAGCTCATAGAGCTGGTATACTCCAGTTCTCCTTAGCAATTTCTCCCCCAAATCATCGTACACTAGCATATCTTCCACCGTGCGCTTATTTGTTCTTGTTGTTAACAGGGCATCCAATTCCTTTTTGTTATCAGAGGTTACGTGATTGTATTCACTTACTTTAATTTTGTGGATGTGGGACTCCCATTCTTATCCGACATTCCCCTTCTGGGTATTGCATTTTTGAAAAGTTTCTCTCGGGAGCCATTTCTTCTTCTTCCTCCACCACCACTTTCTTCTTTCCTTTCGGTGCTGTTGTTGCTGCTTTCTTAGGAGCCATTTGTACCTTACAATTGTTTGTTCATTACCTTCTTTGTATTTGTTAATGGTGGAACCCAAACCCTAGCTCAATTCAAGTGTTCCCTAACTCAAATCATGAAAACCCACGTGCCCTAGCTTGCCTCTGCCTTCTTTGCTTCCTTCAAACCCTTTCACACTTAGGGATCCAAGCTCTTAATCACACAAAGCCTCCTCTCACATTTAGTTTCACATTCGTCACACCTTCAATCGATCGCTCGGCTCTTTGCACTTCTCTCTTCTCAAATACACACAATCGCAAAGGTAAAAATGAACTCACATTCCCTCCTTATATAGATTTTCAAATTTTGATGCATTAATTGCTCCTCCACCTACCAAATATTTCCTCATTTATTGCCCAATTTTGTCATTTCCATGGGGTACATCTTCACACCATAGCTATAACCTTCTAGCGCGCCCTCCTATCTTTTTGGTCACAGACTTCTCTTCACAAGTGCTCTAACGTCCGAGTACCTCGTCACTGCACCTTCTCCTGGTAGTTACCATGGCCACCGCTTACCTCACGTTATACTTTTCTTTCATTCATCTCCATCCTTGGTTACTTTTGAGAAGCAATCTTTTGTAAATCACCCTTAGCAGCTTACTTTCTCGATGTCCATAGCATTCTAACTTCCAATCTTCACAACATTATACCTAGGAGTCACCAACAATCCACCCCACACTAAAAGTATGTGCAGTCCTCTGCACATCAACATGCTTCATATTGTAGTTAGCTTCATGCGTGCAAGCGCGCTTATTACACAAAAACAAGAACTAAATTGACAAAGCATAACGACGATGAAAGAAATACATTAAGGAAATGTAGAAATAAAAACCTAATCTATCTAGCAACACTGCCTTATTACAAACACCAAGAAGACTTATTTATAATAGGGCTTCAACCTACTCCCGTTAAAGTAACCAGTAGCCGTGTTCCGTCAAGTGCTTCTAACTAGCAAGTGCCTGACTCAAGTATGTGAGTAATAACATACGGCCCCAACCAATGCACCTTGAGCTTTCCTGGATGGCGTAAAAACTTAGAGTCATACAAAAGTACCATTTGTCTAACCTCAAGCTTCTTATCTCTGATATGTCTATCATGTCAGCCTTTTGCCACGCTTTTTCTTGCTTTTGACTCCACCGTGCTATGGCTCGGTGCTCATCTAGTTGAACCATCTTCTCAATCTGTTTTTCCAAAGATTTCTCATCAGCTAGACCTCCAGATGCGCGCATGCACAAGGAAGGTAACATAAATTCTATAGGAAGAATAGCTTATGTGCCAAACACCAACTGAAAAGGTGTGGCTTTGTTCAATCTCTTATATGTTGTTCGGTAGGCCCAAAGAACAACAGATACTTTGTCATCCCAATATTTTCTTCCAACATCACAAATCTTGGTCAATGTGTGGCTCAAAATCTTGTTGAAAGCCTCAACAGTTCCATTTTCCTGAGGGTGATAGGGTGTGGTCTTATGGTGTGCAACCATAAACTCATCTAGCAGAATCCTGATTGTCTTACTTAAAAAATGTGTGCCCCTATCACTTGTTAAAATTAAAGGACATCCATACCTTGTAAGAACATTCTGCCATAAAAACCTAGCTGTTGTACCCACTATACAATCCTTCTTAGGTGTCTTTCGCCCATCTCATAAGATAATCTATACAAGTAATGATATAGCGTGACCCAGTCCTACACACGGTTAGTGTAATAGACCCTACAAAGTCAATAGCTCATTTCTCAAAGGGTTCGACACTAGTAATTGGTCGTAAAGGCATCTCATCCCTCTGTCCTAGTCGACCTAAACACTGACAATGGTCACATGCTTTACAATACTCTTTACAATCCTTATAATGTTTCCCACCATAAACCAGCAAGTAAGATCTTTCACGTTGTAGCATCACCTGCATAGTGGCCACCTGCAATACCACCATGTGCTTCCTCCATTATATCCTTGTGTTCATGCTCTAATACACAACGACGTAACACTTCATCTCTGCCTAACTTGTATAAATCACCACTGATTAACATGAATGGTGCCGCACGTATAGCAAGTTGCTTCTTCTCTAAAGCCTTCATGCCTTTTGGTGCTATACCAATCCTTAGAAAGACAACAATGTCCTCTAATTCGATGGCGCGCATTATAAACTATATAACTGCATCAAGCATGGTCTCTTCTATTGTTTGTGCTTCTTCACCTAATTAAATTCTAGACAAGTGATCCGGTCCATAATTACTTTTCCCTAGTTTCACCACAACTGTAAAGTCAAATTCTTGGAATAAGAGTGTCCATCTACATATGCACCCCTGTAAGATGGGCTTGTTCACCAAATACTTCAATGCCATGTGATCTGTATAAAACACAAATGGTGTGGCCAATAGATACTGACAAAATTTGTGCAAGGCATATATCATGGACAAAGCTTCGCGCTCTGTAGTGGTATAATTTTGTTCAACAGGGGTCAACTTTCTACTAGCAAAACAAATGGGATGATCAACTATACCTTCTCTAGGTTGAGCTAATACAATGCCAATGGTTGTGCTAGAGGTGTTCACATGTACATGAAAAGGTTTATCCCATGAAGGAAAGCACAAGATAGGCACGGTAGTAAGTTTCTCCTTTAATATCTCAAACGTGCGCTGCTGTGATTCTCCCCAATAGAATGTACCTTTCCCCTTGAGTAACTCTTCCAAAGGTGCTGCAACTTTGGCATACCCTTGGATGAACTTCCTATAATACCTGTATGACCCAAAATCCATGCATCTCACTTTGATAGGTAGTAGGCACTTTCAAGCCTAAAATGACTGCAACTTTAGCCGGATCAACTAAAGAACCCTTCCTTGTAGATTATATGCCCTAATAGTATGCCAAAGGGAGTAGAAAATATGCATTTCTTGATATTCAAAGAAATAATCAACTATCTCGCATCTTTTAAACATTAAGCACAAATTGTCACAATGATCTTTAATAAGCCCATAGATGGTCCAATCATCAAGATAGACCTACAAGAAGTTGTGAATAAAATCCTTGAATGCTTGAACAACTATCCTTGAGAATACAACAGGTGTATTTTTCAATCCAAAGGGCATCACAGTATAGGAAAAGCTTCCCCATTCAGTAGTGAATGTGGTCTTTTCTTGATCTTCCGGAGCAATCCTAACCTGATGATACCCTGAGAACCCATCCGTAAAAAATATATCTCGCGCCCAGCCACTCCTAATATCTCTTCTGTGAATGGCGTAGGAAAAGGATCTATAACACATGCTGCATTCAACTCCCTATAATCAACACAAATGTGAATCCTACCATCCTTTTTGATACTTATCACCATAGGACTAACCCATTTTGACTCATCCAAGGGTCGAATGATTCCAAATTTCAACATCTTATCAATTTCCTCCTTTACTTTCTCATGCAAATTGGGATTCATTCGATAAGGTCTCTTTCTAATAGGGCACACACCTTCCTTAAGCTTTATCTTCATTTCTCCAAGTGATTTATGCACACCTTTAAGTTCATGGTACCCTCTAGGAATAAGTCCTCATAGTCTCTAAGTAACTCTATGATCTTTGCCACTTCTGATTCTGACCAAGAATCTCCAATTATCACTTCCTTAGGTTCAGCCGTTCCAATATTCACCTTTCCTATCTTCATGGGTTTAAGATATGCGCACGTACATCTACATCCACACTGTCTAAGACCTCGCGTGCTCCATGTGAATGATCAACATCCAAGTTCTCAACTTCCTCATCATCAATTATGTAAACCAGCTTCCCCTTTTCTTTCTCAAGGGAAGCGCGTTCAAGTAGTATGGAGTCATCTACTTCTTCTTCAAAACGTGCCCCTGTCTTTGTCTCACCAAATAATTCTTGAATAAGCTCTTCTACTTTCCCACTATCTCCCATAGTTAAGCACTTGATAAAGCTCAATGCCTTGTCCACTGGTGGTTTAGATGAGAAGAAGTCAAAAGTTTGGATCATCCCTGCAGTCAAATTCTGCTAATTGCCAGTTTCTATATGTAGTTCAGCATATACATACCAAGCACGTGTGCGCACCTTGTAGAGTAGAATATAACCGATGCACCCAAAGTGAAGATGGTAATGATTTTTGTCCTGTTGTCTAGAGTCTCTCACACTACTAGATATGATGCTAAATAGGTTGATCACCATGATAAGGGTAAATCTTTGTAGGTGCATTACTTCTTGAAAACCTAGTAGATAAGGCGGTTCCACTCTCTACCCATTCTTGAATATTATCCTTATGAACCACCCACTAGCTGGCTGATGTCCCGCCGCAAGGTATATGATAGCATATCTCTCCTTTTAATCTGGTCAACCCATTTTGCATCCATGGCTTGCAAGAATCCAATCAGATCTTCGAATCCAATATACTGGGGTATTGAGCGACCTATACATCTAACAGAGTGAAAGCCCTTCTTACAAGCAACCATGGGCTTCACCTCGTGCCCTACCAGTTCATAAGTACCATGAGCCCAATTTTCATAAGAAATACTTGTAGTATCGCTGATAGACTGAGAATCTTCCCAATGTAGGATTCCCTCCTTTGATGGCTCATTGACCTATGGGTCTCGAATAACGTGTATATAGATTCTGTTCAAGTCCTCTTCACTCAAAGGCTCCACAAATGGTACGGAATTGCCATCTGTCAAAGGTATTATGACCCTTTCTTCCTTGTTCTCAAAGCTGATATACCCCTTGTTAAATCTCAAGTCAACATTATTTGCGTAACACCAAGGGTGCCCAAGTAAAGCTAGGAAGTTGTCTGCTTCCGCGAGTGCTAACAATTCAAAATATCCTGTGAACTTGGCCCTTGTATAGTTATAGATGCATCTTTCAAGACTCCTATGGGAGTAGCCTTTGTCCTATTTTCCATGAACAATACATTAGATGATGGCTGCAATGGAGGTCTCCCCATTTGTACCCATGCATCCAATGTAAGTACATTTACTTCTACACCTGTATCAATCAAAATGTTGCTCAACAACCAACCATCCACAACAAAATTCAAAGTTATTTCCTTTTCATAGTCAATGCTATCAGGAGGGAGATTTGCATGGAGTATTTGTCTTATAGTCTCAGTTCCCATGCGCGAGTATTATGTTTTAACCAATTTCCCAATAAAGGAATAATATTCTCCTTGCGCAACATTCTACATACCTCTATGATGTCATCAATATTAGGAGTCTTTTCTGCATCCTTCTTATGCTCCATTTTCCGAGACTACTCTTTTAAACATTATATCTCACCCTGAAGATTCCTGAGGACCTCCATGGTTTCTTGATAAACTTCTTTTTGATGAGTTGGATATGGATACCTAGCATGTAAAACCTCCTCCCTAGTGATTGTCGGCTTCTGGTGTAATGCCTCTTTTGTGCGTGCCGCTTCAGCTCGTGTGGTAATCTTCACTGTTACTACCTTGGGTTCTGGTGTTAACTTGGGCATCCACTGGTTCTCTACCGTGCGCTAGATCCTAACCATCCCTACACCTTTGTTCTCTTGCTTGTGCTACTTACTGAGATGCTCATACAAGTCCGGACACTCTTCATAACTATGTCCCTTTCCACAAAATGAACAGGAGATATTCTACGGGCATTCGTGCCTATAATGGTCAGGTGATCCGCATGTATAACATGTTCCATGAGGGAATTCACCTCTTCCCCACCTCGGCCTCGTCCTCCATATCCACCTTGATATCCCCATCCTCTTCCACGACTTGTCATCACCAATCCAAAGACTATGATAATTCTTCACCGGAACTCCTCGTCTATGATTATTTACTAATGCACAACCTTTAGTTTGGTGGATGCAACTGGAAACAAAACAACAACATAACACAAGAATACCATTGACCATGATAAGACAGAATGATGACAAATCTGAAATATCAAAATAAATTATAATATTAACATGAAATCATTACAATCTCACCATGAGGTACTTCAAATGTTATTGACTTCACTTGCCTTTCACCAAGACTATGGGAGAAACTTTACAATTACACCTCTTAATGGCTTCTTCAACACACCTTTAAACTGATGGCTTCCTTCGCACACTTCCTACAATATTTCTCACTACTTCCTTCTATGCTAAATGAGGGGGGTGGCCTCTCTATTTATAGAACTTCCAGTGCTTATCCATCTTATCTCTAAGATAGGATAAGAAATCCACTCCGACGAATCATATTCCATACCTTAACTCTTATCTCGGACATGTAAGCTTATCTCGTTAAGATAAGATAAACCTTATCATTTTACATGGGTTCCACATTTTTAGACTTTTTACAAATAAAATACACAAAATATTTATGACCTCACTCCTTGTCTTTATTACCAATATAATATTTCTAATTCCTAATCATGTAGACCCTACTTCTCTAATTACCCAAACTTTGACATTTTAACATTACTTTGGACCACTTACGACAAATATTTACTTTTTACAACATTCCTATTGTACTTTGACTCATTACTGTACTCCACATTATTGGCGCAAGCACTGCATCGACGGCACCGTTATCTTCTATCGACGCTACTACTAATTATACTTAACAACATCCTATTCCTAATACATAAATTAATGAAATAGAAATTACGGAGGAAAATTTTAGTGTCGACATCTTCCCCTTCCTAGCTTCTACTCGTCCCTGAGTAGACTATTCTCGTGCTTGGAAAATCTTCAACTTGTCGTGGTTGACCCATTTTGTAATGGGAGTGCCATCCAATTCCTCCAAATGTACGTACCATTTTCATGCACAAATCTGCTATTTTGTAGGGCCCCATCCATTTTGGAAGAAATTTTCTCTGTCTTCTTTTTTTGTATCTGGAATCATATACTAGAACCAAGTCATTCACATGAAATGGAGACCACCGGATCTTTTGATCAAAGTATTCCTTCTGCTTCATTTTCTTCTTATGGCTTGTATCCTTTGCTATTTCTCTCATTTCCTCCAAAAAATGAAGATGTACCAACCTTTCTTTTATCAATCACTTTCATCCATCCTTTCATTTTTCATAACTCTCACAAAGGGGAATATCAAACTCAATAGGAAGAACTGGATCAATGCCATAGGCCAACTGAAATGGGGAGTATCCTATTGCTGACTTTGATGTTGCCCTATATGCCCACAATGCTACATGAATCCTTTTATCCCATTTATGTACCTGCAAGGCTGCATCTTTTGCTAGAATTTGACACAACACAAAATTTGTTCGTTCCACCTGTCCATTTGTGCTTGGCTTGTATGTTGTTGCCTTCCTGTGCTTAATAGAAAAATTATTGACTAGGGCTTCTACCACCTCATTAATGAAGTGGCTTCCTTGATCTGTTACAATTTCTAATGGGCAACCAAATCTAGTGACAATGCGTTCATACATGAACCTTGCCACTTCATCCATGGAAGTTGTTTTCAATGGCCTAGCTTCAACCCACTTGGTTAAATAATCTGTGGCAACTACAATATACTTATTTTGGCGTGATGTAGTTGGAAGTGGACCTACAATGTCTATTCCCCACTTTTCAAAGGGACCAAGGGGAAGAATAGGACATAATGGAGCTGATGAAGTCTTACGGTTACCATGTGTTTGACAAATATCATATGTCTTACAATAATTATAACAATCTTTAAAAAGAGTGGGCCAGTGATAACCTGCATCCAAGATCCTTCTTGCTGTAAGTTGTCCAGAGAAGTGCCCTCCACATGTACCATTGTGGAATTCTTCTAGCAGCTTCCTTCCTTGATCACGCCCCAATCGCCCTCTTAGACTGTCCATCGTGTCCTATTCAAATAATACTCCATGCATAATAGAATATGGACGATCGGCTTGAGTAATCTTTCTCTTAGTCTTTGATTGGCACCATCAGAAATTTGAATTCATTCGATAATTCCAAATATCTATGTATTCACTAGGGATTGTGTCAAGGGATAACAATGTCCGCATCGGGAAATCATCATCATCACAAGATGATCCTAAACCATCATAGGCTCGAGAGAGTGCATCTGCATTGACATGCTTCTTTCCTAGCCTATCTATAATATCAAATTCAAACTCTTGTAGCAAAATTATCCATCTTGCTATCCTCCCTGATGGGTTAGGCTTATTTACAATATATTTTAGAGCCTGATGATCTATTACAACTAGAAATTTTTGCCCTAGCAAGTAATTTCTAAACTTCTTTATCAAAAAAATGATAGCCAAAGCCTCTTTTTCAGTTACAGTATAATTTACCTCAGCACTGCTCATTTGTCTGCTCCCAAAGTAAATTGGATGTTCATTCCCATTTTCATCCTTTTGGCTCAAAGTACTTCCTAGTGCTGCATCTGAGGCATCAGTGTACACAATGAATGGCTTGCTCCAATCTGGATTCTTCAAAACAGGTGAAGACACCAGGGCTTCCTTCAATTGTCCAAAAGCTTCATGCGCCTTATTTCCTGGTTCATAAGTAACATCCTTCTTCAAGAACTAGGTTAGTGGCTATGCAATCTTTGAGAAATTCTTGATGAACCTTCTATAGTAACCCACATGGCCTAAAAATGATCTCAACTTACTTCTATTAAGAGGAAATGGTAAATCTTTGATTTTTGAAACTTTATCAGGATCAGTACCAATACCATCTCTGGATACAACATGCCCTAACAAAACGCCTTTAGAACATCCAAAGACACACTTTGTAGGGTTTAGTGAGGCTTGTGCTTCATCTAACCTTTGAAATGCTGTCTCCATTTGGTGCAGGTGGTCCAACTTGCTCCCATAGATGCAAAAATCATCCAGAAATACTCTGATGAAGGTCCCAATGTAGGGTTCGAACACCCTATTCATCAAACGCTGGAATGTTGCTGGAGCATTACACAACCCAAAAGGCATAACTCTATAAGCAAACGTTCCCCAAGGAGTGGTGAACGTGGTCTTCAGCTGATCTTTCTCTTGCTATACGAACTTGGTTGTAGCCGCGCATATCCATCAAAAAACTATAGCACTCTGCCAGCCTACTTCGTCCAACATCTGATCTGAAAATGGAAGAGGGTAATGATCCTTCTTTGTTGCCTTATTGAGCTTCCTGTAATCAACACAAATGCATAGCTTCCCATTCTTTTTTATTGAGATCACAATGGGAGAAACCCATTATGAATTCTCCACAAAGAAATATGAATCCCGCATCAAGCAACTTATCTATTTCTTCTTTTACAGCTTTGGAAAAATTAGGATTCATTCTATATGGCATTTGCTTTATGGGCTTAACACCATCTACCGGTTCAATACAATGTTCTACCCAACTTACTTGACAGAGTTCCTTGTAATCAAAAGTGAATAGGTGTATGTACCTTCGAAAGAGCTAGAGGTAGGATTCCTTCTCACTCTCCATCACAAAGATCACCAATCTTTATTTGTTGGAGACGATCATCAACTTCTTCTTCAGATAATTTTATGGGGTCATGAGTTGGTGTGACTGGAAGGATATCCATGATTGAAACATCCACCTCGCTTTCTTCATCTTCAGTGTCCACTTCACCGGTACTAGAGTAATCGAGGATGTCCAATCATCGCATCACTTGAATCCACGTGTTCTCGCCTTATGATGTCGAGGGATCACATTTATCTTCACCTCTCTATCATGTCCAAGTGTCATGAAACCTTCATTCCAGTAGTTTCTTGCATGAACTCTCCTTAGCCATGGTCTTCCCAAGCAGATTGGGTACGCAATAGCATTCATTTTTCATCACCCGAAAGTCTACCACACATACCACACCCATAACAGATATTGCCACATTTGAAACTACACCTTCTGGTTTAGTTTTTCCTTTATTTAATGACCTTAACATAAGTGTTGAAGGGTGATCAATTTTTAAACCCAACATATTCATTACAGACTCGGTCATTACATTAACTGCAGCACCTCCATCAACTAAGACATCATGAATTGAAATACCATTACATAATACCTCAGCTTGTGGAGCACAGGGATTTGCCTCTACCTCCAAAACAGGGACCTCAACCTCCTTTCTTCTTCGAGCATTGAGTCCACCTCGCAACTCCCGCCTCTTCTCAGAAGACATAGCCAAGAGTTGACCATATGTAATATTTGCAGGCCTTTTGGACAGATCTTCCAAGATGGAGTATGGTCCTTGCCCCCGTGAAATCGTAAAATCCCGCACACCCAAATTTCTTCTCCTATGTTTCTTACTAGTTTCTTCTTTCATCTTCTTAGGATCATTTCCATCTTGATTATCTTTTTCTTTCTTTCTTTTTGTTACAAACACATCTACTTCATTATTTTTGCTCTTATCTACTACATCAAAAGAATTCACAGTGTGCTTTTCATTTATCATTATCTCCTTTACCGATGTAGAAGCTCTATCTGACAATTATACTTATAATGACCCTTTTTATAACAACCATAACAAACAACTTCAGAATATTTCTTTTTGACCTCTATCTCCTCCCCGAGAACTAAATTTCTTTCCTCAAGAAGATTAATAGTTAATCGACCCATCTTTTTGAGCAGATCTTCATACTCGTGAGATGTACTAGGAGAAATATTTGTGCTCACCGGGAGTGGTTGTGGATTCAGACCAAAGGTGTTGGTGTAGGCTCTACTTTAGCAACAATTTCTTTGGGCTCCTCTTCCATGCTTTCTTCTTGCCTTCTTGCAATCTCCTTTGCTTGTTCAATGGTAGCTGGCGGTCATACTTCACTCGTTGTCTGATCTCTAGCTTCATCCCAAGAATGAAGTGCTTACAGAGGAGATTATCCACACCATTCATCAACCCATCCGCTAGTCCTTCCTTCCGGATCTAGGCATCGAGCTTCCTCCTTAGCTCTAGAACACGAGCATGATAATCCCTTATCTTCTCCTTCTCTCCTTGGGATAGCTTTGTGATCTCGATCATGAGATCTGCATATTTCTGTTGTTCACCAAATTCTTCAAGAAAACTTTCGCTTAATAAATCCCATGAATTTTTCACATTTTCACCTAGTGTTTCAAACCACCTAAGTGTTTGAACCATCCAAAAAGGTAGGAAAAATTCAGTCCATTGTTCCTCTCTTATAAGGCCATTACAAATACAAGATCGCTTAAACTCTTGAATGAAAGAAGAAGCATCTTCATTAGATTGAGCTGAAAAAACAGGAATCTTTCCCATTTTCAAAAGTAACCACCGTGAAATACCAACTCACAAGTACAATCAACAAGACTTATGTGTACAAATAATTGGAATCACTATACTAGAAAGTGACTTTACACCTTTCTACAGTAAAATAAAAATGACCACGGTAAACTATGGTAAAACTGACTTACTATGGTAAAACTGACTTTACTGTGGTAAACACTATTCACTAGTAAAAGTGAAGTTATGATGTAAATACTATTCACGGTAAAAAGTGAAGTTACTGCGGTAAATACTATTCACGGTAAAAAGTGACTTTACTGCGGTAAATACTATTCCAACAAAAATGACTTTACCATGGTAACTACTATTCATGGCAAAAATGACTTTACCATGGTAACTACTATGCACAGTAAAAACAAGGTTACCCTCTAATTGATTTTTGACTAAGTGGGAATATCTCTCCAGAAAATCCACCAACGAGGAATGGTCCCTAAGAACGGAACCAAAATGTCATCACCAATCCGCACTATGATAATTCTTCACCGAACTCCTCGTGCTATGATTATTTACTAATGCATAACCTTTAGTTTGGTGGATGCAATCTGAAACAAAACAACAACATAACACAAGAATACCATCGACCATGATAAGACAAGAATGATGACAAATCTGAAATATCAAAATAAATTATAATATTAACATGAAATCATACAATCTCACCCATGAGGTACTTCAAGTGTTATTGACTTCACTTGCCTTTCACCAAGACTATGGGAGAAACTTTACAATTACACCTCTTAATGGCTTCTTCAACACACCTTTAACTGATGGCTTCCTTCGCACACTTCCTACAATATTTCTCACTACTTCCTTCTATGCTAAATGAGGGGGGTGGCCTCTCTATTTATAGAACTTCCAGGCTTATCCATCTTATCTCTAAGATAGGATAAGAAATCCACTCTGACGAATCATATTCCATACCTTAACTCTTATCTGGACATGTAAGCTTATCTGTTAAGATAAGATAAACCTTATCATTTTACATGGGTTCCACATTTTTAGACTTTTTACAAATAAAATACACAAAATATTTATGACCTCACTCCTTGTCTTTATTACCAATATAATATTTCTAATTCCTAATCATGTAGACCCTACTTCTCTAATTACCCAAACTTTGACATTTTAACATTACCGGACCACTTACGACAAATATTTACTTTTTACAACATTCCTATCAGCACTTTGATCGCTACCGTACTCCACATTATTGGTGGCACCGCTTGACGCGCGCCGTTATCTTCTATCGACGCTACTACTAATTATACTTAACAACATCCTATTCCTAATACATACATTAATGAAATAGAAATTATGGAGGAAGATTTTAGTGTCGACAGACCTCTTCAAATCGCCCATCATTCTGTCATAACGCGCTTGATTATAATCCCAATCTTGGTGCTCATTCTTTCCTTTAGAATTATTAGCCACACCGGCTTGTCAAACCCCAATATCAATAGCATCATGGATCGACCAATCAATCTACAATATTCGGTATCACGGGTCATAGACCTACAAATTTTACAAAAAGAAGATACATTCTTCCTGATCACGCATTGCAACAAAGGGTAGTGACTAGCATCATGATTCAAATGGAAAATCTCATAGTCCAACAGTAATGAATGTACAGATCTGCGGGGGTAACTATCTTTGGTATGACCTTCCACCTCACAATCAGTATACCATTCTAAGCGCGTCTCATGAGATAAGTTTGTTGATAGTTTCTCTAATCTGTTTCACCATAGCTCTATCCGAGCTTCTAGGAATGGAATCACACCAAGATATCAATACTCCCAACTACCTCAATGCGTAAATCTACTTCCAATGCTTCGTGTGGATCAAGATATGTCTTATGCGATAGTGCCCTTTTAAATGGAGTAATCAATCCCCCAAAAAACCATTGCACATGTTGGATTACATGTATATCACAGGAGAGCTTTGATAAAAGTGTCTTAAAGCGGACATCATATTTATGTACACTTTCGGTAGTGCCTTACTTAATATCTTTAAGTACGCTTATACTATTCTGCTCAAACTCTAGGATATGGAACTCTTTTAGAAAAGCATATTTTAATGCTATATAATCAATACAAGTTTGATTGGGGTCAAACTTCCTATACCAGCTGTGAGCGTGCGCTTGTAATGTAGTAGCAAATTGACTTGCCTTACAATCAAAAGTTGTGATTCCTTTTGCACATGACAAGATTTCACACATATGAACATGTTCAGTAGCATCCTCGATACCTCTATATTCGGGAGATGAAGGGACATCTCCATATAAATGTTCTGAGGTTGTTGTGGGCCTTGACCACCCGATCCAGAACCTCTAGGGTTTCCTCTACCTCCAGAACCACTAGATCCACCGGAATTAGAACTACCCATACCCCCCGATCCTCCACTTGAAGTTGGAATAGGGCCTATAGATGCACTCCCCTGTGCTCCAACATTAGTGCTATACTAAACCCCTACAGTCTGTGAAGTAGTCCCAGTTCCAGAGGTGAATCCCACATTCAACATGCTCATATTCTGTGCAGATGATGAGCCTGAAAATTTTCCTCCAAAGAATAATGAAGTTGTTTATCCTACCATTGATGTACTCACTGGCTGACTTACTCCCGCTCTTTCACTTCCTAAATGAAAACTTTTCTTTCATGTTATACTAGATACTAGAAAACCAAGCGCAAGGGCTAGGTCAACGAGGTTGGCTTAGATGCATGCCCATGACCCAAGTCATATCTGCTAAGACGCTTCCATGTGAGGTCAAGAGGGTTCTCTCATGCCTTCCTAGATGGGGAGTTCCCGATGCTCTAGCTCTTCATCATCTTCATGAGCCTAAAATCCTTCACGAGCCATATCTCTCCACAATGCCATCCATTCCGCAACCTCTCGTTGCTTCCATAAATCCCTCTCATACACCTCATCATGCTTCACCACCTCTCTTCCCTTTACTTGTGTTCTTGCCAGGTCTCAAGTTATCTTTCACCATCCTGTTCCTACCCTCGCACGTGGAGGTTTTTAGCTAGCCATAGGTTTATCTTCTAAGTTCAATGTTAGCATCAATATCTTGATTGCAGCTGGAATACCTTGTAAATACGTCCCCACGGGATACCGCAAAAACTAGAATTCATCTACCTCGGGACACAAATACGTCGATATTGAATACTCCAAGATATATAGCTATTTAAAACACCACAAAACCGGTATCTCCCGTGAAGTCAAGATCAAGTCAAATCATATAGTGTTTGAAATTATTCTTGTGTCCAAACAAGTGTGTGATATCTCCAACTCGCTTAGATGCATATGATGTCAACCACTCATATAACTCTCTTTGGAAAGATAACAAAGAAGCTCTCGTATAAACTGTCATACAAATTCTACTCTACCCAAGTGCGTGCGCTAAATCTGGATCCAGTGCTAAACCTTCGTATGTATTCTTCCTCTAGATCATGAATCCACTCTTCAACGCTTGCCAAAGTTAACCAAGTATGTCTTCATCGCGAACCATCCTGGGAACAACTAAAAAGAGGTCCCGACAATGGAACCAATGATGCAGCCTAGAATTCACATATATCACCTAGTCACGCTGGCACATCACTCAACATAGGCTGAGCACTCACCCGAAGCGTGCAAAGGTACCAGTCCCTCTTTAGGGTTGTTGTAGCAGGATGGTAGCATGATGAAGTAATAAAGACATATACTTAGAAACTAATCCATCATTACATAGTTATACAAAACCAAATCTATGAATGTATGTGCTTAAGTATTAATCATAAAGAAATCAATATCATGCAATGATAAAACATACAAGACACTTTGGTTTGGATAATATTCTTCATATATTAATCATGGTAACAATACAAAAACTTCACACAATATTAATGGTTATGCACATATGGATCTGATACAATTATCCAGTCACATACACACATGAATCTCTTACTCTCTACTGGCACACCCACTAAGTGATTCAATTCTTATATATATAGGGTGGGGACTTTCCCTTCACCACTTAACTATACCAGAAATAGGTCACATGCTAATAATAGCCATGTGCCCTTTTACAATCATAGCCACACATGCAAGTGTGCTATCTATAGATCACTGATAGTAAACTACGGTGCTATTCATATTCTTAGATCATCTACATGCAAAAACACTTTGGTTCCATCCTCTAAAGATAGATGATGCGTGGCGTGCAAGTCTCAGTGTTGATTGTGTGCTCCACACGCCAGCTCCTCAAAATAGACCTCATGCTCCAAAACGGCTAAGATCTTGAACTCGAACTCACCCTTCCGTTCGCCGGTTGTTCCTATCCTTAAGTGCCTTTGAATCCAGCTTTCTTTTCCACGTAAACTCTCTATGTGAATTCTGCTAAGTATTTTCTCTGATCAACACGGTGTAAAGACGTCATGTTAGTAGAAAACCTTCAATGATACCCCCTCTTTGGGGGTGCACCTCGCGGAAAAGGAGAATGTGGCCCCAAAAGAGGACCATACCACACTTTGACCTGTAGAAGTATGCCCTACAAGGTGAAAGGGAAAGCGCTTGGTAGATACCAAGGCATGCAAAAAAGGGGATAGCTAGCCAAAATAATTGTTAGTATGAAAACACATGCATGTAATGAGACAAGTGTAAAATACGTAGACAATGGAATAACTACCAAACAAAGTAGTGTAAACACGCAAGAAAATAAGTAGACCACAAAAGTGGGTTTTAAACATGGGACATCACTCATAATGTCACAAGATACTCAAGGCCATCATGGTCGCAAATAGTAGACAAGTGTGCACACAAGAAAAGTGAAAAGACCACATACAATAGAAAATAAAGTAGACAAGTAGAAACAAACAAATAGTCATGGAAACATGTAATCTTGCAAAACAAGTGTTGCACATGGAACACCTATTAGCATGTCAAAGTGATAACTAATATGTCAAATAATGTATAAGAAAGTAATATAAGATGCCAAGTACAAAATGAAACAATAACACCTGGATACAATGAATGTGGATGCCCCCAACGACCGGTATAGGAAGGGTAGAAGGTGAGAATCCATGTTGCATGTAGAGTCCTGTACCTGTAATCACACTACACAAAGAGGTGAACATGCATGTGTGTATGATAATGACATGTAAGAAATCAATCTAACATGTGTAGTAAAGTGAACATGTAAAACACTAGCAAGTAAGAGTAAATGCTACCGAGATAATGTAGTATGTTATGGATGGATGGAATGGAATGCAAGATGGAATGATAGGAGCAACATGCCCCATGAGTGGATGGAATGTATATGCAGCGAGGTTGATTTTTTTCCCTCTTAGTAGTCAAGAATGAACCGTCATAAAAGAGTGCATCATCGGAAATGGTCAAGTAGTGTAGGTTGTATCTAGTGTGATGTGATGTGAGTGTATGTGTAGTGGTGGTGAAATACGACATGTGGAAAGATGTGCGTGAACCCTATAGCCAAAGCGTATATCACGAATTATAGAATAGAGGAGTGGTGATTTAGCCCTAAGCGTATATCACTATATAATGAGTTGATGGGGAGGAAATATATGAAAAGACACACATGAACCCCATAGCCTAAGCGTATACCATGACTTGTTGGATGGAGAAGTGATGATTTATACCTAAGCATATATCACTATAAGAGGGAAGGATGAAAGTGGGTGACGATTTAGCCTAAAGCATATGTCACTAACGCGGGATGAATAAGAAGGGAGTGGTGACATACCCTAAGGTGTATGCCATGATAAGATGATAGTGAAGGTGGTGATTTAGCCTAAAGCATATATGACTACAAGATTATATAATGGGTGACAAGTTAGCCTATGTTGTATATCACTAATGTGAGAAAATGGCGAGATGAGAAAAATGTCACATTGGTGAATGTAAGGTCCATAAACCTCGACAATCGAGTATGGATCAAGGAACTAGAGTGCATCATAGGGTGGTGAGTACAATGCATAGAAGACAAAGTAGTGTAAACGAAAAGTGAGGAATATGTAGTGTAAATGTGCGGTGTAATGTAATGTAAGCTATGTAGTGTGTGTAATGTATGGAATGTATGAATAAGTGTATGTAGAAATAGAAAATATATGGATGATAGATGAAATGAAACCCATATATAATGGTGTCTTGTGTAACATGTAACATGAATACAATGGGTGAATGTGCTATGGAATGCAAGATGTGGATATAGGTGGAGATAAAGTACATAGTGATGATAGGTAAAGCTAGACCCATGTAAAATGAGATCTAACGACAATATAGAAGGGAAGGAGGGTATGGAAAGGATGACTAGTATAATATGTATGAAATAAATGATATATAAATGAAAATTAGATGAAGTTTGTATATGATAATTTATGATGTAGGGTATGTATATAAAAGATGTAAATGTGTGTAACCTAGCGTACGGTGTGTGGGGTTTAGTGTAATGGTAATCCCTCAACAATCCAGTGTGAACCAAAGCACAAGAGTGCATCATCGAGTACCGAGGGTGTGTAAGAAATATGCCTATATGTGAAGGAACAAGGGAAGGAAAAGGGGAATTACGAAAGAATGAGGGTGGGTAGGGGTATGGTGGTTATACCCCTTAGTAGTAGTGTGACAAGGGTGATTATGAGATACCATCAAGCAAATCATCATTGTCTTGATCTAAACGAAAGGAGTTGCGTTAAAAACTTGGTAAGTGATAGAATGAGGTGGATCATATAAAGATGCATTACGACGAAGGAGATAAGAATTCATTGCATATTCTTCATCTGTAAAGGCAACCGGTGGGTAGCCATGAGCACACCAACGTGAGATGTTAGGTACATATGTGGGGGAAGAATCATTAATGAGAGATAGTATTGAAAGGCATGGGAAATGAGAGTGATGAATGAAGTGGGTCAAGTTTACCACCAATATAATCAAGCTAAAATGTCTAAGTGTAAGTGGTAAGCCACGAAGCGATGCGTGTAAAAATACTATTAAGTGAAAAACCTGTAAGCCATACACTGCTGTAATATGGAAGTAACCATGATAAAGGTGGGGTGAATGGAGTTGTGGAAATATTTCATTAATCGTCATACCAAACTGAGGTAAGTAATCATGCGTATAGATAGTATCGAAGCTAGCGAGATCGAGAGGAATATGTTCAAAAATGTTTGATTGATATATAATGTGCGGTGAAAGGGGGTCATGAAACTACATCGGGTGGGAAATAATATGAAATGACATCAACAGTATTAACAGATCCTTTGTATAATATCATATCATTAGTGGATGGAGGGTTTTGAATCGATATTCACGGGGCCATCAAAAATGAATGTTTCTTCAAAGTAAGAATTGTCCACATCGAGAGGGGTAAAATCAAGCTATTGTAAGGACTCATTAGTGATTTAGACCACATAAACTTCATCATCGATTTAGTGGAGACATCGGTGTGTGCATCATCGGTTTAGGTGGTGCTTATCAAGGAGAAGGGGGATTGGAGGGGGTAAAGATAGTGCGAGTAGGAGAGTGGAGGGAGGGGGAGATGGTGGAAGTGGCGCCAACTACTATTTATCAAGCATAAGGAATGTCAAAAATGATAGTGGGTGAAATGATAGTTGAAGTGTGTAGTAGGGATGGGAGGGGCCTAAAAGGAGATGGTGGGAGTAATATAAGTGGAAGCATACATATTTCTATCCCGCTTATCTAATTAGAATTAATTAAATTAATTCTATCTCACCACAGTACACCCCTTTGGAATTAATTAAATTAATTCCATCATTCAAATACTCCCTTTTAGAATTAATTAAAATTAATTCTATTACCTAAGCTATATTCCTACCCTTTGAATTAAATAATTTAATTTAACATGCCTTTACCTAAGAATTAATTAAATTAATTCCTACACCCTTCTAGCTAATATAATTAAACATTTATTTATTTAAATGGTTAATTATCTCCTCACAATTAAATTAATTTAATTAACCATTCATTCTTTGGAATTAATTAAATTAATTCCTAACACCTTCTAGCTAATATAATTAAACATTTATTTATTTAAATGGTTAATTATCTCCTCACAATTAAATACTAATTAAATTTAGTTATTTAATTCCACCTATTTCAGTTAACAACCACTTGGACTCCACATCCTCATCCTAGTTAACTACACTTCTAGAATCCTAGAAAGGTGGGGGCAATTGAATTGCACGTACAACCACCTTCCTAGATGCAACTTCTGCAATTAAATTCATTATCGCCCCCTAAATGCCCCGACACTCCCGTGCAACCTCCTCCAATGCTATTTTTAGCATGTGCATTCAACCGTGTTCAACCAACTTCCAACCACTTTTTCCTCTATAAATTGCAAATGCTTACTCTCTTATTACAAATCCTCTTCCTAAATTGTTTTTAAAATAAACTCTGTCAATTGCATTCTCAAGCTTTCAAAGTACTCTGCTTTCAGAGCATTTGCACTCATTTTGGAGAATATTCAAGAGCACCCACAAATCCAATCACTTGCAAGGTTATACAACTTCAAAAGCTCTCCCTTACTGAGGTTTGCACATTGGAAGGTTACAACCTGGAAGGTTTGCAAATTATTTATTTGTCTTTTCATTCACTATAGATTTTTCTCTTGCATTACATTTTGGCACGCCAATGGGACTTCCCACATTTTTTTCTTTCATTTTAGTTAATCATTTTGTGATCTAACTCTTTCTTTATGTTTATTGTTATTTTTAACCTTGTTGTCAAAATTTTAGCTTCTCAGGTGAAGTACAAAAGTCAAAAAACTAAAAAAACCAATTGTTGGGGCATTTTTCTCACGTTCAAATTTTTCACTGAGAGCGCTACCATAACCCATCTTCCGAAGCCATAACTTTTTCTCCCAAACTCGAATGACTTCATTTTTTTTTTAACGAAAGGTATTGAAAATATCTATGCAATGGAAAAATAATTTTCTGATTTGGACTTATAGAAAATTTATGGTTTCATTTCTCCTAACACTTGTCTTTTTTTTAAAAAAAAAAAAAAAATGTAGTTTTTTTTTAAATTTTTATTTTTTTTTTTTTAACATAACAACCTCACGCGTATGCTCTTTCCTCGCACTTTCAAAGTGATCTTGGAAATCAGAAACATGATTGTTTCTATTTGTTTGGGAATTAACCTTTTTTTTTTTTTTTAATCAAAGCTTGTTTTACGTGTATGCTCTTTCCTCGCGCTTTTAAGTGATCTTGGAAATCAAAAGCGTGAACTTGCTTTTATTGTCTTGTCCTTTACCTACCTTTCAAAAATTTTTAATCTTTGTTTACAGACCCGCTCTCACAAAGGTGGATAAAACACTTAAAACTACTAACTACAGGTTTCCAAATGGTGTACAACCAAACCACATTAAGCTCAAAAGATAAGAAAATACACCACATTCAAAACATTGTATATTATAGGTTTGGTTAAGAGCTATGGCTCAACCGCTTAACTAGAACATAACCCCCTTGGCATAAGCCTTAAGCTACAACAAAGGGGGTGGTTCTAGAACCCAAAGTAGTCCACACCTTGAGGGAACTGGTGGATGAAATGGGAACCTTTTCTCCTACTTGACTAGTAAAGCCTTGTGAGTTAGAGTCACAGATATCCTTAGTGGCGACCCCAGTGCGATTCATTCTTGAGAAAGATCTTTGCTCAAGGTTTCAAAGGGGGTAAAGTAAAGCCATCAGCTAGCAATAACATCATGCTCACTCGGGATATACTGTTGACACCTAGTTGAGAGAGCCACCTAGGAAGCCAAACATTGTCCAAGCCAATTTAAGGTAGAGGCCACAAACAAACATTCAAAAAAAAACTCTTTTTTCTATTTTTTTATTTTTTTTTCTTTTTTTTTTTAGTAGTGTTCCACACTCATTTTTTTCCCAAATACTCCTTGTTTGGGATCCATATTTCACTTTTCTTATCTGTTTTTCATTTTCCAAACAATCCTTATTTGGATTCTACTTTCATCCTCATTTAATTTTTTTCTTGTCCTCTTCTTCTCATCATCATTCATTCACTTACCTTTTGGAATTACTCTTAAATTTCCCCTTTTTATAACTTTCATCTCTTTTTCATTTTTTTTCAATATTTTCATCCTTATTGCCTTCTCCATTTGATTCTTCTTTCATTCATTTGGAGTTTTTATTCACTTATTTGATTCTTCCTCTTTCACTTAATCAAATCTTTTTTATCTTTATTTATCATCACATCATTTTTCATCTTCTTTTTTGTCATTTGACACTTAAACATTTGGATCCTTCCCAAAGTTTAAGTTTTCATATTATTTTCAACATAAAGTTTGAGTTGGATATCCACATCCCTTCAAGCTCTTTCATCTTTTCACATCTTAATCTTTGTGTTCCATTTGATCACAACTCATCCATCACTTTCCCTTTGTCTCTTATCTCCATTGTTTGTTGACAAGATTTGGACCTTTGATTTGGACCTTCATTCATCATCATTCATTCACTTCTTTTGATGACTTTACTTTTTGTTCTTTTTTTTCAACATCACTCCACTTCTTTTTCTATCTTATATTTTTAATTTTTTTTAAGAGTTGACATCATTCATCATCTTCTTAAGTCTCCCTTTTTTAACATCCATCTTGTTAAAAGTTGAAAAAAATCATCATTTTTTTCCTAAGTCTCTTCCTTTAACACATTTTTGTTAAGAGTTGAGCATCGTCCATTGTGTTTTAAGTCTCCTCTTGTCACACTTACTTTATCACATTGCAAGTTGAGTATACTAACTTATTTTATCTCTTCCCTCTTACGTTTAATTTCGTAAAAGGTCATGACATATTTTCAAGCTCCTTCATCTTTCTTAACACTCATTTTGCTAAGATTCTTCTAAACTAACACTTCAATCCATCTTCCACCTTAACATCATTCATTTTGTTAAGTGTTGTGAAGTCCCTTTTTCTCATCACTCTTATCATTCATTTTGTTAAGAGTTGATCACCTTCATCTTGTTAAGTCTTGTCTCCTTTACATTCATTTTGTTAAGTGTCGAGCACATTTCACTTTTCCCCCTTTTCATTTCTCTTAACACTTATCGTGTTAGGAGTTAACCTTTTTACATCTCTTCATCACTCTTATCACTCATTTGATTAAGAGTTGACCATGTTCACCTTGTCACATCTTTTCTCCCTTAACATTCATTTTTGTTAATGAGTAGAACACATCTAACCTCTTTTCATCCCTTTTCTCTTAACTCTCATTTTGATTAAGAGTTAAGTAATCAACTAACCCTTTTTTTCTTCCCTCTTAGCATTCATTTTGCTAGGAGTCTTTTTTCCTCTTCCATCTTAGCATTCACTTTGCTAGGAGTCAGGTTTTCAAACCTTTTTTTCACTTCCATCATTCACTTTAGGGTTGAGCTTTTCACTTTTCTATCTTAGCATTCACTTTTCTAGGGTTGAGTTATTCATCATACCTTTCTTCACTCTCCCTCATTTTTCATTACAATGGTGGATTTATACAATTCATCCTTTTCCCAAGAATGGAAAATGATGAAAGACACCATTGTGGGTATGCAAAAACAATGCAAACAATTCAATTTTGATGAATTGTGTCCATACCTTTTAACATGGACATCTTATGCATACCCTTCCCATAGTCTTTTTTCGAGACACCAAATTTGAAAAATACAAGGGAAAACTGATCCAAGAGACAACATATCAAAGAATTTTCCATAACATGCCATGAAGTGGCATATAACGATAGCTTTCTCTTGTGCCTTTTTCCTAGAAGTCTAGGAGGACAAGCTTTGGATTGGTTCTTACACCTTCCAAAGGGATCTATCACCACCTTTGCGACCTCTCGAGAAAGTTCATCAAACATTTTTCTTTCAACCTCACTCACAATAATCACCATACTAGAAATTCTCATGATGAATCTTGGTACATCAACCGCAACCACAATGTCATCACTTTGGTGTCATGATAATCACAATATGCCCAACATACATGACCAATCAATCAAAAATCCAATCATACAACCTAGCAAAGAAACTACGCCACACAAAGTTAAACGTAAGTTTACACCCCTCGGAAAGTCTCTCTAGTGTCTTTCATCAACTCAAAGTGGCTAGGATGATAAAATATCCCTTACAAGACCTTGGATTGAAGGAGAACCTAAGCCATATTGGTACAAACCTCATGCATATTGTGATTTTCATCGCATTGATGGCCACTCAATAGATAAATGTGTGCGCTTTAAGAACTATGTCCAAGACTTAATTGATGATGAAGAGATCTTTGTAGATCTTGATGATGAAGCTCTCATAACTCGATGACATGTCAACTTCCACACCTTCAAATGAAGAGTTGAATGTTATTCCCACTTCTATTCATACTAACATTCCATGAGATCATGATGAAAGGTCAAGTATCTCTCCCTTCAAACCAATCTCTTTCTTCTACATATTTTCTTCCTTAGTCCCAACAGACATTGAACCTGTTTTGGACAATAATCTTCTAACACCTAACGAGAGCTTGAATTTTCTTCAAGACTCTCTTTCAACCCTTGACATAACAGAAGAGGGTCCATCATCAAGCACATTGAGCTTGATTCTATTCTTCTTCCATTCCAGCTCCTATGCCTAACATCTCTAGTCTTGTTGTTGAAATACAACCACAACAAGCTTGACACTTGCAAAACGTAACCTTCTATGTCCATTACACCTCAAATGATCAATCTTTGCAGAGCATCTCATCAATGATGATTCCTACTTGTCAAGACATCTTCATGCATACACTCTATGAGGTATGTATACCTAGGAATATCCTTATTCAACATTTCAAGCTTTAATTACAAATATTTTGTCCAATCAACTAATTCACAACCTAGAAGGAGAAACATTGACTATTTCCTCTCTATGGCTTATAAGGAACCCTAGGTATACATCTAGAGATCCAATCCTTCTTTCCTCACACTCTTTTTCTCACAGGTGAATATGTATCTCAACATATTCCCCGCATCGATAATCTTCTTCTAACATCACATATGTATTTCGATCTCATCAAAACTTATCTAATCACACATCCTTTAACTTGGAACCTATCCGCCCAAGTCTCAGTACTTCAAGACCCATCAATCATTTTGATTCACATTGAAAGTCATTTGATTATCAAATCTTGACTTTTGATCCCTATCTACCCAAGTCTCATATATTACAGACTTATCAAATCTTCAGATTTCCTCCTTTGACTTGGACTTGTCCATCCATCAAGTCTCATATTTTTAGACTTATCGAATCTTTTGATTCCCCTCTTGACTTGGATTTCATTCACAAGTCTTGTATCTCAGACCATTCAACTTCAATAAACATGGACCTTTTTCTTGATGAGTCCATTTCAAATCCTCATCCACCAACATTCAAAAAACTCAAAAAGCATAAAAAAAAATAAAACTTTGTATTAGAGCATTGTTTGCAATCATCGGAAATGGCAAAGTGTGTACAAATAATGTTAAGCATTCCATCTATTGGTAGATATTTTAATCATACCATTATCATATATTCACCTTCTTCACCTATTACAACACATGTTAACCTTGTTCCTCTTGGGAATTGTGTGTCTCATCTTTTTATGGTTTCTTACCATTTTATATATTTTTACCTATGGTTTTGTCTCAAAGCTTATTGATGGAAAATCCTCCTTTCAAATAAGCTCTCTCTTTAACTAAAAGCACTAAACTTCTTTACCCGGTCCTTTTTGACCGCCCATCTCAATCTACGGTGTTGAACCCTTGCATCTTACTAGTCGCATGAGGCTGAGACTTGGGGGCGAATGTTCCTTCCCAACAAGCACACTATCAACATACAAGGAAAATTAAATCAATCTAAAAATACAAAAAAATATAAAATCAATACACCTTTTGTCCTTCACAGTCTTTGGTGATAAGCCCATACTTCTTATTGAAGTATGAGACTAAGAATGGAGAAATCCCTTACTTTCCCTACATTTTGTCTTCGGTGTTGAGCCCTTTCCTTTTACTATGGCATGGGGCAACATGTAGGGGGTCCTTCATAAAAATAAAAAATAATTAACTAATAAAGCCTTTATGAAATCTAAATCAAAGTGCTTAATCAAAAACATCCCAAGAAGTAATTTAGTTGCTCATGTTAAAGAGAGACAAAATTCCTTCAACCGGATTTTTTCTAAATCGTAGAGGCCATCAATGGATCTAAGTCAAGTCAAAACCTATAAAGTGGAATCATCTTGGAATCGGTTAGATAATCTTGACTAGAGATGAGTTACATTTTTCTCATATGGATCATTATTACACTTTGTGTCATCACATCCTTTCTCTTCACTTTCATATCACTATTCATCTCATTTTCACGTCCTTCTTGGCTCTCGGTGATGAGCCCTCACATCTTCCTAGTTGCATGGAGCCACGAGTGGAGTGAAACACCCTATCATTTTATCATCTACATTTCTACCAATGGAATGGAATGCTTTTAATTATTTTCACCTACTTTCAAGTAGTGTACCTTTTTTACTGAGTTGTAAAATTACAAAAAAATATAAAAAATGTCTCAAAAAACTTCAAAAACAAAAAATATAAAATTGTTCAAAAACAAAAACAATATAAAATTGTTCCAAAACTCCAAAAATAGTTGTTCAAAAATCACAAAATTCAAAACAAAACATTCAAATAATGTTTGACAAACTTTCAGCAACTAGATAACACATTTCACAATTTTTCCATTTGATGGTGCTCCTCATGATCATTCCAGATCATCTTTCTCATATTTATTTCCTATGGTGTATATCTATGCTCGAGGAAATCATTTACCCTTTCGTAATATAACTTTTCTTGGGGCACATTTGGATTTTACATTTTAATCCAATACAATATCAAACTTCAATGGGATCCGACAAGAGTATATTTTGAGTATCTAAGTATCACTCCACTCTTCATTGATCCAATCAATCCTCTCACATTCTAAGCTATCACTTGGGGGCATTCAAATTTTTCTAGTTCTTCAATGTGGAACACATTCGAGTGTCATTAGACGTCATTTTTGCATGTTGTGTTGTATTGTTGCAGTTTTTCAACATTGTGATGATGTTTTTTCTTCTTTTCAGTTTGTTATTTTAGTGTGTACTTTGTTTACCTTTTTTGTAGACCAATTAATCAGAAATTTATTCACATCTTAGTTCACATATAACTTTGGTGTGGTTCCTTCCTGTTCATATTGGGTTTGTTTTCAATGCTTGTTTTATATTTTTTATCATTTGCACGTGTTGTGTTTTCCTCCTGGTTTATTTAAGCCATGGAATTTTTTTTTTTGTGTCTTCATGTTTGTTTTTGCATTTTTATTTCAAATTTTCAAAAATCACAAAAATTCCAAAAAAAAAATCAAATATTTCAAAAATCCAAAAAAAAATAAAAAAAAATCAAAAAAAAAAAAAATTAAAAAATTTGAACAAACATTCACTTATCATAGAAATCCTACAATTGGAAAACCTTTAAAGTGAATCATTCAACATCTCAATACAATCTTGATAAATGTCATACTTTTATCTATTACCCTAGTGATCATGCCAATCTTACAACTATCACTTTCTTCCCTTTGCATGATATGCTAACTCTGCTTGGGGCAAGTCACAAAATTGTTTTTCCTTCATGATATAAATTCACCTGGGGAAATTTCAACTTTGATCATTTTCATAATGGATTCAACAAGAGTGTCATAAGGAGTCACTTTAACTCCGCTCTTCCAGTCTGATCCTATTCCCACTTGGGAGCATTTGTATCTACTTAATCATCATTGTGGCATGCATTAGGGGCATAGGTTGATTGTCTTCTTTTTCAACTTTGTGTTGCATTGTTGATGTTTACTTTTTTTGACCACTTACAAGTAGTGTGATTACATCTTGGTTCCTTTATAACCCTGATGCCGCACCTACTACTTTGTATATTGGGTTTGTTTTCCTTTTTCTTTTTTTTTTGTGTGTGTGTTTGTTTACGTGCATCTGGGTTAACCATCTTGATTCTTTTATAATCATGGTGACAACTCTATTGTGCAATAACAAAAATAAGGTTTTCTAAAATTATTCTCCAAATAACGCTCATGCTACGAGCACAATCCTTTCCCATCCTTGTTCTAATCCCTTGTTTTCCTTCCTATCAAACGGTTGTCCACCACTTTGCAATGTCACCCACTCCACTTGAGGGGGCATTCCTCTACCATTCTAATCATTGGGGCATCCTAATGCTACCATTATGCTTATTAGGGCATCCAAATGCTTCATAATTTTTCGCTCACTTCTGATCTTTTCGCATGCATGTGTCTACTATCTTTAAAGCACTATTACTTCGCAATAACACTTTAAAGAGGGGCAAAATGTAGACACCCTAAAAATACATACATATTTCTATCCCGCTTCTATCTAATTAGAATTAATTAAATTAATTCTATCTCACCACAATACACCCCTTTGGAATTAATTAAATTAATTTCATCATTCAAATATTCCCTTTAGAATTAATTAAAATTAATTCTATTACCTAAGCTATATTCCTACCCATTGAATTAAATAATTTAATTCTAACATGCCTTTGAAATTAATTAAATTAATTCCTACACCCTCTAGCTAATATAATTAAACATTTATTTATTTAAATGGTTAATTATCTCCTCACAATTAAATTAATTTAATTATATCATTCTCTTGGAATTAATTAAATTAATTCCTAACACCTTCTAGCTAATATAATTAAACATTTATTTATTTAAATGGTTAATTATCTCCTCACAATTAAATACTAATTAAATTTAGTTATTTAATTCAGAAGTAGGCCATTCGAGTTTTGCAATTGAAGGTTACCTGAAGGTTTTCCATTCAATATGAATAACGGAAGAGTAGCCTCAAGTGTGGCCTTAGTCTAGTGCATTCCGTAATAAATCATAAAGGGATATTTTGGCCGGTGTGTTCTTGAGTCAGGGTCAATAATATCATAGCCTTTCAAGTAGTAGTGGAGGGGCGGGTACAATCAAGCGGTGGTAGTGAAATAGGTGGAGTAATGCGAGTAATGCGGGTGCAACATGTAGTAACAACATTAATAGATGAGTCGATGGGGCGGTGATAAAGTGAGGGGGTGTTGGGTGCACACACACATGAAATCAATAGCAATTGTAGTTATATTGGTAACCTTGATAGGTGTATGGGTAGGATACAAAGAGTGGGCCATAACCCGATACCGGTGATGACATGGTGATAAAAGGGAGCATATGTAAAACCCTAAAAGGTGGTAGAAAGAGACACCGTGTTCACCAAAATGATTAACAAAAATAAGGTAGGTTGGTGGAAAGGTAAGATCTAGGGTTTATTAATGTTATTCTAAATAGGAGGGCTAAAACAATTTAATAAGTAAACTAAAACAATATGAAACAAATATAAGTAAATTATTCTAAATGAAATAAAACCCTAATATGCAAGAGAAGAGAGAGGAAACAACTTATCTCAGAATGTGTTGTAGGTTTGGAAATAAAATCAAAAGTGTAAATGACCACTCAGGGACCATACGAAAGGAAGATCGGATAGATCTGAAATGACATAGGCACCTGGAGGGTACTAGGGTACCCCGAGGCACCGTGGTTTGCAATCCTGGCACCGTGAAAACAATAAATTCTCCAAACCTGGTTCTTCTATGGTCACAAGATGGTTACGAAAGCTTTTTACCTATCGCATTGGATTCACCAGATGAGTCAGTATAATGACTGCAATGCAAAGAGAAGTATTAACCCTAAAAATAAAAATGCAAATGAATGGGTCGATCGACCTCGGCACTCGCCAAACTAGTGGTCATATGGCTGAGTGCTACACTACATTTCAGACCCGGATGCGCTCTCGTGTGTGTGTGTGTGTGTGTGTGTGTGTGTGTGTGTGTGTGCAGCGCGTGCGCGCGCACACGTGTGTGTATGTGTATGTCATGCCCTAGGTGATCTCGTGCCAGTTGCACTTTGTGAAATATCGAGCAATAAGAACTATATAAATGTAAGTAGCATGTGTGAATGGAATAGAATGGAATCCCTCCCCTTATGCAGTGTGTGTGATGCAAATTTCCTAGCTTGAATGTATGGCACTATGTGGATGCAACTTATGCAATGGATGCAACTCTAGATAGAGTGATAGTAGTGATACGATGCAAAGACCTAGGACCCTCATTATGGTCTTATAACTTTATATTTATAGGGCTCTCAAGATTAATTTCGTAATCAATCCCAACAAGGCCGATTAGGAAAAAGATAAAGATGACCAACAACTAGAAATGACCCAAAAAGGAGCGAAATGGGATTTTCATAGATCGGGTGCCACTGGTGGGACCAGACACCTTGGGGTGCCCCAAGATGCCCGAGGCACCTTGATTTAGGGATAGAATGTTGGGGAAGTTAGGAAATGGGGTGAAAAGTGTTGGAAATCACGCGGGAAAGACATTTAATAAAATATGGCCAAAAGGTGGGATTAATTAGTACTATGTACACTTGAGAACCTTCTAAATCATAGTATAAGACCGGGATAAATATTGTCTAATGTGCATAATTTTGTGGCTACACCCCCACCCCTACAGTATCTATTTCATTAGTTTTAGGTCCTATCCTTTAGACCGTATGCTTATACCTTCGTCGCATGCATCCCAAATGAGGGGGCATTTATTGGGTGAATAAATCACCCCTACAACAATACAAATCTTTGGAACAACAAAATATAATAAAACATTGGCACAATTTACAATCACATAACTAGTCTAAAATCATACTTGGATTAGTATCTCGATAAAACATTATCGCCTAGTCTTGGACAATAGTTATGGGTGCTAATGTCCTAGGTGATAATGCTAAAATGTAAAATAATATCCTAATCTAATGCAAGTTTGCAGTAAATAAATGAATACTGAAATACTGAAATAATACCCAAGTAACTAAGCAATGAAAATATGAAACTCTTATGTGCAAAGAGGGTTAGAAGAGCCTTAGCTGATTTGCAGAGGTTATTGGACTATGTCACGTGATGACATGATGATCGGGAGTGGAAGACCATTGCATAGAAGCATGGAAAAATGTAGATCCGAAAAATTTGACTGGACTAGGGCACTGAAGAAGGATAGGGGCGCATGTGGGTGCCCTAGTCTTATTTTTGGCTACCCTAGTATATGTAGATGCTTAGAAAACCTCCTCTGATGTGTCACAAACATTTTACACTTGTTCACATTTTTTTGTGTGTATGTCACCGTAAGATCACCGAGGTACCCATAAACCCGAAATGAAGAAATCACCTACAAAAGCTCAAATAGACATCAAATCCTGAAAAAGAAAGATGTAAAATGAGGAGTTAAACTATCCTCAATGACCACAAAGATGGAATTACTACCAAGCCATGCACTACATCTCGGACTCCAATGTAATTTTCTCTCTCTCGTGAAATTATGCCCTAGGTTTCTCTTGTGTGTGTCACATTCTATGAGTAAAGCAAGTAACTAGATGTAGAATGTAAATAATGTGTGCATGGAAACAATAAACTCCTCCTATGAAGTGTGATGCAGATGAACCAACCTTTGTCCCTTGTGATGGATCTAGATGGATGCAAATGGAGCTATAAATTCCTTTGATGGATGAAACCTTAGGTGGAGATAGTAGATGCTTAGTGTTTGGTCCCTTATTATGATCACATAACTTTATATTTATATGATTCCTTCACTTGAATTTCATAACTAACCCCGAAAAGGCCGACTACCAAAAATATAATATGCTCAAATGGATAGAAAGGACCCAAAAAGTGTGGGTAAAGTACAAAGGGGACAAGGGCACCCAGATTGGATGAGGGCACCTGACGTTGGCATCCTGGTTTTGGCGCTAGTGTCTAGGATGAAAATGCCGAAGATTAAGAATGAAAACTGAGCAAGTAAGGGTGTAAGACAAAGAAAAGTGACAGAAAGGAAAGGAAGGTGACCAAATACATGTGCTAATTAGTACCATTCTTACTTAGGAATCATATGAATAGTAGTATGTAATCAGGACTAGATAATTACCCAAAGTGCGTGATTTTGTGTCTACATTTGCCCCATTCTATGTTGGTGAGTGGAAAGCTTAGTAACATAAATTAGATATAGATGTGTACCTAATATCCATGTAGATCGAAGTAGACAACGTGCTAAGGGACTAGATAAAGAATGGAGTGATAAAAATATGGAGTGTGGAGACTAAAGATGAAAAAGTGTAAAAGGTGATGAAAATGAACCTAGGGTGGAAACATGTGTGTGAATGTGGTGTTGTACCTATTGTTGGTGTCGATGTGTGTGATGTTATTATTGATGTTGACTACCTTCTTCCCATACGAATGGACCTGCAAAAGAGAAGATGATCAAGTAGTCAAATACACATGTATATGTATAAAAAGTATGTAAGGAAGTATGTAAAAGAAAATGTTGAAAATGTGAAAAAGGAACATGTGCACCTAATCCATGATGAGAAAAGAGTGTAGAAAGGATCCTGTAGATGTTGTCAATGCACACGAGTTTTTCGAGTGATCTCATGCTAATGTAATGGAAGAAGTGTAGGGAGAAACTATTTGGTATCACCCTCCAACCTTTAATTGCTTCCCGCTGTATAAAACACCACTGCAGATGGTGTGTACAAGTGCTAAGGACTATCTGCCCTGTAAAATATGTTGTGTATGGAGTTCTGTAGATTGTGTTGAACTACCAATTATTATGTGATATGCCCCTTGGTATCGTAATCCGAGTAAGGCATTTGTGTGATATGCCCCCTGGTTTCAGGAAATCCAGGAAATGTTGCTATGTCATGGACCCAAGTATGATTCTAAGCCCCGAAATCTGAAATATATATTGTCTTGGTAATGCGTTGTATTGTGTATACTCTATATGGGGTGACTAATTCACCTAAATTATGCCCCCTCATTTGGGGTGCATGCAAAATCACTGAAGGAGAATGCGACCCAAAGGAGGACCGACTACTAAAAATTGGCCTTGTAGGGGGAAGGGGATGTGCTTGGTAGAAAACAAGGCACATGCAAATAAGTGTCTAGGAACAAGTCTTAGTATAAGCAAATACATACATGTATTAGATGAAGTGTAAGATAAACAAACAATGTGTAAGGTAGAAAACACAAAAAGACAATGTGAACCACAAAAAGTGGGTGGAAAACATGGGACATCACTCATGATGTCGCAAGACAATCAAGGCTGATGAAGCAAAAGTATACAAGTGTACACACAATACAAAGGGAAAATCCCGCAAACAATGGCATACAATGAAGGAAAGTACAAGCAATATAATAGATAAGCATGGTGACAAATAGTCCTACAAAACAAATGTTGCATATAAAACACCCGTTAGTATGTTAAAAAGATAAAAAGTATGCCAAAACATGTATAATCTAATAAAGTAGTGTGTTATGGAACAAAATGAAATGATAACACTTGTAATGTATGAAATTTGATGCCCCAGGAGATGTTGTGGGACTAGTGCTAGAAATTGCGCCAAAAATCATGTTGCATGTAATGGACATGTATAATTTGCGATCACTAATAGAAAGGCAAGTGAACGCGCATGTGTGCATGACAAAGGTAATGAAATACAAGATATTTATCTATCATGTGTAATAAAGTGTACATGTAAAAGCATAAGTAAGCAAGAGTAAATATAACCAAGATATGCATTATGTTGTGGATGAGGCGAGAATGGAATGTAGAGTGAATGATAAGAGCAATGTGACCCCTAATTGGATGTGTATGTATGTAGTGAGGTTCAATTATTTATGCCCTTTTCGCAATCAAGAATGAACCATAAACGAGAGTGTGTCGTCGGAAATGGTTCAAATGATGTGTTATGTGTGGCATGATGTGGTATGTGTGGCATGATGTGATGAATGTGTAGTGAGGATATGAAACATAGAGATGACTTGTAAGAATGTGTGATGATTTATACTAAAGTGTATATCACAATAAGATAACAGAAGAAGTGACGATTTATCCTAAAGCGTATATCACTAGATGATACTAGAGGAAGTGATGATGTGGCCTAAAGAGTATATTAGTAAGAATGTCACATGATAAAAAGGTTGAATGGTTGAATGTATGAGTGTGATGAGGTCCATTTGATTTGTATACCTTCGACATTTCAATATGGACCGTGAGACTAGAGTGAGTCATTGGGTAGTGAGTGTGGCAGGTAAAAGTAGATGTGTAATATGAGGAATATGTGTAATAGATGTGGGATGAGAAATCAATGTGTGATGTGTAATGTGTATAGTATGTAATGTAAGATGCATAGATGAGATAAGATGTGTAGATGCATAGTAAATGTAAGACGTAAGATGTAAGATGTAGGATGTAGGATGTATGTATGTAAGATGTGTGAAGATGCGTGATGTGTAGTGTCTATTGTGCAGTGTGTGAGGTTCATGTGTATAGGATGCCATTAATCAAGTGTGAACCAAAGCACAAGAGTGCATCATTGGGAAATGACAATATAAATGTATCGAGATGTGTATGATGAATGTAAAAGACTAGATGTGATGTGTGTAAGATGTATGACAGATTGATAATGCTAGAAGGTGTGGGGGAGTAAGTACGATGCCCCCTAAGTGTGTGATGATGAGTGTGTTATTTGATGAATTATGTTTGGAATAGATAGATAGGTAGGTGAGGTGTGAAGATGATGAAGTGTAATTGATAGTGTATAATTGACGTGATAGTCAATGAAATATTGCATCGTATGCGAGACTAGTGCTAGATAATAAGAAATGTATATATGTATGAGTGATTATGTAATAGATAGAGATGTTGATGTAATGCAAAGATGAAGCGGGGTTATTATTGTAGGATATCCCTCAACAATCATGTGAGAACTGATAAGAACATGAGTGTGTCATCAGGAGGTAAGAGTCACCTACCAAATACCAATTTTGCATGAAGCGGTGGAAGCATGTGTGGAAAAAGCAATAATAGGACCATGAATGGTGGCAGAAATGTGTCTTTACTATCAGTAGGAGTAGTTTCTTTGACAAAATGAATTGGAAATGAAAGTGGAGGAATCTTGAATGGTGGTAGCTTCGGTGGTCTTGATGACACTGCATAAGACTTGATAGGAGAAGGTGGATTGAATTTGACTCTTGAGAGGTGGTTGCGTAGTTTGAATTGCTAATGTCATAGATAGATTGAGTGGAAGAAAATTGGGACTATCCTTAAGAGAAGGTTGAGTGGATTGAACAAGTGGCGTTTGATTGATTAGAGAAGGCACATTAGACGTAATAGGATTGTGTTCACTATACATAGATAAATCAGATTTAGGATCCCATTAAGATGTAAAAATTGGAGAGGATGATGTAACATGACGTTGTGCAGTGAATGAGATGAAACCATGATGCTCAAGATGTTTGATTCTGTGATGTAAAACATAACATTCATTGTCATTATGTCCATTGATTCAATGATAACTGCAATATGGACAACCCTAATATTTTGCAAGATGATAAACATGATAGCTATTAGTAGATGGTAAATTGATCAATTGATGACTAAGGAGTTCAAAAAGAATGTCATTTTTCTTAGCATTGCGATCAAATGTGAGAGGCTCTGGTAATGGTATGAATTGAGGCTCACTGATATAAACACATGTAGAAGACATAGTGTGAATATGGTATAAAGAAAGGGAACAAACGTGAACTCGAGAAGCATCCTTAAGATGTTGGATTTCATATTTGAGAGATGTAATCTGTTGATTCCATAGCCTGAAATCTATCTTAAAATAAAGAATGTAGAGATTAAATTGAGTCTAACATGGATTGATTAGATGGAGGATCATGAAGACTAGGGTCTTCATATAGTCAATCTAAAATAACACTAACTTGATGCGGTGGCATATCGCTAGGGTTGACATGGTGCTTGATTAGCTAAAAATGGACTAACTATGTAGTATAAATCTAGTTAATCTAAGCTATGAACAACTATAATAAAGTAAATAAATGCAGTAAATAAGAATGTAAATGAGATAAATAACTATGTAAAAGGAAATGTTAACCCTAATGTGCAAGAAGGAAGAGGAAATACCTCGAGTTGAATAAAAATTCCTATCGAGAGTGTCGTAAAGGTGACCATAAAAATTAGGAGTAGGAACAACTATGTAGGAGTCTTGAAAAGGATGGAGTGGAGGACCTAGCTGGACTGGAGCACCTGGAGGAGGACTGGGTGCATGCGAGCGCTTTGGTATGCAATTTGGGCACCCCAGTCTATGAAAAATTTTTGAAACCGGTTTTCACAGAGCCAAAAGATGACCTAGAACCTTCTCTACGTGTCGCATCAACTTCATTGTCCTGTTCTAGATGTCACCAATACTCCAAGATGAAAGAAATACCTACAAGACCCAAAAATAAACATCAAACCCTAAAAAGAATAATGCAAATGAAGGGGTCAAAACTGACCTTAGCTACCACAATGGTAGACTTACTAACTAAGCACTGCACTACATCTCAAACCCGATGTAGTTCTATGTGCAAGTGTGTGTGAACATGCCCTAGGTTTCTCTTGTGCAGTCACACTTTGTGAAGTAGTGAGAAATAACTATGTGTAGAAAATTTAGTAGAATGTGTGCATGGAATATAATAGAATCCCTCCCCTTATGAAGTGTGATGTAGATGTCCTAGCCTTGTGCCTTTATGATGGAGCTATGTGGATGCAAGTGATCTCCAATACAATAGATGGATGCAACTCTAGATGGAGTGATAATAGATAAGTGATGCTAGGTCCCTCATTAAGGTCTCGTAACTTTATATTTATAGGTTTATCTTGATCTAATTTCGTAATTAACCTTGAAAAGGATGACTAAAAGAAAGATAAAGATGTGAAATGGTTAGAAAGATCCCAAAAAGTGATGGGAAAGTGTAATAAGGATCGGGATGCCCTTGTGGGACCAGGGTGCCCACGGTGCCCCAAGACATGGTCTGGGTGCCCCGATTGAGGCTAAAATAATGAGAAATGACCGAAACAGATCGAGCATGTGGATGAGAAGGGTTAGTAATGACAAAAGAAAAGAAAACAAGATGACCAAAAGATGGAGGTTAATTAGTACTTTCATCACTCAAGAACCTTCTAAATAGTAGTATGAGTGCGGGATAAACATTGTCTAAAGTGCATGATTTCATGACTAAATTTTTCCCACACTTTATGTTGGTGAGCAAAAACTCGGTAACTTAAAGTAGATAGAGATGTTGATGGGAATAAGAGATTGTATGCAAAAATAATGATATTCAATATTATATTGTTGTGTCTGATATTACAACAATGGAGGGCTATTATAGTTAAGAATGTAGTAGAACAACTTCCTATAAAATAGGAAGTATGTAAGACGATAAAAACACGTATTGATATATTGTTATCAATTTTTTATAACAATATATCAACTAACTTACTAACTAATTACTTATTTACCATGAGTAATTACATAATTACATCACACATATAATTATATTATCATTGATAATATAATTACACACACTATTAATAATGTGAACACTATGAATTCCTAACATTCACCCCCTTAGTGTGAACATTATTAATTCTCAATATTCACCCCCTTAATGTGAACACGACGAAGAACCATATTTCGAAGAAGTTGAACCACCTCCTGAAAGTGCTTTGCTTAGACCAGGTACAAAATCCATAGATTATCTCTTTACCCTTGTAAAGGCGTAGTGTTGAGCCAAATTATGGAGGAATGCTCCCTTCCTCTTTGGGTTCCCGTGGGACTTTTCCTTCCTCCTGGGCGCCCGAATTCTAGATCTCCAAGATCCACAAGCTTCACACTAGTTGGATAACCATCCCTTGAGTCTACCTCGAAATCTTCTCTTGCTCCCCAAAGTGAGTATTCAAAACATGACTCCTCCAAAAATTCTGAAAAAGGGGTTTATTCAGCACACAACATAACATGAACACTTAAAATAGAAACATACTGAAACACGCAATTGAAAAAAATACCACCAAATCATCTATGCGGCCCTATCGTTGGCGACTAACAAGAGGTCCCCGATTGATCTCCAACCTCCGATGCCTCCATCCTCCGGTCTCATCTTTGCTAGCTCACCAAGTTTAATCACGAAGCTTAAATTCCTTCAATAATTTGGACGCTATGCATGCGAAAATATGTCTAATTATTGAAAAGTGAGGTAATTTTTTTATTTTTACAATTTTTCACTCTTGACACTTTGATTAGACAAACCTAAAATCACCTAATTTTGACAATGGACCCAAAAACCTTGAGTTGAACATTTTTTTGACTTTGACATTAATCACCTATTATTCACCTAAACACATTTTAACGCCACAATGACAATGAGTAACATATATGATGGAAAGATGAAACAAAATATATTGGTGAACCTATAACAACATGCACTATTTGATGACACATTTTTCATGTCAACATTTGACACATTAATTTTGACTTGACACTCGATAATAGTATGTGAAACAATAATTAATCCTAATAATCTAAGTGGATTAAACAAACCATATTAAAAAATGACTCAATAGAATGATAAAATTATAAATAAACTAAACTCTACGACCTTAAATAAATTTTGTCCTAAAACTAAGAATATGACATAGCATTTAATGACGGATACACTAGTGACATTTCGACCACATAAACATACAAGTAAAAATGACATACTATTTTAACACAATACCTAAACAATAAACTACATCATATAATCACGGGACAACCACCGATGCATTTGTAAATATTTGTAGGTGTTGTTGTAAGCCAAACCGCAGAGATTTCCGAGTCAGGATTTTGTTTCTCAATGCATGTCACTCCAACAACAATAGTTTTGGATGAGGATTTGAACCGTTTTCTCAGGAGCTTGCAGTTCTAAGCATCAAAGTCTTACAGTCCATCTACAGACTTCTAAAAGAATTAAGCGCAGAGTTGACCAGAGATTGAGAATTTGATAGAACTGTTGATAGAACAGAGTTGACTATACTTTCAAAAGATCTTTTCGTTCTTGAAATGATGTAGCTAGGTCTGAAATCACTTTGTGTGGGAGATGTTGCAGAAGATAACATGCGTTCAAGCCAACACACATCTTTTACATGGATAAAAATTTGTAAATAGTTATGTGAAAATGAAATTAGAGGGAACGTGGGCAACTTCGAATACTTAACAAGTATATTCAAGAAATAAAGACTCAACAGGAAATTAACTGAATGCGTATTACCTACTCTTTGTATTGGAAGCCGCGTTTGGATGCATAGACTCCTGTAATCCGTGCATTGATTGCATCCTTCATAACGACTTGCATGAATTTTAGATCAGAAACAACAATCCTATATTCGAATTGATCAATAGAGATCTACACAACTATTCTGTAAAACTGAGAGATTCATTGGAAATGTGCTCGCTCTAATGCCAAAATGATGGGAATCAGAGATTGTATGCAACAATAATGATATTCAATATTATCCTAGTGTGTGTCATATTACAAGAATGGAGGGCTATTATATAGCCAAGAATCTAGTAGAACAAATTCCTATAAAATAGGAAGTATATAAAACAATAACAAACCCGTACTAATATATTGTTATACATTTTTATAACAATATATCAACTAACTTACTAACTAATTACTCATTTACCATGAGTAATTACATAAGTACATCACACGTATAATTATATTATCAATGATAATATAATTGCACACACAATAAATAATGTGAACACTATTAATTCCTAACAGATGCGTACCTAATGTCCATGAAGAGTGTAGTAGAAATAGCCAAAGGACTAAACAAAAGCATGGAATGACAAAAAGATGAAGGAACATGGAAACTAAAGATGAAAAATGTGCAAAGAAAAAGTGATGAGACTAAACCTAGGGTGGAACGTGTGTGTAGCTATTGTGGTGTGTAATGCACCTGCATGGTTAGTAAAGCATGTGTTGTCGTGAAGTTTTGTTGTTGTTATTGCCCACAATTTGACTGCTTGTTTCTCACACAGCTGGACCTACAAGGAGAAAATGATCAAGTAATCAAATATGTATTTATGTATGTGTAAAAATGCAATGTAAAATACACATGTAAATGTAAAATACGTAAATGTAAATAGAAAATGTAAAATACGTAAATGTAAATAGAAAATGTAAATGGAACATGTGCATCTGATCCATGTCGAGAGAAAGAGAGTAGAAGGATATCTTGTACTATGATTTTTTTGGGTGATCTCCCACCTCTCTGGATAAATAAGTGTAGAGAGAAAATTCTCTATGTCCTCCAAGCTCTAATTGATTTCCGAATGTGTGTTAAGAGAAATTTGTATCGTCATAGTTTTTGGGAGATTCGATGCCACTAGCCGAAGTAGTATAGGGAGGCACACCCACTTTGTAACCTCCAATCCTCACATCGCTTTTCCTATAATGCTAAGGACACCATGTCCTATATAAGCCGCTATGTATGGGGTTCGTATACTGAGTGCAAGCCACTTGTTGTCTATAAATGAACCAAACCGGTGTAGAATCTTAGTATTAATATGTAGAAAAACCTCAAATGACACCCCCTCTTTGGGGCGCATGGGAGTCACTCGATAAGAGAATGCGGTCCCAAAAGAGGACCAACTGCATATATGTTGTAACTCGACCTATAGGTGGAAGGGAATGTGCTTGGTAGAAACCAAGTAGTGCACAAACAAGGATGGCTAGCCAAAGACAACTGTTAGTACAAAAACACATGCATGTAGAAAACAAGTGTAAAGTACACATACAATGTAAAAACTACCAAGCACAAAATTGTGAACATGCAAGAAGACAAGTAATCCACACGAAGGGGGTCGCAAACACGGGACATCACTCAGGATGTTGCAAGACATGCAAGGCCATCATGGCCGCAAAAAATAAACAACTGTGCACACCAAACATAGGAAAGGCCCACATATAAGAAACAAACAATGACATATAAGTACCAACAAGAGAATTAGCCATAAAAATATGTAATCTGCAAAACAAGTGTTACACATGAAACCCATGTTAGCATGTTAGATGACCATGTGATAAGTAGAATGTGTAAGTACGCTATGTGTAGAATTCAAATATAAGATATGTAGAATGTGTAAAAATGCAAGGTGAATAGAACGTGTGATGACACGACATGTAAAACGTGAATGCTAGAGATGTAGAATGTGTAAAATGGTATCTACGTAGATGGATGAGTAATGTGGTATCTAATAATGATATATGTTAGACTTATATATGATGAAGACTATTATAGTCTAAAGACACGCAGTGTATGATGTAAATCATATGTCACTAGATGCAATGTAGAGACACTATGTGTAGAATAAAAGCCAATATGCATATGCAACCTAGAAGTGTATAATGGCTAATATGATTAATAACATGCAACACTAGTATGCTATATGACTAATGATGACTAGCATGATGTATGATGCACGACATGTGATGAAACCTAATGTATAATGCCTATAGTGCGGTGTGGGGTTCAAAGTCTACAATTGTAATCCCTCAACAATCAAGTGTGAACCAAAGCACAAGAGTGCATCATAGGGTAATGACGATGTTAAAACAAAAATTCCATTATGAAAATGCAAAGATGATAGATGTTATGATGCATGCATAAATGTCAAGAGGATGATGTAGTATTATGTAAGGATGCTAGAATGGGGGGTTGTAGTAAGTAGTATGCCCCTAGGATGTACATAAAAGTAGCGGTTAAGTAAAATCATATAAAATATCATCACGCTCATTATCGAAATCATATGGAACAATGAAGGAAACTCGATAAGCAATGTTCTCTCGGTTATTTATTCAAATAACCATGAACACGCAAGTTATATATTTCTATGGCAAATTGTTCATCAGTAAAGGGAGGAAATGGAAAACCTTGAGCATACCAGATAGTAAAATTAGCCAAGTAACAAAGAAAGGAGCTATTACAAATACCCAAATTACCAAATGGCATAGGAAAAACTATATGAGTATGACTGGGGGTCTAGTGTGCCTCTAATGTAATCTAGCCAAGAGTGGTGAGAGTAAGTGGAAAAGAAGTATGATAATGCACAAGGTGAACAAAAATATGGAAAATGCAAAGCCCATATGCAGAAGTGAGAATAACATATCCATGATACAAATGTGGATCATATAAGGGAGAATGGAGGTCCTTGAAGGAAAAACCAAGTGAAGAAGACCATCGTGTGAACAGATGGTGGCTTTGCAGGAAGTGTCAAGCGGTATGTTCTCCCAATAAGAATCATTTATAAAAATTGTGCAGGTGAAGGGAGGCAGTGGTAGTGGACGAGGCACATGTGATGGAGGAGTAGGTGAAGCAACGCAGTGTTATGGAGTGGACCCCGTATAAAGTACCATAGTGTTCGTAACAATGGGAGGTGGTGATGAAGTGGATGGAACAACATCAACCATACAAATAGTAGCTTTAAAGTTATGTGGAGCTTCAATAGGTTGTGGCCTAATAACATAAGATGGATATTTATGAACAAGTATTACATCAAGAGAATCATCTATAGATAATGTGGGAGGATTAATGGGTGAACATATACAAGAAGCATCTTGTGGGTCGGCATGGTAGAAGATGTAGTTATGTGATCGGTTGAGGAGCTTGTACCTCCTTGAGGAATCATGCTTTGGGGTATTAGGATCGATGGTACATATATAAGAAACAATAGCATCACCTAGAGCTTCATCATCTATGTCAGAAGATGGAAAATGAATAAGCGAAGGGCAAGGCCTATAACCAAAAGCATTAGTTGGAGCGTCAATAAAGGCATGACCAAAACTATCAAACTACAGAATGATTGGAGATAGAGAAGAAGTGTCTTTAGCCATGATAAGACGTTTGGTTCACTAAAACGATTAACTAAAAATGGACTATGTACTATAAAGATAGCTGATATAAGCTATGAACAACTACAATAAAGTAAATAAATGAAATAAATAAGAATGTAAATCAGATAAATAACTATGCAAAAGGAAATGTTAACCCTAATGTACAAGAAGAAAGAGGAAATAACTCAGTTGAATAATAGATTCCTATCGAAGAGAGTCGCAGAGGTGACTGGAAAAATCGGTGGCAAGATCGATCGCAGGAGTCCCAAAAAGGATAGATCTAGAGGACCTATCTAGACTAGAGCATTTGGAGGAGGATTGAGGCACCTACAAGTGCTTTGGTCTACAATTTGGGTGCCTTGATCTGTGAAAAATCTCTGAAACTGATTTTCATAGAGCCGAAATATGACCTAAAACCTTCGTTGTGTGTTGCATCAACTTCGTTGTCTTGTGCTAGATGTCGCCAATACTCCAAGATTAAAGAAAAAACCTACAAGACCCCAAAAAAATATCAAAACCTAAAAAGAATAATGCAAATGACCCGACCTCAACTGCCATAATGGTGGACTTACTAACTGAGTGTTGCACTACATCTCAAACCCGATGTAGTTTTATGTGCAAGTGTGTGTGAACATGCCCTAGGTTGCTCTTGTGTCAGTCACACTTTGTGAAGTAGTGAGCAATAACTATGTGTAGAAAATGTAGTAGAATGTGTGCATGGAATAAAATAAAATCCCCCTATGAAGTGTGATGCATATGTCCTAGCCTTATGCCTTGATGATGGAGCTATGTGGATGCAAGTGATCTCCAATACAATAGATGGATGCAACTCTAGATGGAGTGATAGTAGTAAGTGATGCTAGGTCCTTCATTATGGTCTCATAACTTTATATTTATAGGGTTATCTTGATCTAATTTCATAATTAACCCTAAAAAGGTTGACCACAAAAAAGATAAAGATGTCAAACGTCTAGAAAGAGCCAAAAGATAGTAGGAAAGTGTAACAAGGACCGAGGTGCCCCTAGTGGGACTAGGGCACCCACATATGCCCTAGTATTAGGTTGGGCACCCTAGTTAAGGCTAAAATAATGGGAAATGACTGAAACAAACTGGGCATGAGGATCAAAAGGGCCGATAATGATGAAATAAAATAAAACAAGATGGCCAAAAGATAGGGGTTAGTTAGTACTTTCTTCACTTAAGAACCTTCTAAATAGTAGTATGAGGCGGGATAAATATTGTCTAAAGTGCATGATTTTGTGGCTATAGGTGTTTAGGGATTGTTTTAGAACACCTTGGAAATTAGGATGCATTTAAATTAAATCATACAAAGAAACTTGAGCAACTTTAGGAGCCATAATAGAAAATATGTTTTGCCATGAAGGATCCACAAGACCGATCATGGTTAGGGTTCACCAAAATTATCAAGCTAAAATGTAAAATAATAGGCTAATCTAATGTAAGTTTGCAATAACTAAATGAATACTGAAATAATACCCAAGAAAATAAGTAATTAAAATATGAAACCATAAAGTGCAAAGAGGGTTAGAAGAGCCTTAGTTGATTCACAAAGGTTGTTGGGTGTGTCACATGTGATGATAAGTGAACATGAGTGGAAGACCATCGCACATAATCTTGTTTAGAGCTAGAATATTTGACTAGACTCTAGGGTGCTTGGAGAATGATAGGAGTGCATGTGGGTTTCTAGTTTAATTTCTAAACATCCCACTCTGCGTAGATGCTTAGAAAACCTCATTTGATGTGTCGCAAGAGGTTCATAGTTGTTTTCCTTTTGCCACATGTATGTCGTTGAAAGATTGCTGAGGTACCCGTAAACCTGTGATGAAGAAAACACCTGCAAAATCCTCAAATATACATCAAATCCTAAAAAATAAAGATGCAAAATGAGGGGTTAGACTATCCTTAGCTACCACAATGATGGACTTACTACTAAGTGTTGCACTACATCTCAAACCCAATGTAGTTCTGTGTGTGTGTGTGTGTGTGTGTGTGTGTGTGTGTGTATGTGGAATTGTGCCATAGTTTGCTCTTGTGTGTCACACTTTGTGAATAGGGCGCAAGTAACTAGATCTATAATGTAAATAATGTGTGCATGGAAACAATAGACTCCCCTCCTATGAAGTGTGATGCAGATGAACCAACCTTTGTCCTTTGTGATGGAGCTAGATGGATGCAAATGGAGTTATAGATTCCTTTGATGGATGCAACCTTAGGTAGAGATAGTAGATGTTTAGTGCTTAGTCCCTTATTATGATCACATAAATTTATATTTATATGATTCCTTCACTTGAATTTTGTAATTAACCACGAAAATGCCGACTGCCAAAAAGATAAGATGCTCAAATGGATAGAAAGGACCCAAATTTTTTGGGTAAAGTACAAAAGGGATGTGGACGACCAGATTAGATGAGGGCACTTGATGCTAGCATTTGTCTGGGTGCTTGTGTCCAAGATGATAGATTACAAAGAATAAAAATGTAGACTAAGAAAGTAAGGGTGTAAGACCAAGAAAATTGATAGAAAGGAAAGAAAGGTGGCCAAAGAAATGGGCTAATTAGTACCATTTTTACTTAGGAATCATATCGATCGATAGTAGTATGTAATCGTCAGGACTAGATAATTACCCAAATTGTGTGATTTTATGTCTAAATTGGGGAAAATATAGTCATTTTCTCGATTCAAACAATTCACAACATCTTTTAGAGCAGTTCTCGATAGTATGCACTAGCCTCCGGTACAAAATTTAGTTTATCGATTCTGAATCATAACAAATTGGAGAAAATTGGAATGGTGCCATCTGCAATGGCACTTTGGGAAGCAATCATGGAAGGAGGGAAAATATGGACCTATCTCCCCAACAATATTCTCCCATGGCATGAGATCACCAAAAAAACTTTCCCTTCACAAAATTTTAGGACACCTTTATATCCTTTACACTATTATACTAATGTGCACAATTTCCTTTATCACTACTTTTACACACTTTTACATACTTATGCATACTTTACTCATATTTTCATATACACTACTTTGAATACTCTTTCATTCTTATTTTGCAGTTTGTCCTTAATACGCAACAGGAGCAATTTACTTCATCGAACACATGTTCTAACAACATGGTACTACACATACACTTCACCCCTAGGGTCACTTTCCTTTCCTAGTCTCCACACTTCACATTGCAATCACTTCACGCTTCACTTGTCCACTCGATACGCTATTGGCTATACACTTTTCTACATGATCATAAGGTATCTCATATCTACTTTATGCTATCAAGTATTCACTCAATAACATAAAGTGGGGGCAAAATGTAATCACAAAATCTATGCACTTGGGTACATTTATAGGTCCTAAAAGCATGCTAGCATTTACATAATTCATAAGCAAGAAAACTAGTAATTGACAACTCCCTTTGGCCTTTTTCTTTGTCTTCTACACTTTTATTAGATTTATACATCTGTTACTCCTGCCGACATTTGACTGTTTTATTTTTCTATGGCTTTGGACACTAGTGCCTAGTTGAGATCCTAGCACCAAGAACTCCTATCCTCTTGACTGCTCCTATCCCTCTTTATCTTTTTCCTACCCATTTGGGCCCCTTTCACTTTTCAGTTGTCAATTATGAAATTCAAACAAGGGAATCATATAAATACATAGTTATTCTTTCAAAATGAGGGGCCAATAACTAACATTAATTTTATCACCTAAGTATGATTTCAAATGCACAAGAGTGCTTCAAAAGCATTCATCTAGCACATCCATTCAAGGGCAAGGGATGTATAAATTTTCATACACAACATAGGAAGGGGAAGTTTATTCTATTCCATGCACACACTCTATACATCTTCTACATTCTAGATCTAGCCCACTATCATTTGTTTAACTTGCACAAGGGAATCCTAGGGCATCATCAAAGACACAAGTATGGAGAACTATATGGATTCGAGATGCGGTGTGACACTTAGTCAAAATTTCACTCTTTGGGTGACCTTCGAGTCATTTTGACTCCCCATTCTTTATTTTTCTTTTTTAGGTTTGATGTGGTTTGTTATATGTGCATGTGATATTAATTTTGCAGGTTATAGATACTTTTGGTGATCAAGGAGTGAAACCAATGCAACAAGTAGTGACCAACGGTGAACCTCCTACCATACAAAATAAAATAGATCTGTACCTTCTGCATAGATGTTAGTACCTGAGAAAAATTCACCAAAGCACCAGCGCTCCTGCCTACCCATGGGTGCTTCACTTTACACATTTTTGTACCTCAATACCTTTAGTAAGCCCGATGATGCTTTTATCAGTTTGTTCCATCCATTCATCTGCTCAAGTCACTTTCGATTGCTCGGGGATCACCTAATTATTTCTCTCTTTATTGCTTAGGGTTTCAACATTATTGCATGCTTATAGCTTGTCCAAATTACCATATTTTATTATTTTTATATCATTTATTATAGTAGTTACTCTATAATTAGATTTAATTCAAAAATATTAAATCAGCAAGGATGAGTTTTGAGGCGTGGGACAAGGTTTACTTATCCCATACTTCACTCAAAAATAACCCCAAAAAGAAAATTTGAATTTAATAACAAGGGAAAGTTTTACCCATCCCAATCAATGGAAGAATAAAAAAATGGAAATAATTTACCCTCATAATAAATATTAATTTTTTTAAAGGAGATTAGTTAAACAACTAAAATTGATTAAGGGTCATGAAAAAGGATCAATCAACAAGCCAAGATAACCAAAATAAATAAATCAAGAACTTGTCACCTTACACATATCCCAACCCTCAAATATCAAAATTTGGGTGAGTTTTGTTAGCTAAGGAGCTTCACGGGAGTTAGTCCCCATCCACCTCTTTGATATTTCTAGTGTGTGTGTGTGTGTGTGTGTGCATATATATATATATATATATATATATATATATATATATATATATATATATATATATATATATATATATGCTCATAGCCTTGAGCACATGTTCATCATATGCACAATCAATGCACATGTCATATCCACTCAACTAAATTAACAAAATCAATACTAGTAAATTCATAATGAAAACCCACCCAATTGCATTTGCATCTCATTTTTCATTGTCATTTAAAATATGCTCAAATGTAACCATCATCATCATAGTCGTAATAAATGTAAATCATAATTCTGTAACATCAACCATGTACATCTATCAAAAGAAACAATATATCAATATGTCATGCCATAATCATGCTAGTTAGATTATAATGTTGGCACCCTGTGCCAACTCAATGTCACAAAAATAAACATATTCCATGTAAACTATGAGTATATGCACCTCGTCTTTGATACAATATATATGCAATGAGAAATATGATGAAAACTATAATATGGAAGGAAAATCTATCAAGCAATGTCCGAGGGAAGTGGGTACTACATCCCAATCCCCTTAGAACTTGACTTCCTTCCGAAGTCATTGGAATAATTGAGGGTATTTGACCCTTAGTGTAGCAACATCCTCCCATGTAGCACTAGTCTCATCATATCAATCCCACTATACTTGCACCTAATCAAGCTCACGACGTCAAACGCCTAGGGTCCTATGCTCTAGAATGTGTATGGGATCTAAGGTCACATTTTTTCCTCTTGCACGTGTAAAGATGTCCAATATATAATGTGAGAAGAATTATTTACATAATTCCTCAATACGAAACATCTAAAACATCATGGATAAACGACAAGCTAGGTGACAAAGCAAGGTGGTAGGCTCTGTCCAATCCATTTTAGAATCTCAAAGGGTCTCATAAAATATGGTACAATCTTAGAGCCCTTCCCATAGTGGATAATAATATTATGCGATTGAAACTACAAGAACACCTTCATGCCCACCTTAAAACTAAGGTCAATCATATGGGCATCTACATATTTCTTATGCCCATCATGTGCCTCATGCACTCACTATTTGATAAGAACTACTTGTTGCTTCATATTCTAAACCATGTCATGAGCTATAAAAACTCTATCCTCAATATGGTCCTAACTCAATGGAGTCTTGCACTCTTTCCCATACAATGATTTAAAAGGCACCATACCAATATAACTATGATAATCATTGTGTTATAGGAAAACTCCACTAAGTATAAGTAATCTTCCCAATGGGACTAATGATCCATAACATGTATATGTGAAACATGTCCTTTAACACATGATTAACTCATTCGGTCCGACCATTTTTTTGAGGGTGGTAAGTAGTGTTGAAATTTATCTGTGTGCCCAAGGTTTCCTAGATCATAGTCCAAAATTTGGGCATGTACAAATGATCATGATCATATATGATTTTACATGGAATCCCATGCAACCTAAAAATATTATCCAAGTAGAATCTAGCTATAGCTCTAGTTTTTTTCTTCACTCGTGAAAAGAGTGCTACTTTAGTCAAATTTTCTACCATGACCATGATCATATCATGGTGGTATGCCGAGGTGGGTAGACCAACAACAAAATCCATGGAAATGGTGTCCTATATCCACTCCGGAATGTCGTACAAATATAAAATACCAACATGATGCTATATTTTGGCCTTCACTCTTTGGAACTCCAAATAACTTGCCATAAAATATGCATTGTCTCTCTATAACCCTACCTAGTGATCAACTTGCCATAGTTATGCATACATCTTCTTCATCCTTGGGTGGGTTGAATAAGTTGCATGATGGGCCTCAAATAAAATGAATCACTTTGTAGATCACCCTCTCTATGTACATAGATTCTCCTGTAATTCTTCAACAATCCATTTACCTCAAAGGTATAACCCATAAATTTTCTCATAAGGGCTTGTTGCGCTTCAATATCCCTCTAACTACCAAATAAAACCTATCTCTAGGAAGTTGCACTAGAATTCATCCTCTAAAGTCTTTCTAGATAGTCAACACCATCACCATTCACCGGATACAGATCAAATCATCTCAGTAACTAAATTCTCCTTTCCTTTTACATGCTTGGTATCCATCTCATACTCACGAATAATCTCTATCCAACACTATTTTTAGGCATTTATATTGGCACGAGTAAAAATGTGATGAAGGTTGAAGTGATCTATTCTCAACACAAAGTGTCTCCTTAAAAGAAAATTGCGCCAACAAACCAAGGCATGAACCATTGCCAAAATATCAAGGTCATTAGTGAGATGATTAAACTCATAATCCTTTAACTTACGTGACTCAAAAGCTATCATGGGACCCTATTACATGGGCATTGCACAAAAACCTACCAATGAAGCATTCATACAAACTATGAAGTCTGATGTGGGTCCGAACTTCTAAAATAGGAGCAATGGTTAGCTTATCCTTTAGTGTCATAAAGGTCTAATTGCACTTCTTTGTCCACTCGACTTTATTCCCTTTTGTTGGAGATAAGTAATATGATGAGCTATATAGGACAAGTCATGTACAAATGTACGCTAATATCTGCCAAACCCATAAAACTACACACCTCAAGAATACTAATGGTGTAGGTCAATATATAATTGCTCGATATTGGAGGGATCGATATTGATTCCCTCACCCGAGATGATGTGTCCTAAGTCTCGCACCTCGGTATGAAATAAGGAACCCTTAGCAAGGTTCCCATATAATTAGTGCTCTTGTAAGAGTTACAAATCCTAATGAATATGGTCCTCATGTTCCTCCACCATACGCGATAATATCAATATATCATATAGAAACACAAGGACAAAATGGTCTAGGAATGTTCTAAACACCCCATTCATCAAACTCATGAATATGAATGAGGTATTGGTTAGCCCATAAGGACTACTGTGAATTGATATTGGTCATATCTCATCCTAAATGGTATCTTATGGATGTTTACCTCCTTAATTCTCAACTAATGATAACCAAAATTCAAGTCAATCTTTGAGAAGATTGTGACACCACACATCTGGTCAAAGAAAACATATATCCATGGAAGGGGATACTGATTCTTTACTATTACCTTATTCAATTACATGTAATCAATGCAAAGCCTAAGAGATTTATCCTTCTTCTTAAAAAATATGACTGGTGCTCCCCAAAGGGACACACTAAGATGAATCAAACCCTTTTCAAGAAGGCCCTCCAATTGTATCTTGAGACCGTGAAGCTTAGATGTGGTTATATTATAAGGTGCTTAAGAAATTAGCTCTGCCCGAGGTACTACGTCAATATGGAAGTCAATCTTTCGTGGTGGGGTGTCTAAAAAATCACTAGGAAACACATATGCAAACTCACAAAGGATATGGTGGTATTCTAGTGATGGTTCTAAAGAATCATCCTTAGATCTGTCAATAACCATGATGGGAAAAAAGCTGACATCCCTTCCGCATAGTATGTTTAAGTCAGTGCATGGCGAAAATAGTAAAGATAAAAAGAGGTCTTTGAATCCATATCACCACAAATCTCTACACCATGGTTATCATGAGACTCAATGACCTTGCGGTAGTAATCGACCTTAGCTTGATGTGCTATGAGCTAGACCATCCCCAAAATAACCTCATATGATCCTAAGTGAAGAACTCATAGGTCAATTATGGTGGTGAAAGATCCTAAATCTAGGACACACTCCTAATCATCATGCTCACTAGTAACTTAACTCCATAAGCCATCTCAACCTCCCAATTTGAACCCCGCCTAACCGCCACTAACCTACATCAATCTGCTAATCTAGGTAATATGAATGAGTAAGAGGACCCAAAGTCAATAAAAATAAAAATAAAAACTCCTCCAATACTACATGATGCCTCAATCATTGTGGCCTAGTGCTCTGCTTGGTGGTTATGCAACTTGTCACATATACCTTTGTGAGCTCTGCCCATGTCTCCAAGCGTAGTCTTATATACAAGGGCTTTCCCCTTATTATTTGTTAGATTATCCTATGGGAAATCCTTCTTGTGGTGTGAAGGATCCCCACAAGTAAAACAATGCCCTCCCTTTCTCTGGGCTAAGCCGACTCTACCTATAACTCATGAAATCAATGCATTGGACCATATAGGCCATGTCATGTATATTGTGTCTTGTAGTATTTTTCTCATTTGTAATCAATTAAATGAGTTAACCACTAAAGAAAGAACACAATTAATAAATTATGGAGGGTTTATTTTACCTTAAATGCAATGTGATGGATACATGCACAAATTAGATGATGAATCCTCTCTACTATGGTGATGTCCTAGAAATATGATAAATTGAAATGAGATTGATTAGATAGATTTATGTGGGAGCCATTCGAACTAAGTCAACTCCAAGAAGTGATTAGCTTCCTTTGCGGATGTCAACCCCGTGTTTGATAAGATAAGATAAAAGTAATAATAATAAGTTGGATAATATGCAGAATCTAAGGCACACAGAAACTAAAATATGTAGAAATGTAAGGTACATACAAATCTAATCTAGATGAACTAAAACAAGATTACTTGACAAGATCAATGGTGGCCAAGGCTACACAAAGATAGGTCAACGGTGACCCAAGACAAAAGGATGGAAGAACAACTGTAAATGCCTATTTGGAATCTCTCGAGTGCAAACCAAACATAATAGAGGCCTGTAGACACTGGAAATAACCTACAGAGGGGGTATGAGGTAGAGAAATGAAAGGGATGCAAGGTAATAAGGATCAAGATGGATTGGACTAAGAACCAAACATGTTCAGAGAAGTAGGGTGGCAGATTTGGGGACTAGAAGCAATGCAAGGGCTGAATCAGGCATCGAGAGGAATATGAAACAAAAAGGATGATGACAGAGGACTGGGTCGATGGCGACACAGGGCATGTCGACGATGACTTGGGCAGGTGATGAACAAGTCTTGGGGAAACAAGCTAGAGCAGAGAACCTGTGAGAAGAATAACTGATAGAATAGACTGATAATGGAGTCCCAAGTGTTGATGGTCCTAAAAAAGTTAGATACACAAAAAGGCAACAATAATATGCTAATATCTGAATAAAACAACACAAAATGATAACAATCTCACAAAGGATGATCTCGAGTGATGAAGGAAAATTCAAAGAGAGCTCTAGGGTGTCAGAATTATGCGGGGATGCTTAAGTACAATAAGAAGTTTATAGGTAGCAAGAAAGCTCGATTTATGTACATGCATTTGATTCATAAATGGAAAGAAAGCAATCAACTTTATAGGTTCAACAACAATAGGGATGGGTTAGCGCGACTCATTTGGAAAGTTTCCCAACGAGGCTAGATTTTATGATTTTTACATGATTTTGGATTTTTATGATTAAAAATATGTTTTAAAGCATGCGTGTGGGATTGGGTTGTTTAGGGATAATTTGGGGATAAAGATAGGTTAAAAAAAGCATAGAAAAGAATGGAGATGCAATTTTAGAATAAAAGCATCCTAAATGGAAAGTTGATTAGGGCATGGATAAAGATTAATTGATTAATTGATTAATTAATTAATTAATAGGAATTAGATGGGAATTTTAATTAAATAAGGGGGATGAATTAAATAAATATGCACACATGAGCGATTAAGGGTATAGATACCGAATTTAGGTGTCTACACTATTTCCCTTTTTGTTGAGTGGTTTGGATTAGCAAGCAATGAGATAAAACTGATGAGGGTTGGATGAGGATTAACGAAAGGTAGATGATGAGCTCCCCCTCAAATGGGGGATCAATGACATCAAGGGAAATCAATGACGTGTTTTAAAAAGGTAGATGATAAAGAGTGGGCGGGTAACTAAAAATGGGTAAAATGATTACCAAGGCAAGATCTCCTAAGCAAAGAGGAATCACAATAACAATAAAAACTATGGTGGTGACTCCAATATCACATTAGTAGGGGACACTTGTGGTCTCAACAGAGATGGGCTATAATGTTCTACAAACCAGTGAGTGGGTGAAGATCACCGCAGTATGGATGCAAGTCGGGATGACTAATGGATCATATGCAAGTCATCAAAGTATGCGCAACTAAATGTGAAAGGTATGCAAAATCCTTCGTACACAAGGAATCAAGAGAAAATTATTCATCCACAAGAGATGAGAATGAAAGGTCATATTTCCCCAACATAGGACATGAAAAAGGTTGAGAAGGAACAATGAAAAAATGAGTGATGAAATAACATGCCCCAAGAGGGAGAGAAGTATGGCCTCAGGTGGACTTTGTGCGAAAATTGGATAGGGTTGTAACGTAAAATGACTCGAGGAAGGAATAAGTATGCTCTGGTGGAATTTTAATGCATAAATTAATGATTTGAATGTAGAATTAAAATTCCCAAAGGGAAAATAAAGATGGCCACAAATGTGGAATTTAAGAGTAGATTAGATGGGATTGGATGTTTAAACTGAATGCCCGAAGGAAAAATAATAATATGGCCATAGATGTGGACTTCATGGGTAGATTGGAATAAAATTCTCAAAGGGAAAAAGGTACATAGGGCCATGAAGGAAAAGAAAGAAATGAAATATTGAGTAAAATTCCCTAGAGGGAATAAATATGGCCTCGAAGGAGGACTTGAATGTCAGAGAGATTGAATAACATCGGATGAGGTGCAGGATAAGATGTGACTTTAATAATGGTGACCTATGGGTATGGACAACACTACATCATATCAAGGAACGTGCGAGGAAAATATGCCTCCAACTACATTGGAGATAAACAAGAAGGGGATCAACTACCGCAAGGCACATGTGACCAAAAAAATATTAGTATGCAACCAATGACAGTTTGTCATACTAAATATCATAATGAGGATGAATGATATGAACTCATAAACCTAGTGTCAACATGACAAAGGGGTTTGAGATGAAACTTGTATGCAAGAAGAGGGTTCTCTAAAAGTGGTGTTCCCTAAAACTATGCCCCAGCTCTGGGAAGGGGAAAGAGAAATATGATCAATGCAGGAATCTTTCTTAGGATGCTATCTTAGGATAAAATGAAAGGCTGATTAATGTGGGAATACTTTAATGCCATGAAATACTATCCATCCTTTGAGGGTATGGTCTACTTTATACAAAATATAGACAACAAGAGTAATATATGATAGCCGTCCTTTGAGGGATTGGTCTATTTCTTTTGATATGCTTTTGACTTTGATTTTTATTTTTCTCTTTTTTTTGCATGAACAACTATCCTTCGAGGGATCAGTCTGTTTTTGATAACTTTGATTTTTGACAAGAGCATCCATGATTTTTGATTTTATATGGGGAGAGTTGGGACTAGCTAAGTAGACCACTTAAGAGGGGATAATGAATGTACAAGAGACACCCTGGACCCTTTGCATGGTTCCAATAGGTGAATAAGAGGGTGATGGATGTAATGATAAGGAATATGCTATGGGAAGAGCCGTGGTACCTGTATTTAAGGTCACATCTAGGAAAGTGATGGTAGACCACATAATTCTAAATCATTATGATGAAAGATGGAAAAGGCTAAGATGGAGGAATGATCTAGAGATAGATTAAGAGCTCACTGGAAGACATTCTAATAGTAGAATGGTCGAAATGCAATGTGTTAAGAGGTTCCACTTCTAGTTTACCATCAAGGGAGGAAAAATTTCCATGCAATGTCATGATTAAAGTCATGTTCAATATAAGATAACAACTTGATAGGATCGGATATGATGAGATAGATGAGAAAGGGTAGAAACCATGCAATACCCTTAAGGAAGCAAAAATATGCGTCCCTAATGAGACGAGTAGATGGTCCCCCAGGGAGGGACAAATATGACCACAACGGTGGATTTTGGATGAGAATGAATGGTCCCCTAAGGAAGGATGAATATGACCACAACGTTCGGTTTAAGATGAGAGAAAAGATTGGATAAGACGTCACGAGATAGATAAGATGGAAACTATGCACTACCTTTCAAAAGTGAGGAAGCGGGAGAAAAAATATGCATCATAGTGAGACGAAAAAATGGCCACAAGAGTGGGCTTATGATGAAAATATGGTGCCCCCAAAGGAGGCACAAATATGGCCATAAAGGTGGAATTTGATGAAGATGGTGCCCCAAGAGAGGCACGAATATAGCCACAAAGGTGGAATTTGATGAAAATAAATAGTCCCCCAACAGAGGGACAAGTATGGCCACAAGAGTGGACTTAAAATGAGATGAAGAATGGTACCCGTCGGAGGGACAAGTACGGCCACAAGATTGGACTTAAAATGAGATGAAGATTTGGACAAGATTAACTTGGGTTTAAGATTGGATGAGATTAAATAAATTTATGCTAAAAAGGAACTAATATGTAAAGAAACCAATCCTAGAATAAAGTCCCCCAACATCAATGAAAGTGTTGGATGGATAGAAAAATGCATTGATGCGGATAGGATGCATGCATGAGAGGATCAACAATGAAGAGAAGGTGCTCCCAATGGAAGATACTATGTCACATTGGACGATTTAGATGTGGATGAGCATGTATATATTGAAGGGGATTAGATGGGATTGTTGATTATAAATTTAGATTTGGATTGGATAGATGGTCGGGGACCATAGGGATGATTGGAAAGGTAAAAAATATCTATGAATAAGGGAATACCTTCCTTAGGAGGAATGTCATGTGTCATAGAGATGCTAAGGGATGATGTACATGTAGGAATCTTGGGAAACCCAATGGATGGGATACAAATTTGATTGGTTATAGATGGAGAAGGATGTTCCCCTGAATGAGGAAATCATCTTTTTGAATAAGGTTATGGAAGATCATATGAAAGGATTTATAATGCTCAAATGTCGTGACCCGAGTGCGGTGATAGGAGCATATGCAATCGTCGGGATTGAACCATGATGGATTTTTATCATGTATATTAAAGGATTTGATGCGAGGAAGCATGATGGCAGATGTTTGAGTTAAATGTAGAAGGATATCTGTGTAGGACCCAATCTAAGTGTCATGGGAAGATAAGTCTTGTGGATTTTGATAGGGTAGCTTGAATTGAATTTAGGGAGATTTAGATGTAGATTGGATGGGTGTATTAGGCATCTTAGAAGACAAATAAATTTTGAGAGGAAGGTTTGATTGTTTGGATTAATATTTATTATTTTGAGATGTCTTAGATGGAGGAATGGCCCTAAAATAGATGCGGGCATGTTCGGGATGGAGGTAAGATCTAGATTCTTACGAGGGTGCACAAGAGAATTTTGGGAATGTTTACCACGAGTCTTAGATTTTGATTGAGAAGATTTACCCTTGGTGGGGATAACAATAATCTCGGCTGGTGGATTTAAAGATGTAGGTGTAGGTTTTGGTTTGGTTAATGTAGAAACAATCAATTTTATAGAGGGAGAACGAATTCCCCTTATGTTTTTCTTAGGTGGAGGCGCTTGCTCCATGAATGTCTAGAGAGGTGTCGTTGATATGTTTGCAAATGGAGGAGATGTGATTAGTGCAGTAGTGATAATAGATGTAGATATGATCGATGTTAAAGGATTGAGTGTAGGAGATTGAGATGGGATAGGTGGTGGGCCATAGGAAAAGAGGCATGTACATGTGACGAAAATGCCAAGGTGGATGTAAGTGGGATTTTGATGGAGTAGATACGTATTTAGTTGGGATAGAAAGGGGTGTAAGTGAGGTAGCAATGGATGTGTTTGATGCAAATGTGGGTATAGTCAAAGTTGATGTGATTCTAGTAAAGGTAGGGATAGATGTATATGTAGAACATGTAGTAGAAATTAATTGGATATGTGTGGTGATCGTAGACATGGTTGATATAGATGTAGGGGGGTATTAATGGAGCCATAGGTACAATGTCTGCGGTAGGACCATATAATGAGGTAGATGGGATAGGTAAGGATGAAGGTATTTGATGTATCATATTGATTAATAAGGATCAAATTTATAATATCCGAAAGGTAGATATGGATTGGTTGATGGTGGATTTGGGAAGGGTTGTCGAAAGATACCAAGAGGTGGAGACCGAATTGCACTGGGGGATTGTATAATGTGAGAAAGTAGAAGTATAATAGGATGATTGAATCATTGAGTAGTATATGGAATAGAAACATCAAAAGATGGCAATTGTTGGATAAGCATGGTAAATGGAGTGGGGATGAAACCGATATAAGGTGATGTGGGTGAAACAAGATTCAATGGTTGACATAATAGAGAGATGACCCTACTATGAAATTAGTCATAGATGGGGCTAGAAGGAGACAAGAAAGAGATATCAATCATGGTAGATGTTTTTGGATTAGTGGTGATGGATGTGACCAATAAGGGTATGGGTGTAGGATAAGTGTCGATAGGTTTGGTTGTTCAATATAAGGGGTAAATGGATAAGGATGTAAGGAGGCTTGGTGTGTTAAAGATGAAGGGGATGTTGGAAAGGATAGTTAGGGTTGGATTGAAATATTTAATTGTTGAGGCACACGGGAAGTGTGAATGTGGGTTGATTTGGGTGATTGAATGGGTAGTCCATCGCAGTAATACCGATTGAAGTAGGGATAGTGTTGCTATGGGATAATGTAAGTGGAATAGAATCCTCTGGTTGGGTGGGTTGATAAGATTGAGAGATTTTAGGGGTCTACATAGTAGGTGAAAGAGTGAAGGACGAATACTTGGAAGGAATGCACATGCATCGAATAGTTACACTTCACCGTGAAAGAGTTGTACGATAAAGTAAGCAAACTTTTAAGAAACAATGTGCATGCATATGAGAGCTCAAGATTCGAAAAATGAAGTGGAATGAAATTCCTTGGATTTCTATCATACCAAAAGCTCGAACTAGTGGTGGAGAGGGATCTCATCATGTTAGCCAGTTGCTACGCTAACACACCCCCACATGATGATACAATGTACAATTTTCCATCATACCAAAAGCTTGAACTGGTGGTGGAGAGGGATCTTATTATGTTAACTAGATGCTACACCAACTCACCCCCGCATGATGGAGCCAGATGCAACCACATGAGCTCTGGGCCCACTACGTATACACCTAATTAGGTCCAAGGACATTACGAGGAAATGACACTGAGACTTCCCAAGAGGTCACCCATCCCAGTACTACTCTAGGTCTGAAATGCTTAACTAGTGGCTTTGATACCATGAAAGAATGAAGGACAAAAATTAGAAGGAATGCACGTGCATCGAATAGTTGCACTTCATCGTGAAAGAGTTACAAGATAAAACAAGAAAACTTTTAAGAAGCAATGTGCATGCATATGAGAGCTCAAGATTCAAAAAATGGAGTGGAATGGAATGCCTTGGATTTCCATGGACCAAAAAGAGGTGAGTACAAATAGGGGAGTAAATGTGTAACTCCCATGTAAGAGAATATTCCTCCATGATGGAGAAGAGGAGTTACTTTCCCAAATGGGAATGTAAATCCTATGACACATACTTACACATATGACATATTCCATAAGGGAATATTTCATAACTAAAATTCCACCTAGATCCATGTCCACCTAAGTGAGATGACTCACCCGGTGAGGTGGAATAACACTAAATAAGTGAAGAAAATACCACCTACACCAGCACCCCCTTCATCGAAACTAGGATGGGGTAAAGTAAGTCAACAAAGCACACTCAAATGAAAAAAATGGGTCCCGACCATAAGCTTGATGAGGTACCCATGCACACCAAAAGTCTCAAGTAGTGAGGGAAAACCCAGTGGGAAAAACCTCTACTTACAAGAGATAGAAAAATCTCCTAAACTACTACTACTACAAAGAAGCCTATCTAGCCTCCACCAACCTCCCAAGAAGATGATCCAGTCACAAGCCACCCTGTGCTAAGTGAAGAGGAGGAAGAAGACCCCGTAGTGCCAAGGTGTTGTTCCAGTCCAAGGAATAATGCTCTATATGTGAAGTGGAAAAGCCAACTGCTCCATGAAGAAATGTAGATCCCGAAGTAGTGGCAAGGAAGGAAGGTGGAATGGCTGAACTTGTGAAGAAGTGTACCCAATGCTTGATGAGTCCTGAATCATAGTGCCTGCTCCTTGAAGTGTTTGAAGTGGACCAGAAGTGGGCGGATCAAGAGACAACTCCTCAAGATGTGGAAAGTGATAAGTTGATGGTGGAGGTGGGTCCCCATCATCATGAAAATCAACATCGAAATGGGCTCAATAGTATCCTCAAGTCCAGGTGAGTCGGATGAAGAATCTAAAGGATGAGTAAAGTGAGATAATGAGTACAATGAGTGTGATGGTCAGCTATACCAACTGCAAAAATAACATCACTATGAAGCTCCCTGACATAAACTGAGTCCATAGTGAACTCAACCCGCATGCCCTATCCAAGGTGAGTGATCTGATAAACTGAAAGAAGATTGGTTGAAAGTGAAGGGATACTTAGAACATTGTTGAAAGTACCACCACTCACTTCAACTGATCCTCTCCGAAAACCTGTAGTAGTGTTGTCACCAAGTTGAATAGAGGACATGTCACATGGCTCAAGTGAATCAAACTCAATGTCTAATGATGCCATGTGATGAGTTGCACCCGAATCAATGATCCATGTAGGGGTAGGTGGCACAACTATCACTAGAGCTCTTCCCTTTGGTTTCTCCTTGTTTGATTCTTTCAATTTTTCTTTCTCTTTTACTTTCTCTTTTCACTCTCTTTCTCCTTGGAACTATCGTGAGATGATGAAGATGCTTTGAGAGAATCTGGAACTCCAATATTGTGTTTCTCAAGCAGATTAGTGAGGAGATCAATCTTTTTCTTCAATAATTTTTCTTCATCATGCATGCCTTTATAGTATCCACATTTGATTAGTTCTCTGGGAGGTTTGGAGATGGAAGAGGAAGTGGAAGAGTTGTTTTTGGTTTTTCCTTCTTTTCATGATCCTTTTCCTATTTCTTCTCCTTTGAAGCTTTCTATTTTTCCTTTCTAGCAATGAGAGCATGGGCTTTTGTGGATTTCAAAGTTCCCATCTGAATTAATTTATTTTGTTCCCTGATCAAATCTATAATAAACTCATCAAGAGAGGGCATAGACCAAATTTTCCCAAGTGCCCTTTTTGTTGCATGGAAGGTGGAGACAAAAACAGAGTATTCAAGGCCAAGTTTTGCAAGGATTGATAAAATGAGTTGTGATTCCTTTTTCTTTATTCCACAATCTTCTAACTACAATTTGAGTGATATGAACTTGGTAAAGAAGTCTTGAAGGGTGTCAAAACTACTGGGACTAAGGCTGATTAGTTCATTTTCAAGTTCGTGTCCTCACATTTCATCCTATTTCCCAAAAAGTTCTTGGAGAGTATCCAAAACCTCCTTGGGTGATGTAGCAGAAGAAATGTGAAAATGACAACGAAGTAAAAGACAAAGACATGGCTAGAGGGAGACTCGGAGGCCTCTAAAGGATCCGAAGATGGTGGTGTTGTTGGTTGAGGGGATATAAATTGAGGGAAAAAGGTGAATCCGTTTTGAAAGGGGGTCTATTTAAATAATATGGTCTTTATAGGGTTGAGATATCCAATGTGGAATCTAAAGATTACTTGATGAAGAAGTAACATCATAAGATATATCACACTGCTTTATTACATTGTCGATTTACAAAACCAAAATAGTACTGTGTAAAATAAGGAAAGATTTGTTTATGAAATGTGTTAACAAACAAGTCAAGCAACAAATTTTTCATTACTTGGATTTAGGAAAGTGTGAAAAATAAAAAGGGAATGGATAACGAGGTATCTAGGAGAAGGCAGTTTGGATCTGGTTTTAGGATTTTTTTGCTAGGAAGTCTCAAGAGGATTTCTATTAGGTGATGAAATCCCAATCAGTCAACCGGGTAAGGTGATGTTTTGATGTGTGATTTAGATGTGTGTGAGGATCATGAAATGCAACAAGCTAACCTCCTACTTAAACTATGTGAGCAAGTAGGATGTAAAAAAGAAAGGTTATTTTAAAAGCAAATAGAAGTGTAATTTTTGATGAAAACCCATGCATGAAAGGGAAGTACAATGCAGAAAGAAGAAAATAAGGAAAAATGGAGAATACTTGGATATAAATTTTCCTTTTATTTGAACTTCAGTGGGAAGAGAAATCCAACAAATCAAACCAATACGAACAAGTAAGAAGTAGGGCCTCGCTATTGCAATGTTAGTAAAAGACAGAAAAAGTACAAAATATGTAAAATATTTTTATATATAGTTTATATGCCCATCGCCTTCGAGCGTCTATTTTCATCTGCGCACACTCAAGGCACGCGTCATATCCACTCAACTAAATTAACCAAATCACTACTATTAAATTCAAAATAAAAACACACCAATTACACATACATTTCATTTTTCATTATAATTTAAAATATGCTCAAATGTAACCATCATCATCATCATAGCTAGAATAAATGTAAATTACAATCTGTAACATCAATCTGTGTACATCTATCAATAGTAACAATATATCAACATGTCATGTTATAATCATATTATTCAGATCATAAGGTTGGCACACCGTGCCGATTCACTGTCACAAAAAGAAACATAGTCCATTTAAACTGCGATTCTAGGATCCTTGTGCCGATACAATATATATATCAATGAGTCATATGATGCAAACTAAAATATGGAAGGAAAATATATCTAAACAATGTCCGAGAGAAGTGAGTACTACAACCCAAATCTACAAAAATGTCACTTCCTATTTTTCTTACACCATAACTACCCACACATAGTAATTTCATCATCCTTCCATTTTCATCTATGTGTGTTCATTCGAATCACCTCTTTGAATAAATTCATTCCACGATAAGTAGTTTACAATCTTTTGCAAAATTATAAACGCTCATAATATTCTTCCACAATTTTCAGATTATATTGAAATTATCTCCTTCATAGTTTTCGTTTTCTAATCACCAAGGAGAACCTAAGCATTTTTACACCTTTCCAAAATTATCAAACATTTCATAAGTCTTATATCAATGTTTTCATGGTCTAAAAACTCTAGGTAGAATTTCCATTTGTTTTTGCAGCCTTGAAACCCTAATTAAACTTCTTAACTACCTTTACATTGATAAATCTTGAATTGGAATTCTCGATTGCCTTTGCATGTTGAAACCCCATTCGATATTTTGGACTAGTCTCACACATCAATGTTTTGAGTCAGGATTCTCACCTTCCTTTTCACCCCAAAAATTTGTTGCCAAAAATTTTGGTTTCTTTTGTATCTCACTTCTCCGCTCATAATTTTCCAACTGCCTAAAGACTCCAAAATCCACCTAGACTTGTAGACACTTTGTTGAGAATAATTTATTACAAAATTCATGTGTTTGGAAGAAGGTAGACATGAACTATAAATTATGTGAAGTCACTCCCCTTCCAATATTGAAGAAACCGTGGAGAAAAATTCTAATACGGATTTGGAACACATTAGTCTCACCAATTTTTGGTAAAGAATCAAAATTGTTCCTAAATTAGATTTTATTCAAGGGATGTTTGATAGTGAACTTATTCATACTATAAATTTTAACACGCGTGTTTGGTGCTTAGAGCTGGCATTAACAATTCCAAATCATTAAGATAGAGAAAATGGAGGTTAAAATGTTTAAATATGAATATGTATTGTGCCTTGGATAAAAAAATTAAGACATGCTCAATATTCCTGATCGTGATTCTTATGCGGACCTCACCCCATAAGCTTCCTAAAAAATTTAGGATAACTTTGCTTCATGTGTTAAAGTGATAAACAAGTACCATCTTGAGAATCCAAAGGTATCCTCTAAATATTTTCAAAGACAATGAGTTGTTTTAAATTCAAGATGGAGGTGAATTCCATAATTACTCTTTTGAACAAAGTGGTTGGGAACCCTACTGCAAGGGAATTTAAGATTTGGTTGTACATGAACATTTTGATCATTCATCAAAATAAAAATACCTCAAACAAATTGTATTGATCAATGATTCAATTCAAAATCAACTATGTAAGATGATGATTTAATCTAAATGATTAAAATTGTAGGGGTAGTAATTGATGGATTATTATCATAATCAACTAGTTACTAAAGATAATTATAGCAATATCATAATACCACATGAACAAATATAATTAGTGATGGAAAAATGAAAAAATGTTCTATTAATGAGAGGAGAAGAATATTTAGCTTATATGTTGGATTGTGTGCTAATTTGGGCTAACCAGATAACTGGAAAGAACTAGAAATGGTCCGGCAGTAAGGATTCAAGTATAAATTTTCATCTTGTAAAGCTACTTGGACAAAATTTTATGGTAGGACCCAAAGCATATGACCATTATGGACCTTTTTATACACCCTCGTCCCTATGTAATTTCAGCTTCTAAAACTTTCTCGGGTTTGTGCACTACTTCATGATCTTCTCTTATTTTCAACTTGGACCTTCGAAGCGTGTGATGCTTGTTGTGTAGTTGATTTAATCTTCAAAACCATAGATGGTGAGAGAGTCCTACAAAACAAACATTAGTGGGTTATGGGTACCCCTATGCATCGCGAATATTTTCACTACTTTGAAGAGGATCAAACCATATGTCGTTCTCGTCTAGGATGTGATATCTAAAATTTATATAACCAAATTGATAACCATGACCTTGCAACAATGTAATTGTACTTGAACCTTTTCCCTAGCTTGACTTGACTTTGATAATGTGCCTTTTGTGCTTGCAAATTTGAGTGGATGACTACCCTAAAATGAGTATGTAGAGTATATGAGGCTCAAGGGAGTCTTGGAGTATCTTTTCTTGTGATTTCTCTTAGTATTTTCTCATTGGAATGTTAGGTGCCAAGTAGATAGAATGTGCTCCCTTAATGAGAGATGAATAACTTTCTTATATATGTTTTCTGGATTTGGTAAACTCGGATAAAGTTGACTATAAGTATACCAAACAAGTTCAAATTAATAAAATTATCATTTGAGGGAAAGGGACCAAAGTGGCCAGGTTTACCAATAGTGTATGGACGTTATATCCCTTTCTAGTCATTATGGTCCCAAATACATGTGTGAATGATTTGAAAATTGGGATTGTAATATGCAAGTGTATAGCCTAATTTGATGGATTAATATGACCATTATGCGAACAAATAGGTTGTGTATGTAAGCAAGAATGAGTGAGATATAGCTAGGGATAACATAATTGGCCAAATTGAGAAAGTGTGGGATAATGCAAAAGTGTTGTACAATTTATGTTGTTGCAAGACATGAATTACCAAAATGAGTGTCTATATTCCCCCTTAAGTATGGAATTGAAAATTGTGTACTTAAAAGGAAAGGTTATCCGAGTGTGTAAACATAATTTCTCTTCACTTGAAACACCTTCTGCTTGTTCTAGGACTTTTTATTTGTTCCCGTTGTGTTTATTTTTCCAAGATGAGTAGATGCAGAAAAAACATGTAATCAATGTCCATAGTATAAGAAATCAAACTTTAACTTGAAATTTTTGAATTTAGTGTGAAAATAACAACATGTAAGCATAAAAGAAAAGAAAAATAAAGAGTACACCTGATTGTTTTGTGAGAGAGGGAGATAGAATACTCTCGCTACCATTTCCATGGAAATTTGTTACGCTTTATTCTAGAGTGGTTGTAAGGAGTTGGGGGTGATCGGTCCCAAGTGGAATGTGCCAAGGAGAATATAAAAAAGTGCAAATGCATCCCACATGGTGAGAATAATCAGATGGGCCCGAGTGTTTAAGTTGCTCTGTATCCCTCCACAAAAAATGAGCAATGGGAATTCCAGCTTACAAGGATAATAGTCACGTCAATACTTATTAAGACTCACATATAAGTGCCACTGTAGATGAACATGAACCCAATTGATTTGCAAACGATGACATAATGTTCTAAGGTGATGCTAGCTTAAACGTGCTCTTGATGCCACCATAATCTGAAATATACCATGTGTCCTATCAATAAATTGATAAACTATAAAGAGCCTATAAATGTCCCTGAGAAAATATACCAAATGAGAAAATTGTTGAATCACGCCTTCTAGGATGGAAGCCTATGGAATGGGCCATAGTGTGTGGACATTATGGTCTTTGTTGTTTGGTTTGGTCCATGTATGTTTTATGACCCAACTCTAATTCGAGTCAATTTTTGAACCTCTAAATTGTTTTATTTTATAAATGTTATTATGTTTCCTTGCTATGAATTTTCGTGAGGGTCAGATACAATTTGATAATTTCCCCCCTTGTTTAGGGCGTGTGAGATAGAGCCATGTGAGCGCAACCCAAACAAGAGAACGTCTAACTAATGTGCACATGTATTGTATGATTCTTGCAAGGGGGAATATGAGAGTGTCCATGGTGTATACCACTTTGCACATATATAGGAATATAATATAAAAAATAAAAAGGTGTTAGTAGTAAGCAAATAAGAAACATCACAAGAATTGTAAGAAAAAGCATGCAAACACACACAAATAGAATAAAATGGAAAACAAAATTCTACATACATGGGATACCACTTAGGATGTCACAAGACAAGCGAGGTACTCAAGGCCAACAAGAAACAATCAAGTAATATAGGAAATTTCCCAAAAACAAGTGAAATCACAGAGCAAACAAATGAAACAAGAAACAATCCATAGTATGAAAATGGTCCTAGTTTGGAAGTAACACGCAAAATAAATACTAGATATGAATCACTCATTAGCATGTTAGAGAAATAAATAGTATGACATGATGTATGTACTAAGTGAATGAGGTAAGAGAAAGTAAAGTAATAAAGATTTGAAAAATAACACCTATATGTGAGAAAGTGGAAAGTGGATGCCCCATTTACTAGAGAAAATTTGGTAAAGAAGAGCGTCAAACATTTTACATTGTGTAATAATGTGTGTATCCTACATTCAACTCAATGTACCACGTGAATGCACATGTGTATAGAAAAAATGATATAACATATTATGTATCAAGCTAACATGATAAGTAATGTGCAACATGAATAATATAAGCATGCAATATAAACAACCAAGTAAGAGCGATGCAAATTTTTTTGGATGTTTGTATATATGTGAATGTTTTTAGATTTTTAACATATTTGAATGTTTTTGTATTTTGAGCATATTTGAATGTTTTTGTATTTTTAGGCCCCCTGAGGGCATAGATGAAAACCTATTCTCTGAAGAGAAGGAAGGGTGATCCAAGAATGCCCTTAAGGGGAAATATTTATATTTTTAGTGCATTTTTATGAATAGAGACTATGTAACCAAATGTTAGAAAAAAGGTTTCCCCGGTGTGTGTAAATGAAGTGACGTTCAAGTATGTAGACACTCCCTCAATATTTAATTTGAACCTATAAACAAAGTGTGTCATTGAGAAATGAGGGGAAGTTGGATGCCCCCAATGTGGGAGTTAGAGTAGGTCCCAATGTCGATCATGTAAAGAGAGTCATAAAAACTTATTCTGCAAGTAGAAGGGAGGGTGATCTATGAGTACTCATACTCTTTCGATGAAGAATACCCATCTATGTGTAATATTTCTCTAGATGTGTGATGTTCATGGAGGTTTTAACAAGTTTTCTGTAAGATTTGTAAGGTAGTACATGTCATTTCTAATTTTTTTACGTAATAATGAATGGGCCTAGCCAATTATATTTGAATTTTCCCTTGACGGAATCCTCCATATTAGTATTTTTTTATTTTATTTGAGGACTAAGTCACCAACATTAAATTCATGTGGGTGGACTTTGTGATTATATGCCCATTTGATACATTCCTAATACTTGCGAAGATGCTCTAAATCTTATATGCATAATTGATGGAGCATTTCCTACTCATGTAGGCATCACTCACAGACTTGTTATCCTTGAGAATAGTTTTGATCAAAATACACAAGGATGGGATCTATAATTATAATTGTATGAAAAATTCAGTTAGACATGGGAGAATGGGGTAGCATTGGTAGGAGTACACACACTCGTATGGTAGGCCCGTATGGCATATATCAGTTGATGGTGCCAATCGGCGCCATGCCTATCCATAAATTTGCACAACGTCTTAATGATAGTCTTGTTAGTGGCCTTAGCCTAACCATTCCCTTGAGGATAATATGGAGTGGAGAAGGTATGCTTGATTTTGAACTTAGCACAAAATTTATTGTGGTTTTTAAATGACGACCCATTATCTATGACAATTTTGGATGAAACCCCAAAATGGGTGATAATATGTGTGGCCAAGAATTGATAGATATATTCACTAGTGGTGGTGTGTAAAGGTGTTTCTTCAACCCATTTAGTGAAATATTTGGTGGTAGTAATAATGAATTTGTGTCCATCAATCAATTCAGGATTTAGTTTTCTAACAAGGTCAAATCCCTAGAGAGAAAAAGGCCACACAGATACAATAGGTTGCAATTCATATGACGAGATGTGGCTTAGATTACTATGTCATTGAAATAATATATTTTGGTGTATTCAATATAATCTTATTCCATGGTAGGCCAATAGTATCCTTGTTACAACAATTTCGAGACATAAGTTTGTCATTAAAGTGACATCCACATACACTTGTTGTGAATTTGCAATAGGGCTAGGGAATGTCATCGACACCAAGGCAACGTATAATATCTCCAAGTAAAAGTGTGTTTGAATAATTATCCCTAGTAAGAACATTACAAGAACCCTTGTGACACAGTGTGCTTCTCATGGGGATGCATTATCTAGTAAAACGTTTTGGTAAAGAAAGTTGTAGATATTAATATACCAGTCAAGATTATTAATGTTGCATGTGGCCATAAGAGCCCATAGGGATTCAAGTGTGTGAGATTCAATAGAAGGATAATGTAAATGAACTGAATAATAAAGGTAACATGGTCATCTATGATATCGAGTAGGACCATAGAGGAAACAATGTCGAATAAGTGTATTGTATGGATTTGACTTTTCTTCCTTTGTCCGATAACATCAACAATCTGATTGACAATGAGCTAAGAATATCAAAAGATTTGAAGATGGTGTACTTGGAGAGTGCGGGATGTGGATAGGCCAAGTATGAGTGCTTCATATTCGAAATGTTATTTGTGTAGGAAAACCGTAAGTGGTAAGCAAAGGGCATGGGATTTTCATGTGGAGTGATGAGAATAATGTCTACCCCATCTATGGTGGCACAATGAGAACCATTGAAATATATAGTCTATACTTCGAGCCAATGTTGTAAGTAGGATGGTCATTGAAAAAATTGTCGTGAACAAGAGAAGGGTCGTTTCTTTGGGGGTTTCGCTAGCTTATCAATGATAACTTGCCCTTTTATCAATTTTTATGGAATGAACTTGAGATCAAATTCAGTAATCAACATCATCCATCGACTAAACAACCCGATAAATGTGTTCATAAAATCAAATACCGTAATGGATTTACTTTAGTAATAACATGAATTTTGTGTTTATCATACAATGATGTAGCTCATCCCTTACAAAAGTGACTCTGAGCAAAGTTTCTCAATGTAACTGTAATTGTATTCATATGATAGCAATGTGTGACTAATATAGTAGACAACACATTCTTGACAAGCATCATCATGTTCAACAAGGCACCCAACTCATGAAAGGTTGTAGAAATGTATTAAAATAACAATCGCTATGGAACTATAGGAACCAATACTAGTGGCTTGATGAGATAAGATTTAATGACATTAAAGGCTTGCTAACATGTATCATCCCATACAAACTTGGTATCTATTTTATCACTCATGTAAATGGTTGGGTTTTATGATGCGGAAGAATCACTCCTAGTTTGTACATATAGGTGTCAACATCAATTTTTGGCTTTCCTAGTATGTTGACGGGTGCTAGAGGTCATTAGGGGGTAATTTAAAGGTGAGAGAGTGTGCTAAGTCCTTCAAAAATTCAAATTACGTCATTTCCCTCTAAATTGCAAATTTGAATCTTGGAAGCAATTTTGGGATTGATCTAGCAATTAGGTGTGTTTCTTAGAGCCTGTAATATGTTGTAAGGTTGTAAATGATCATATTAAGGACATGAAAGTCATACTTTTGATTTAGAAGTCAATCCTTGGGTTTAGCCTTTGAAAGGCTTTTCAAATTAGTGTAATTTAGACAAATACATGTAATTGAAGGATCGTGAGGGGAAAAATTTGGTTAGAGAGGCATCTTGAAAGCATATTTAATATTCCTTATAACTGAATGGAATCATCATTCGAATGGTCATGGAATGAAGAGAGAGAGAGAGAGAGAGAGAGAGTTCCAAGAAAAGTTTTGAAGTCTTTCTTGTGACAGTTGAGACGGGTTTTCATGTTTTCTTTGTGCATTTTGATGATTAAGAAGTCTATGCATGCATAGTAGATGAAGGATTATCAATGGTAAGAAGCCTTACATTGTGTATTTGCATTGATGTTTGTGTGGTTTATAATGTTAGGAAATCTACTTGTGTTCACCTTTGTTATCGTAGTAATTAGTAATTAGTTATTATCTATGGTAAGTTAGCAATTTGTTGTAAGTTGCTATATTAAAAAAATTATAGCAAATATTGTGAATTGATATTCGTGGAGGTGTAGTTATACCTACATCTTAAATTATAGGAATGTTATTCCTATATAATTGTATGTTTGTATTATGAAAAGTATGAAGAATATTAAATATCATTTTTGGTTATTTGTTTAGTATCTCTCTGATCTCGCTACAAATTCTGGTGTGTTATTTTCATTTGGTATCAGAGTGATGGAAATCTAATGGTTTTTAGAGGTAGTTTTATTGCTATTTGCCACATGTGAATGGGTTTTTGTTATTGTTGACATTTTTCTACTGTAACAAGGATAATTCAGTACTAGATATTCTTTCTTTGCATGTTCTTCTCTTCCGAGATCACTATGGAGTATTGAGATTTAAAGGGGAACCTACAAATTTGTGGCCCCAGTAATGAAGAAAAATTCCATGCACTGGTGATCAGAAACCTGTACATCCTCTTGCGCATTCACGTCTATCAAGAAAGGCATGTCATAATATATCTTCGAAGGTATCCAACTCAGATCATTGTTGTTATCTTTCAAATTCGTGGGCTATCTATTTGAAGATTTGTGCTTAAGATCTGTAAGTTGAAGTGATAAACACAATATTTTATTATAAAGAATCCACTGTAATCCCAAGCCTGTGTACTCTATTATACGTCCAGATTACATTGTCTACATCATGCGTGGATAATATCCATTCATTTTTTGTTATCTCAAACAGACTGAGCATATGATGCATCTCCATTAAAATATGATAAATCTCCATTAAATTTATGGGCCACTAAGGATATATTTTTGCATGTAGTTCTGTCTCTGTTTAACCTGTATATTCAGAGTTTGTTTCGCAATATTTGCACTCACTGTTAAAAAATTGGAATCCCCATGTACACACATTTTCCTTAAAGATGTGATAAGTGAAGTATGGAAGATCCTTTGACTCCTCCACACAACAACTATATCTAATGGAAAGTATACACGTTTAATGTGTCGTAAACTCTTGGAATGGATATTACCATTCTATCCTAGCTATCTACATCTATGTCCAGCTGGTACGTGAGTAGCTATTGACCAGACATTAGTCAGATATTTTTTTGTAAGATATATTTTAGTGTCTTTTTTATGAATGTAGTAGTATTTGTTATAGTTGCAGTCTTTTATGAATGTCTATATGTTGCGTTGGATTTACTCTCCGTTGAATTCATATCTTATGTCAAGTTTTATAGAGTCATTAATTATCGTCAATTTGGGTATATACTAGCAATCGCACTTGAAATGTGCGATGGAAACGCCGAAGGGGGTGCATTGAAGAAGCTTAAATTAAGGGAGATGTGCATTAGAGGAGGAAGAGGAGGTATGAAGAAGGAGATCGGAAAATGAGAAGTGTATTGGTGAGGAAACCGACTGGGGGAACCTATGACCAATGCAAAAATCCCCTTTCTTACAACAATGAATGTATATAGCGCATGCCATTTGTGTCAATTGTGTGAAGCAAAAAGGGGGTGTTAAGAGGTAGTCATCGAGGAGACATACTTTAGAGATATGTACGAAAGTAAGGTATGATTCATGAATAGTTTGAAGGGAAACTTACACATGTTTGAATGTCGAAAAACACATATGTTTCACACCGAACCTCTAAGTTTACCGCTCGTTATGTCATCGATTACATGCATAATTGCTAAAAGAGTTTCTATGAAGTGAATAAGGTAGCAATTACGGTTTCCCATCATTAGTAGTGATGATGAAACTTTTCGACAATGATCACCAACACAAAACCTTGCCCTCTCATTTCCCTGATTCATGTCAAGAAAAGTTACGGAGAATCGTAAATGGAATTTCGTAATAGTATAATCAATTTTTAAAGATTTGGTAGGAGGGGAAAATAATTTTTTTGTGTGTACATCTTGGTCTTGTTTCAATCCTAGAACACATACGAGGTCATAAAAGGGAACATTTAAGTTTAAAGATCATAATTCGAGTGAGCAGCTACAAGATTATAATTTGGTTGGTCAGCATAAGGATTATAATCTAGTGATGAGCCAATGAATATGTAAACATGCAATCTGTTGAATGCATGCATGTAAGTCGAGGACAAGCGGAAAAGCTTCCAACCCGTATGTCGATGCATGACGATACGTGTAATCTACATCATCTAGTTGTTTGGAGAGTCGACCAATGTAATGTTTAACGACTGCATGTAACATGAAACGTTGGGCGAATCGAGGGAAGATGAAAACTCGGGTGATATTATCATTGGTGGGAGGTGATACCATATGCGAGAAAGTATGAATCATAGTATTGAATATGGAGTTATGATGCAACTTGATGCCGAGCTTGAATGACCCTTAATGCGAAGACCGAATCTTGTTGATCCCGAAACAAAATGTAAATTTAATACATATCAAAGTGGAAGGATGAAGTCAAGCTCATTAGAAGTTTAGTCTTTGATGTTAACACTAAGACAATTGAAACGAAGAGAACAACTTAAATTGTCCCACACAAAATAGTATTTGCTATATATGCTCCACTTCATCATCTCAAACATGGTTGCATTATTGAGATGATGATGCCATTTGCATGGAACAAAACAAAAAAAAGGAAAAATCCATTATTAGGTTCCACATGTGAAATCCAACCACACCATCGACGCATCGACATCATTTGTACACCAATTGTGCACTAAATAAAATTCTTAGAAATAAAAGTGCATTTAGATATACTCCACGTATCTGTGGAGGCATTTGACATCAACCATTTCCCTTGGCATCAACTATTTTTCCTCTTTTTCTACCACTAAACCCCATCAATCTTTGAATCAGATGATGCCAAATTGAAGGGTTTGAGGAGACCTTTCCAACGATATAATTTTTTAAAGATTTGGAGCTCTAGAGCGAAAGATATGACCATTTGAATATTTGCATGTCAGAATGAACATGAGTGTGACACATGGCAGCCTTTGAATGGCCTCGAAAATTGCCTCTGCCTACGTGTGTATTGTTTTTCCTTCGCTACGTGTCAGTCTCTAGTTGGCTGCGGGGTTGGGCTTTGCTTACATGTCTGCTTCCCTTTGCTTTGGACTGCCCTTTCCTTCTTCTCGGACCCGACGCCTTTTATCAAATTCCGCTCATTCTGGGGCTTGAGATCTACCGGAGTCTACCGGCTTAAAGTGTGGAAGAATGTCGCCACGTGTCTGACTTGGACCGTTGCTTTTCGCTATGCTCACTGCGAAGTGCGAGCCAATGTAAAATCTCCACACACCTTAGCAGTGTCAGACTGTTCTTAAACATTTGCAGAAGCATGAACCAATGAGAAAGCTCCACACATACTTCGCAATTCACCTTCAGCTATAAGATCTTGTCAGAGCGCGAAGCATAAGCCAATGAGAAAGCTCCACGTTCCCCACAAATGTCAGGCTGTGTCAGACCTTGTCTGACCACCGCGAAAGGTGAGCTAGTAAGAATGCTCCACATATGTCTTCAGATTTCGCAAGTGTCAAACTGTTCTTGAACCTTCGCGAAGCATGGACCAATGAGAAAGCTCCACACATACTTCAAAATTCACCTTTAGCTATAAGATCTTGTTAGAGCGCGAAGCATAAGCCAATGAGAAAGCTCCATGCTCTTCGCAAATGTTAGAATGTGTTAGACCTTGGCTCACCACTGCGAAAGGTGAGCCAGTATGAAGGCTCCACGTATGTCTTCGGATTTCACAGTGTCAGATTGTTCTTAAACCTTAGCGAATCATTGACCAATGAGAAAGTTCCACGCATACTTCGCAATTCACCTTCAGCTATAAGATCTTATTAGAGCGCGAAGCATAAGCCAATGAAAAGCTCCACACTCCTCGCAAATGTCAGACTATGTCATACCTTCACTGACCACGCGATAGGTGAGCCACTAAAAAGGCTCCACGCATGTCTTCAAATTTCGCATCACTAGAACGACGTTACCTTCTGGATTTTACAGTGTCTGGCTCTTTTGTTGTTGTGTTTTTTTTCATTGCTTTGGAGTTTCTCCTTCGCATTGTGACTTTATTGTCAGAATTGATCATTGTAGAAAAGTTGCATGTGTCACCTTCAACTTCGGCCTTGTTTCTCTTTGTGCTCCGCGATGTTTCTTTTTGGTCGCACTGACTTGTCTGCTCTGCTGCGGACTCGAAATCATATGAAACATAGTGCATTATGCAGACTTGAAGTCCGCGAAACCCAAATGGCTATGAAGAGACCTGGAATCCAACCATGTGGCCCTTTGCATCCCTAGCATTTGAAGTGGTTGGTGGTGTAGACTTTTGACGGACGTTTGAACGCCTGTCAGGGTTTTGAAAAATGGTTGTGTCCATTTGTAATTAAGTTATCCAAAATAATCCGGGGGGGTTAATTTGGGATAACAGTCCCCAGTTTAAATGCCCATAACGATACCATTGACACCAATATTTGTAAATCGTTGTCTCTTTCAAATTACAAATGTAGAATACCACTGTCATTTTCTTTATTAATATATATACATACGTTAATTACAGTCGAAAAGTAGTATGTTATTTTTTAAATTGTTTGATAAATACATTAATGAAAATATAAAATTGATTAATATTTTCATTAAAAAAAAAGTAATTTACAACTATCCGTACACAAATTTTGAATTGAGGAAGTGTTAATATGGATATAGTAACATAATACAACAAATATCAATATTTTAATCAGAGAAATAAAATGAGCCAAGGAAGACAGATGTGCCACAAAATAGATTATATTGCTTAAAATATGCACAATTCCATTACACTCATGACAGAAGGTGAGAATACATTGCAGAGACCAGATTCGAGATCTGGAACTTATGGGAAGTCAGCCACCATTTTGGCATGGTGTCGTTATAACAAAAAGCGCTCTCAACAAGTGAAAAAACATAGATTTTATAATATATAGCAGAATGGTGAGAGAGAAGAGGGGAAAGAGAGATAAAAAGATCGAATTTGATCTTGTAATAAATGAAAATATGTCTTTCCTACAACACGACTTCTAGGCTGTCAGATGCACCTCCCTATGTTTGTTTTGCTTGTAGAAGAAGGAAGGAGGCCCATACTCCATCAATTCTTCTGGTCGAGCCGTTTGTAACTGTACGCTAATGCCATAACTATTTATCCTCATTTCCGCTTATCAAATCCCACCAAAATCTGATTTTGATGATGCCAAATTGAAGGGCTCAGGAGACCTTTCCAACGATATAAATTTTGTAAGATTTAGAGCTCTGGAGCGAAAGATATGGCCATTTGAATATCTGCATGTTGGGATGAACATGAGAATGACACGTGACAATCTTCTATTGGCTCAGGGATTACTTCCGCTAACATGCTACTTGCTTTGATTTTTCCACATGTTGGTCTCTGGTTGAGTCGCGGGGTCAGGGTTTGCTTACATGTCTACTTCCCTTTGCTTTTCTACGTTCTGTGGCTTTGCATGCAGGTTTGTTCCATCATGAAATACGAGTTAATAAAACAATGCCACGTTCCTTCGTAGTGTCAGGCTACTCTTTTACGTGCATTGATCACTGCAAAGCATAAGCCAATGAGACAGCTCCACGCTACTTTGCAATGCACTTTAGTTATACCAGCCTTGTCAGACCACGAAGCATAGACCAATAAGCACATTTCACGCATGCTCACAATGTCAGTCCTTTGATAGCCCCTTCTAATAGAGTGCAAAGTTCAAACCAACGAGAAAACTCCACGCTCATGCGATGTCAAATTGTATCGAACTTGGTGACCACCGCGAAAGTTGAGCCAGCAAGAAGGCTCCATATATATCTTCAGATTTCGCAACACTAAACCTACTTTACCTTCGAATTTTGCAGTGTCAGGCCCTCTTGCTTTTGTGTCTATTTTTCATTGGTTCGGGGATGCTCCTTCACATCGCGACTTTATCTTCAGTGGACTTGGTGGTTGTAGAAATGCTATCATGTGTCGCCTCCAACTTTGGCTTTGTTTTTCTTTGTGTTCGGCGATGTTTCTTTTTTGACCGCAATGACCTATCTACCCCGTCCCAGACCCAAAATCGTTTGAAACTCAGTGCATTCGAAAGACTTGAAGTCTGCGAAAGAGCACAAAACCGAGTTGGGCATCAGTCAGTTACATGTGTCCAGATTTGTTTCGACGGTACAATGTATAAGAGGAAGGGACACGATGAAGCATTCAGAAGTGGAGATTGTCATCAGATTTCCATGCACCTCCTGAAATTTTAATCTCTACCATTCACATGCTGAAAGGTGCCAAAATAAGGAGGATCGATCTCATAGAGAAATGCCTTTGGTGTAAAAATGAGGGAATTAAATACCTTCTTGTTCCACACCTATTCCCTGACTTAGTGTTTGCTTACCTAAACAATATCTGCTATGTGTTTTGCTTTTTCATCTGATCTCGCCCACATTATTCATATGAATGCAATTTGAGTGAAAGCTATTTTGTATTTACCATATGAAAGAGGGATTCTTAAATTTAAAAATGGGAATTAAATACATGCATGTCCCACACTTATTCCATGAATTATTTTGGAAAATATACTCGCCCATCACATTTTTTAGTGCGCGACATTTAGTGTGTCAATTGTTTGAAAGAAAAAGTGCATATGGTGTGCAAGGACTCGGGAAACATATTTTGGAGATGTCTAAAAAAGAAAAGAGAGGTTGATCACTACTTTCAATGTCAATAGTTTGCAATTTCAGCTCTTGCACGTTATAGGTAGTTAGAACACACATAAATGTAATTAGGGTATCCCCGATTCATATTATTCCTACCCAAATCATATCTACTATGTGCTCCACTTTATACACTATTACAATTAGTGTTCCATACAAAATTGTTATTAGGGTCTCATACACAATTGTGAATGGGTTTTATCTGTAGCTATCCAGGCAAAGAATAGGGTTTGTCTCTAGCCACGAGGCACGTAGTTTGTCTAGGTGAAGTAAACCTTTGAAGTGTGAAAAGTGATGGAGTGTGATTTTGGGAAAGAACATGCTAGGGAGGGAGGCCTGCAAAAATGGCAACCCGACAACTAGCATTACTCCCATGGGATCAGGTAGTGAGGACACATAAAAGGAATGTTCAAGGAAGACGAAGACATGAATCAAATGTTAGAAATTAAAAAAAACGTGACAATGTATGCATAAAAGGAATGTTCAAGGATGACGAAGAAATAAATGTAAGGAGAAACATAAAAAAATGAGAATTGAATGCAAGCATGTCCCACATTTATTCCATGAGTTAGATTGCTCCCACCCAAATAATATCTACTATGTACTCCACATTTTTTCTTGATCTCACCTGCATCATGCACATGAATGCAAATCATGTTTAAACGGACCAAAATTTTAAAATGAGGAAAACCCAATAAATGTTCGCTTTGAGTTTCAATTTTAGTACTTGTAGGGGAATAGGTGATGCGCGAAAAAGCATTGACAATTAACCCACACAAGCGGACAATCATATGAGTGAAAGGTGGATTTCATGTACCATTCAAAAGAGGGATTGCTGAATAAAAATGTGGGAATTAAAAAGTTGCATGTCCCACCCCTATTCCATGAGAATTAGTAAAAATGTGTGAATTAAAAACCTTCTTGTCCCACACCTATTCCCTGACTTAGTGTTATCTTACCTAAACAATATCTACTATGTGTTCCACTTTTTCGTCTCGATCTCGCCCACATTATTAATATAAATGCAATTTGAGTGAAAGGTAATTTTCATTTCCAATCGAAAGAGGGATTTTTAAATAAAAAGTGGAAATTAAATAGTCGCATGTCCCATACTTATTCCACGAATTATTTTTGAGAAATCTATTCACGAGTCATTTGTTCCCCTATAAGTACTCGAGCTTGAAACTTAGAATGAACATTTATAAAGTTTTCCATTTTTAAATTTTGGCTATTTTAAACACATGTTGCATCCATGTGCATAATGTGGGCAAGATCGCGACAAAAAAGTGGAATACATAGCAAATATTATTCAGGCGGGAACAATCTAAGTCGTGGTGCACCACTTTATTGTCTCGATCTCGCTTGCATTGTTCACATCAATGTAATTTGCGTTTAAAGGGGCTAAAATTAAAAAATAAGGAAAAAATAATAAAACTCCCTTTTTAGTTTTGAGATTGAGTAATTACTAGAGAATGGTTATGCACAAAAAGTTAGAATGTTGTAAATTAAAAAGTGGGAAATTATATACCAGCATGTCCCACACCCATTTCATGAAGCAAATTGTTCCTACCCAAGTTAAATATGTTATATGTGCTCTGGAAGGGATGTCAAATCAATTCACTTTACATTATGCATTGATGGATGTTCATACCCTTTTTAAAGCTCCCATTTTGGCAACGATTTTACCACTGCCAAATGGATTTGCTTGAAAGTTTCTAAGGCCCTTTTTAGAAAAACTATTTTTGCATATTTTTCATTCATTGCAATCCACAAGACCACATCTCATTGAAGCATTCTATTGAATAGTTCATGTGCCTTGCTCTAAAGCTCCCGTTTTCATAGAAGTTGAGAGGATATTGATAAAGGTTGTAGGGTTTGGCCTTTTCAATGAACCCATTTTTAGTGAAAAAAAAAGAGTGGTGAGATAAAATTAATTGATTTTATAAATATTGTAATAAACAATAAAAACATGAAGATTCCGAAAGGATGGTAAAAAGAAAATTTAAAAAGTATGTATTCAAAATAGCAATTGGAAGAAGTCTACCATGTATCATCATAAATATGTAAAGCTAAACAATTACGAGTTAAAAAGAGCCCTAGTTTATCTTGGAGGAAATGTTAATTTAATTTCGCAGAGAACACAAAAGGTTGTAAGGAAACCACAATTACAACTAGTGAGGTAAAACATAATGTTCGCTGATAAGGCATGTTGGGGGTAGAATTACATTTTGTGCATATCCTGGGCTCAATACAGTTCACGAGACCACATTTCTTTAGTCAAATAATTGGCATGCCATTTGCATGATTTAACATTTTAAATATATATCAATGGGAGCACCAAAAAACTACATATGTCTGTGCTTATAAAGCTCCTATCTTTTTATAGGTTAAGATTATGCCTGCAAACATGAATTGATCGCATGGACACATGTAGATTGCATTTGGTGAATGTTTCGTGTAGATCGCATTTGTACATGGACTGCGATACGTTAAATCTCAGTTGAAAAAAGTATTTAGTCCTCTTGAATGGTATCCCAGGACAAACCCAAATGCCAAACGTAACATTACTTATCATTTAGGTCCAACAAATAGCGGGAAAACATTTGAAGCAGACATAAAATTCATGAGAGACAGTAAATGTAAAAGGATTGTGCAGGTTTCAGCGTAATCAACAGCGGACAATCTGACGTGCTTGACATTGACGTACGATCTGTAGAGGCCGTTGATATGTGTCGTGCATGTCAGACGAGAGAGGTAACATTCCCTTTTGGAACACGCCTTCCCTGCTACAGCGTCCACATCCCCCTCCATCCAACGGCTACCAACGCGCCGGACTCAACGTCATCTGCCTCGCGCCCTCCTCCGTCGATGTTTCTGACCTCTGTCAGTCATGTGTCGAGATCCTCACCCTCCACCTGTAGTCACACCTTCGGCGTAATTATAGGTTGTCAAAAAAATTTAAAGTGTGAATAGTCCAATTTGTTACTTGTCTTTATTTTTCATGTGTAGTTATTCATATTTGGGTATTAATTTGTTTCACGAGCCTATGTCTCACTAGAATTGTCACATTTGTATTATTTAAATGTCATGTATTTCTATTCTTGATAGAGTCGTTGTCAAAAGAGTTAAGTGTGTATTTTTATTTAGGGTCGAAGTTAAAAATTTGTAAAATAAAAATAAAAAATTGCCTCATGGATGCATTTTCGCTTGTACGTGACATCCATCTTGTGAGGATTAATTGTTCAAAAATATTCAAAGTCAAATGAAGCTGATTTAGCAATGTCAACCGAGAGGATAGAGGCAAACGGAGGTTGGAGGTCAATCATTGACCTCTCATCGGTTGTCAACGACAGGGCCACATATCAACTATGGTGATATTTTTGTGGTGTGATAATTTACTTTCAGTATGCTTTCCGCTATGTTTTTCAAAATTCTAGTTTCAGTGTGCTTTAGTTTGTAATGTTCCTATTTGAATAAGTGGAAATTTCACATTGAGGGGGGAACATGATCCAATGTTCCATTTCCAGTTTTTAGTTTGTGTATGAGCAACAAAATTTAGCATATTTTCCTATGTTATTCCCTACAGTGAGATAGTGATGAGAGCTGATGATACTACTGCAACATCATGATATTATGGTTGTTGGTTATCCATTTTGAAAACCATCCCAAAGGTTTGTTGGTTATCCTGAAAACAAAACCATCTTTTGTGGTTGTTAGTAATCCACTAGAAAAATTATCTAGAGTTTGTTGATATTGTCCTAAAACCATCCAAATCATGAGCAAGTGTCAAGGAGGAAGTTGCAGTACAAGGCAAGTTTTCCCCATGTTCGGACTAAGGAAGGGAATGTTAGGAAATCTACTTGTGCTCACCTTTGTTACCGTGGTAGTTAGTAATTAGTTATTATCTATGGTAAGTTAGTAATTTATTATAAGTTGTTATATTAAAGAAACTATAAAAAATATATGGTTGTGTGAGTTTAACAACTCATGTATTTGGGAGAGATTCGTGGAGGTGTAGTTATACCTACATCCTAAAGTATAGGAATGTTATTCCTATATAATTGTATGGTTTGTATTATGAAAAATATGGAGAATATTGAATATCATTCTTGGTTCTTTGTTTAGCATCTCTCTCTGATCTCGCTGCAAATTTTGTTGTTTTATTTTCATATAATTTGTGTAAGGAATAAGGATTGAATATAGCTCACTAAGTGTGTGAGTAAATGGTAAATAACGAGGTAAGCGACCATCTAGATGTTAAATAAGATAGTAGAGAGAGGATAACATTCACCTATAGGTTTATTCTCTTCAAAATAGAGATCTTACAACAAAATCGAAAGAAATTCCCTAAGTAAATTGTATCAATCCATTATCCCTTGTTTCTGAGAACTGTAGACACTATATCACACACTTTAGGTACATTTCTAGGTCATAGTCACATACTACTATTCATATGATTCCTAAGTAAGAAAAGTAATAATTGACCACTATCTTTGGCATCTTTACTTGCTTTCAATTTTCCTTTTTGGTCTTACACACCTTCTTGCTAAGTCTGACCCTCGACACTTCATTTTTTAAGTGCGAGCTAAACTAAACTCCCAAACATGTATTCAATCCACCACAAGGTTTCAACTCGATAATCCAATTTGCTCTGCCACCCGAGGATTCTTACCAAGCTTACAAAGGCCTAGAACTAGAAAAACTATCTAACATTACCTCCATGGCTCCTCAAATCACCCTAATCTTCCTTTGAACCTTGCATTCAATACAAGTAAACCATCCATATGAATCCATAATAAAGAAATAAGCCACTTTCCTATTTTACTCAATATGCCCTTTAGCCTTCTAGTTTGGCTTATAGCTCAAAGCATGAAAGTTTACCCTTTAAGCCTCATTTACCATCTCCTCTTATGTGCATTGTCAACACACCTCAACCAATTTTAGATTAACAATAAAATTGAGTTCAAGAAATTCAAAACACCAACTTTCACCATACTAGCTCAAACTGCCTTCTAACTCCCCTTAAGACAAGTTTCTTGCTCCAAAAATGAATTGAGTGATATATAAACAACTATAGAAAACTATAAACATTTCTAGCTCCAAAATGATAACTCCAAAGAGTATGTAAAATTTGGGGTCTTCATTCTTTGTAGTGTTGTCTTAATTTCACTTTATCACTTTTAGGCCTATTAGACCAATTTAGGCATGGGACATGGACAAAGACAAACCACCTTGATTCTTTGGATGAAAAATATTACAAGAATCCAACTATATATTTTTTTATCACTTATTATAGTTTTGAACTCTCATAAAAGTTTTAGTATTGAACTCAAGACATTTCTCCTAGTTCTGTATAAAACTAGCTCTTCACATAGACTTTCCGCTATGTATGATACGGTCTCGATTAGGAATGGTAAGAAAATTCTCTAAATTCCTTTAGTGGAACTCAAAATTTCCTTTTGATTCTCTTACTAGACTGTCTTAATATGATTCTCACCAAATTTCATGCGAAAATTTGTTCATTTGAGGGCTTAAACCTCCCGCCTTAGTAAGATTGAATGTAGACTATGTAAAAACCCGAGGGTTAAAAAAATCCTTATAACTTTCTTCTTATTAAACTTCAAACCTCCAAAATTTATCACCAGGTGTATTTTAACCCTTCCCTCACTTCTAGTTTACCAGTAACAAGGTTTGATGGTTTTAGTTCCTTACATGATCTTGATACCAACCGTGTTGGGCATGAACTTAGGAAAGAATGAAACCCTCCAACATGATTTTGATAAGATAATACTTGTTTGAAAGGATATTTGATACCAGATGATGATACCAATCTTGAAGGATATTTTTTTAGATATCATGTAATTCCAAAACATTTAACAATACCAACAAGCTCACAAGCACACTAACTCAAAAGCACAATCCCAGGTTTCTTGCCTTCTCTAGTATCCTTCTTACATGTACTAGGAGACAAAAACCCTTGATCCCTAAGTTTTGTGGAATATAATCACTACCTTATCTTAATTAAAATCACCTTAATGTTATGGTTCCTGCTTTACCAACCTAAATAAGCCAATAATAATATTATCTTAGTCTTTCATTCATCTATTACACAATCTTATTTACCCACCTTAAGAAAATGATCATCTAATCACTCCAACAACCCATACACCATTGATATGAGGCTAAATAGATTCGCCAAACATACATGCATGTTCCTCAACTCATACATAAAATATTTTATCCATAATGTACAATTCCTTGACCAAACACAGTCATGACACAAGGTTACACAATCAAGTAGTAGGGTTTCTTGTCTAGGAGTATAGTAATCAAGGAATGAACATGCTCAAATCAGAAATAAGACCCTCTTCATATATTTAATACATTCCACATATTCCAACATAACACAGAGCACTCCTTTCCCCTGAAACAAGGACTTAGAAGCAATTAATCAACTCACATACCATATCCATTTATAAAAACATAATATGTATCACAATCTTGTTAGTAAGAGTCAAAACACTTCACCCCTTAATGCAAACATGAGCCTAAAAATAGATTTACTTTTACATTATTGTGTATTCATATCAATATTACATTTTCATCCTTTCTTACATAAAACCCTATGTATTTTCTCCCTCACACTTAGTTTCTTTTGTCTTCTCTAGAGTAACTCCTAGAACCGACTCCCTTTTGCTATATTTGAGCTTCTCCATATGCATGCCCCGACTAATCACTATGTAATTACTCTTCACATACCATTTGAGCATCTAATTTTTTTTACTACATGTTTGGAATCTTAACTTGTCAATGACTCAACAAGACTCTTAACATGACATTCGTAGGACCTTGATGACATTTAACACCCTTAACACACCTAGAACACCTTTTCAAGTCCTCAAGACTCATGACATACTTCCTAGCCTTTATAAATTCAAATTCCTCTTTTTGGAGGGAAAATACAATGATAAATAAATTCAACTTTTGAACCTTTCTATTTTCTTACTATGACTCACTTAGACTTTCCAACAAGTTTTACACAATCCAACAACTCAGTAGCATGACAAGAAAGAGAGTTAACAACATAATGTTTCTTATTCCATGATGTTCTGCATCATTTTCTCGAGTCTAGACACCAAAGACACCAGTAGGCGCCCCCATCTCCTCTAGGTGCCCCCGACCTCTTTGTAACTTACTCGCACATTTTGGGTCTTTTGTAGACGTTTGGGCATCTTATTTTCTTGGTTATCAACATTTTAGTGGCTAATTACGAAATTCAAGCAAGGGAATCATATAAATATAAAGTTATGTGACCATAATAAAGGACCAAACACTAAGCATTATCTATTGCCACCTAAGGTTGCATCCAAGAGCATTACAAGAGCATTCAAACATACATCTAGCTCCACACAAGGGACAAGGGATTGTTACTTCTGCATACACGTATAGGAGGGGAAAATCATTTTTCCATGCACATATCTATATACAGCTATTTATTGCTCTCTATCAAGTGCGACTCAAATACAAGAGCTACCTAGAGCACAATTATACACACACACACACAAAACTACATTGGGTATGAGATGTAGTGTAACACTCAGTTGTAAGTTCACTTTTTTGACATCCAAGGACAGTCCATCCCCTCATTATGCATCTTTTTCTTTCAAGATTTTATGTGTTTTGGGGTTTTGTAGGTGTTTTCTTATCACGGGTTTTAGGCAAATAATAACAGAAGTATAACAACACACAGGTGATTTAATACAAACATTAGTGAACATCCGACGACCTTGCGAATCTGGTTTTCCAAGTTTTGGGTAGTCATAGGCGCCCATAAGATGTCTATAACATCCCGGGCACCCTTGACCCGAGTCCCAAGAACCCTAGTCCCGACATTCTTGACATATTTATATTTTCTAGGTCTGATTGCAACATCCTGCTCTTATGTTTCATCAGTCTTCCATTTCGGCACATGCTTGGATATTTACGAATCAGCTAAGTAATTCATGCTTTCATTTACAATTATGGTTTCAATACTTTATAACTTACTTATTGAGTCAATTGTGTACTTTATTACATATTTATCAACGTTGTTACATAATATAGCTTAGCATTTATTTAGTTCTATCTTTGCTAAATCAAGAACAAAATAATGAGATTTTTGACCATTTTTTATTTGAAGGCATACAAAGCTAACTCGATAAGTTCTAAACGCACGATGGAGGGTAAGGTGAATATCTAAGTTAAATATTAAGGTTTAAATTTGAGTTGTCTTTGTTTTATGTCAAAATTCTATCTCTTTGGTTTTTGGGAAACCTTCGTTAGGGTTTGAGAAATAAAGAGGTTTGGGGGAGTAAACAAGTAATTCAAGCCATGAAATATTTAGGGAGGTTTTGTTAAGTATATATTATATTATTTAAAGTGATAGAAGGTTTTGAAACCCTCCTAATTGGAAGAAGAGCATGACAGTTCCCTTCGGGCTGTAGGTGTCTAATTTGAGCCAAGGAAGAGGATATTGGGAGCAAACAAAGGTTCCACGGTGGAGATCGAGTTGAAACTCTTAAGGAAGAATAGATTCTTCATAAAAACATGTATTGAGAGAATTTAAAGATAAATAATTTCTTTTATTGAATTTATTGCTAACAGACATAGTGAAGAGGACTGAGACAACATAGTTTGCATAGGTAAGAGGTTAAGATCACAAAAATTGGCTTAGAAGTGATATTTAACCTTGATATTAGAAAAAATATATATAATTAAAGAGAGAATTCAGATTCAAGAAGTAATTTTGTAAGATATAGTCACAAGAAAGAGTTATTAGTGACAGCCTTCCCACTAACCTAAGTTCACACCTGGAGACCTAATTGGTAGTGTAAAGGGTGCTTTTAAGGTAAATTTTGCAAAGAAGGGTATGATGAAAGTTTGCATACATATAAAAGGGCTTAATGGGTTCTGGAATGATGCATTGTTTAAGAGTTGAGTCATTTTAATAGTAGTTAGGGTTGAAAAACTCCTTGACAGGATACAAGGAGCCTTAAACAAGGAAAGAGGAGCTTAATAGAAAAGGGAGTTAGACTAAATTTTTACATACACTTAAGATCCTAAAAGGGTACTGTAAAGTGTAATCATTTAGTTATGGTTTTCTCTATATCACGCTATTCATGAATCTACCGACAAGCAAGTTGCTCAAGAAGCCTAGAAATGTGGTTTTACAAATAGGTGAGACATTTAATCTTTTTGATTGATTTAAGTTAATTTTATGGTTGAAATAATAGTGTCAGATGTTTATAAGAAGGATGCATGTGTTGGATTAATGCAATAAATCTAAATATGAAAAATTTACATGTTTTTGAGGTGTGCAAATAGTGGAAATAGAGCTAATTTGAAGGCCTAACTGACATTGTTGAGTTTTGTATCATTTATAACATAGCGAGTGTTTGAAAGAGTTTAAGGCTCTACATCATTTTATCAGCTAGTTGTGTGATGAATCAAAGGATAGACTATATTTTTCTTTGTAATGAACACATTTGGTGAAGGTTATGGGGTGGAGGCATATCTATAATGGCATAAAGTTTCTATGGGTCAATTTTGATACCTCGTCATGATATGATGTATCCTAGTATATCCTCGATAGTTACAGAAAAACTATATTTTTTAGGGTTGATCCTTACATTATAGGATCTATAAAACGAGGTAGGGCATCATGACTACCTCAAACATGTGAAGAGTGTGCAGATATCATGAGCATGATCAACATGATGCTTCAAATTTTGAGTATGTCATCAACATTGTCCTCAATGATTTTGTGAATATAATCATGAAATATATGAATCATGACATGTTGGTAGGTGACTCCAGCATTCTTGAGGACAAAATGCATAACAATATAGAAAAAAATCCTCGTGGGGTAGTAAAAGATGTCTTTTCTTGATCGGTAGGGTTCATTTTAATTTGATTATATCCCGTAAAATCATCCATGAATGAAAGTATGTCATGATCAATGGTGGAGAACAATTGTGTCGATCGTGAGAAAAATAAAACTATATTTAGGGCATGTTTTGTTAAGGTCATGAAAATTAGAGAAACAATGGATTTGGCGATTAGGTTTCATTACTAGAATGATATTAGAACCCCATTATAGATAATCAATAGATCGGATAAATCTAGCATCCACCAATCATTGTATTTCTTCTTTGACCAATGAGGCCACACAAGGGCATCTTACAATTTTTAATAGACATGTTTAACACCTGATTAGAGCACGATGTTGTGCATAACCACCAAAGGGTCAATGTCAGTCATGTTATTGTAGTGCCATGCAAAAGAGATATGAAAATTTCTTAAGGACTTGTTGAATATCAAGTTTCTTAGTATCACTAAGAGATGCATCCAAAAGAACCAAGCATGGTTCATTAGTAGTATTGAGGTTATATGGCATTGTCTCTTCATTATTAAGTGTGGATTATTTCTTAATGTACAGTTGTGTTGGAATATTTTCAGGTGTATATGTGCCTATAATAAGAGGGTCACTTTTACCAAAGTAAGTGGTGTTGTGTAACGAATGGGGAAACCTTTCTATATGAAAGTGGGGAGGGATATGCTCATAATCTCCTATGTATTCAAGGAGGGCCTCATGATGAAGAAACTCATCCAAAATAGGTAAGTTAGGAGAGGTGACATTATCAATAAGGTGTTGGTTAACCGGTTGAAGATTGTGTGCAGAAGAAGCATTACATACCTCATGAAGGCATTTGGCAGGAAGAAAGTGCAAGTTAAAAGAGAGGGATTGAGGATGACAATGAATATAGATAATTAAAACCTTATCAAGAAATGTGGGAAGGGACACAAGATCAGGGATTCCCTAACCATCTCTTCGAGACCATACCTAAAGAAACCATGTTGTAACAAACATTTATAAACTAGAACCATGTGTATCACAATCAACGATGTGCTTTTTGGGCCTAAAATGGGGGTGTGTGGGTTCTAATGCTCAACAATATTGTAAAAACTGAAGGGTAGTGGATCAAATAGAACATCATACACTACTCCATGCCACACATACTTAACACGTGCAAGTAGAGTAGAGAGTATAACATGCATGGCATGAAACCAAGGTTGACCTAGAAGAATATTATAATTGATATTATTAGACATGACATAACATGGAATATTGAGAGTATAAGGACCTACTACAATCAAAAAAGTGATCTCCTCAATACTCGAAATATTGTCAAACCCACAAATACAAAGTGAAGAGGAGTTAGGTTATTAGCAAAAATTCTTATTTGATGTAAAAAAGAAATGTTAGATGTGTTACAATCTGATTTAACAAAAATAAACTTTCTTGTATAACTCTATATATTTCAAAGTCATGTATGATAAATAAGAAATAAATTATAGATCCGGCCTAAGAAATAAGATGGAAATTAAATCCTAAGTATCGAGAGAAGGGATAACGTACTTAGCTGATTTCACAGTTGATCTCAAAGTGTGTTGGACTGGAAAACTAATAAAAAGAAAGAGAAAATTGTCGCAACCAAACCCAAAACATTGTGTGATTACTTGAATCTTCTGGATTGGGGCACTGGATCGGGCCGGGGGCACTGGGGCACCGGTGACTACTTTTGGGTGTCTGTGACTATGAAAAACCTCATAAATCGATTTTGCATTGTGTTGCAAGATGTTTGCCAACCTTTTATTTTGATCTCTTGCATGTTGTTGGATGAGCACAAATTTCACTTATAACTTGTAAAGAGAAAGAACACCTACAAAACCCCAAAACACATCAAATCCTAAAAATAAAAAGATGTAAATATGGATTCGACTACCTTTGGCGAGTCACCTAACCGAGTGAAATTATGACCGGGCACTTAACTATATTTTAGACTCCATATAGTTATTTTATGTGTGCAAGAATCATACTCTATGTGGCTCTTGTGCAAGATGCACTTGATAGTGAACAATAGCTAGATGTAAAAAAATTAAGTAGATGTGTGGATGGAAAAATGAACTTCCCCTCCTATGTGTGTATGTAGAAAATGTAGTTCCTTGTCCCTTGAATAAAGCTAGATGAATTCTTTGATTCTCTTAAAATTCCTTTGGATGCAACCTTAGGTGATAGTAATAGATGCTTAGATCTTGGTCCTTTATTATGGTCACATAGCTTTATATTTATATGATTCCCTTGGTTTAATTTCATAATTAACAACTAAAAGGCCAACCCATAAGAAAATAAGATGCCCAAAAGAGGTGAGTAAGATACAAAGAGGTCGGGGGCGCCAGGGACAGACTAGCGTCTTCAATAGGCGCGCCAGTGTCTAGAGTGATAAAAGATAAAATAGTAAAGTATCGACTCGGGTGTAGGGGTGTAAGAGACCATCAAGAAGACATGAACAAAAGACAAAAAGGCCAAATACAATTGTTAATTTCTAGTTGTCTCACTTAGGAATCATATGAATAATATTATGTGATTAGGACCTAGAAATGTACCATGATTTTAGTGTCTACATTTTCTCCAAATTTATGTTGTTGAGTGACTAATCGATAATATAAAGTAGATAAGATATGTGTACTTGATAACCATGTAGATCAATGGTAAAGTGTGTTGAGGAGACAAGAAAAAGTGTGGAGTGATAAAAATGAAGTGTGGACACTAAGTTAGGAAAGAGCAAGTGACCATATGGGGTGAGAACAACATATGAGTTGTGTCTTGTTGTACATATTGTTGTTGTTGTGACTTGCGTTGTTCTTAAGATCATTTATTCTTATAAGGACCGAACATGAAAAAAGAATAGTCAAATTCGTGTGTGAAAATTTGATCCAAATGCGTAAAAAACATGTAAAAGTATTTGAAAAGGTGAAAAAGTAGTAAACAAAACATGTGCACATGATCCTTGATGAGTAAAAAGGATAGAAAGTGGCTTGAAATGTTGTAGAAGAACGAGTTTTTGGGCGATCTCACGCCAAGAATGAGTTTTTTGGGTGATCTCACGCCAAGTGTGATTTTTTTAGGTGATCTTATGCCACGACAGAAAAGTGTTGAGGAGAAAGGTCTAGTTTTATTCTCCATCCCCGATTACTTCACAATAATTTATACACCATTTCAAATGGTGTGATCTTTTACTTTGTTTCGATCCATTTGATCTAACGCAAAATGAAAAATGAGATAAAACACATGTTGATTCTTTGGAGGATTGTGGTTATTCTATGAAATCCATTGTGTAAACTACTCAAAATTATGCCAATATGAGAAAATAACTATAATTTTCCTCTGGTCATAGGCACCCAAGAAAGGTCGGGAGTGCCAGGTGCTAGTGTAAAATTGAAGACCCAAGTAAGATTTTAGGTCATTTTTGAAATTGTAGATTATGTTGATCTTGTACTAAACAGGTGTTGTAATGTGATTCTAAACTACTGTATGGGGTGAAAGATTCACCCACTATATGCCCACCTCATTTTGGGTGCATGTGATGTCACTAGAGAATGTGCCCCAAAGGAGGACCCAATGTTGATATGAAAATGTAACCCTCCGGGGAGAGGGAATGTGATTGGTAAAAACCAAGGCATACACAAATAGAGTGGCTAGAAGCATGTGTTAGTGTAAACAAGACAAATACACACATAGAAAATAATGTGTAATCTAGCAAGCAAGAAGACAAATTAGACCATAAAAAGTGGGTTTTAAATAAGGATACTTGCTCAAATTCACAAGAAAATTAGGTCCAAAGCGTCCAAAACATACAAGCAAAGTGAACAATCAATACATAGGACATAGCTTCTAAATAATGGCATACAATAAAGAAAATAGAGCAAGCAAGGTAAAGTAGACAACCATGGTGGCAAATAGACCTATAAGAAAAATGATACACATGAAGCCCCATTAGCATGTTATAAAGATAGATAGCATGTCAATATGTCTATATATCGATGAAGTATTGTGCTTGGAAAGATAAGAAGTAGTATAAACATAAACACTAGTACACTGTAATGTGTATGACAGTAGATGCCCCTAGGAGCCTCGGTGGGACTGGTAAGAGGTATAACGCAAAAAAATCCATGCTACATGTAACAATCTTGTAGGAAGGTTGCATTCACAACTAGAGAACAAGTGAACATGCATGTGTATATATAAAATGTAATTACATACAATGTATCTGTCTAGCTTTAGTGAAACAAATCGTACATATGTAAGAATAAGTAAACAAGGGTAAATATGACTAAGATATGTAATATGTTGTGAATATGAATGGAATGGAATGCAAAGTGAATGTGATAGGAACAATGTGCTCCCTCAGTGGATATGTATGCATGAGATGAGGTTCATTTATAAAATATCCCTCAACAGTCAAGAATGAACCATATAACAAGAGTGTGTCATCGGGAAATGGTTTGAATTGTGCGCTAGAAAGATATGATCATTAGAGCATAGAGCATGAAGAGTGTGAGAGATGTGTGGTGAGGTTCATTTTAGATTTAGAACCTCAACAATCAAGTATGAACCGTGGAACTAGAGTGCATCATAGGGTAGTGATGATACAAGTTGTGTGTATCAATGTGTGTATAATGCATGAGGAGGACTAGATGCGAAGCACAAAGCATAATAGTAGAAATGTAAGACACCTTACAATGTGAAGAGGGGGAAGTAAGCATGATGCCCCCTAGTGTGTGATGATGAGTAAGCTATCCAATAAAAGTGAAGGGGAAGTTTTTTCCACCCGATGCTAGAGGAGATAAAGGCATATGACCATGCTCTAAGACTAGCAATGTATGAGACAAATGATGTGTTGATGAATAAAACCCATGTGTATGAAAACATGGAGGTGGTGAACACCTATGTGAAGGTAACCGAAAAGGTGATGTGTACCTAGGTGAAGAATACTACATATGAGATGTATACCTATGTAAAGGATACCAAGAAGGTGATGTGCACCTATGTGGAGAATATGTATACCTATGTGAAGGAGACTTTTGAGTAGTGGACCTAGACTAATCCGATGGACTAGTGGAATGATGAGACCGAATAGGTCGTGTGCGAATAGGAGAGTTAGGAGTAGATTGCACTTTATATTTGAGAGGTCTTAGGGACCTAGATGCTCTAATGAGTGCAAGGGAGACCTCAAGTGGAGGTTGAGGCAATGGATTGGATGATGGAACACCTTGGATAGAGACAACTTTCTTATCATGAATGAACTTAAGACATAAGTGAGTCATGGAAAAGATAACCTTAGTAGTGCAGAGCTAAGGAAGACCTAAGAGCAGGTCACAACCTTTGATTAAAGGTGCCACAATGAATGACACAAGCATGGTGAGAGGACCAACCATGATTGGAAGCTTGACATGACCATAGAATTTAGGAATTGGGTATGAAATTTTTGAGAGTGGATAATTGATAGCAACGAGGAGCACAATATAACACACGCAAAGAGGAGATGATGAGTTGATCATATTATTTTTGATAGCATGAGATCCGATAGAAGCATTGATATGTAATTTATTAGAAGAAAACAAAGCATGATAGTCATGATCAAAGAATGCAATGAATGGTGGAGATGCCTCTTTATGTGAAACTAGAAAATCAAGAATCCCGATGATGAAGGAGGAGGCACAACGGGATATGTATGATTAGTTGATGAATCAATTGCTTGTTTGTCATGCTTAGGGAGAGGATTATTAAATATTTTGAGCTTTTTATTGTCATTGACCGGATGATGAGGTGCCAAAGGCCCAGGGATCTCGATTGTATTTCTTTGATCAAATCTTGAATAAGATGTCTAAGTTTGAAACAACAATCGATGGAATTCCCACACATTGATGATAGTCGCATCAATTTTTTTGTTATAATTGCGTCTTTTAGGTCGAGACAGATCTAGATCAAGTGGAGGTGGAAGTATAATAAGATTTCTCTCAACAAGTTATGGCAATATAATGTGAAAAGTGCAAGACAATTTCGTGAATGTACACTTTGGAGTTTTCCATTGAAGATTTTCGGGAGTAATAATAGCATTAAAAGTTGATTTTGATTCAGATGGCTTAGTAGATGGCTTACAAGTGGATTTGCTTTGAAAATGAGTAGAAGATGGAGCTTGTTCATGATATTTAAACTTTCCCATGGATAAGAGTTTTCTTTTGCGTAATTTAAGAGTATGATGTAAATGATCAAATGATGGAGAGGTATCAAAGATGAAACTCTCCTCCAAAGTTGGTAAGAGACTTTGGAGAAAAAATCTTTAAGCTTAGAGTCATCAAGTACATTAAACATCTTAGCTAAGTTGTTCGTTATATGTTCATGATATCCTTGCTTAATTTATGTCGAGTTGAGCATAAGAGATCTTAGAGTCGATATTGATTGAGAAATGGGTGAGGAAAGAATTAGTTAAATGTGTGAATGATGTTACCGAATGGGCAGGTAGATCATAGAACTAATTCTTTTTATAATTTTTAAGGATGTGAGGAAAGAGATTTGCTAGTAAAGTATGATCATATGCATAATCTAAACATTTTACATGGAAATCTTAGAGATGCTCTTGAGGGTCACCATGACCTTTGAAGGTGGGTAGCTTAGGGGTGATGAAGTTTGGAGGTGGTGGATAAGATAAAATGGAGGGTGAAAAATGAGTGTGGAGAAGTAATATGGAATCAAGAGATGGAGATGCACGAGAAATAGTGAGTTACAAGTTTGGTGAATTTGATTTTGCACATCTTGATATAGAGAAGTTAAATTGAGAGTGTTTGAAGAAGAGCCAGGTTGTGCATTAGAAGCATTAGGTTGAATGATGGGAGTAGTAGCGTGGGAATGGAAGTGGAATATGAAAGGGTTAATGGAGGCTATGATAACCAAAGAAGAAACTACAAGAGGGACATAAGAGGCATCTTGAGTGTTTTTAACAACTATCAAAGCATGTAGAATATGCAGAAGATGCATAAGATTTTCACACAAAAGCTTGATAAAAATTAATAACTTTTTCAAGTTGTTCTTGTTGAACATTTTGTCCTCATCATAATATTTCTCAATATGGGATGTCTCAATGTATTTAAGAAGAACATTTTGAGAGTTGGAAAAGGGGTTATCATATTCAGCCATTGATTTAGAAACCTTACGGGAAGATGGAGGGAGCTTAGTTTGCTCAAAAGACCTAAAACCCACTATGGGTAATGGGCATAATAAGAAAACCATAAAAATAAGGTGGAGTTTAAGTGATGGGTTCACCAAATGATTTAACAAAAATAAATAAGAAATAAAGTACAAATCTAACCTAAGCAATAAGCAAATGGAAATTGAATCCCTAAGTTCTAGAGAAGGGATAAAGTACTTAGCTGATTTCACAGTTGATCTGAAGTGGGACACTTATATACGAAGGAAAAAACTATTGCAACCGAACCCATAAAATTGTGTGATTGTTGGATATGCCTGGAATGGGGTGCCTAGATCAAGTTAGGAGTGCAGGGTATTGGTGACTGATTATGGGCACCCGCAATTTCGAAAAACCTCATAAAATGATTTTTTTTGTCATAAGATGTTCGCCAACCTTCACTTTTGATCAAGTGCTATCAGAGCATCGATTTCGGTAAAACAATTGGGTTCAAACCCTAATTTTAGTGATTCGGATATATTTTGGAAACAGCTGTGAATATTTTCTCAATTTTTTACCATAGTTGCGAAAGGGTTTCATAAATATACAGTCCAAATTTCAGAATTTTGAGGTGTTTTGTGGAAGTTATTGCATTTTTAGGGTTTCGCCTAAATTTGCTTCACAGGCTGTATTTTTTGGAATTAATTTTCTAAATTTTTCCAACATTTCTAATTCCCTTCATAAATATATGGTAAAAATTTCAAAAAAATTGGATCTAGTTTGAAGAATATATTGAGAGTTTTAGGGTTTTACATAAAACCGACCTACAAGTTGCAATTTTTGTCTTTCTTTGATTATTTTACATATTCAGAAATCTCTCAAAATTTTAGCAGGGGTTACTTCTTTGTGGTTTCAGATTTGAGGCTGAATGATTGACAAAATCATCAGGTCAAATATTGGTCAAAGGAGTAAGTTTGTGAAACCCTAATTTTTATGCATCATGGATATACCAATTTTCTATGGTAATGGGGAAATTGATGCAAAAAAATGGTGGATACAATTTTTAAAAATGTATTTTGAAGAATGTTTAGTATGGGTTAGTTTTTATCTTCATCTTGGTGGGAAAGCGCGACATTGGTATTCTTATTTGGATATAGATCTATTGGATTGGGATTGGGAGGAAATGGAGGATATTTTCTTAGCTAGATGGGAAACAAAAAATAAACACAATTTTGTTAAAAAAGAAGAAGAAGAAGAAGAAGCAAAAGCAACATCAGAAGAAGAAGAAGAAGAAGAAGAAGAAGAAGATGTTGATGATGAAGAAGAAGAAAATGTTGATGGTGAAGTTACTTTAAGATAGTGCATCTCCAAGGAAGGAAGCTTCAATATTTTAGTTTGAAGGGTGCATTCAAAGAAAAAGTTAATTATTTCCATAAACCCTAGCAGCAAATATAACTTCATCAATATGGACGTAGCTCACAATCTACATGTGCAAACAAAATATATCAAGGAATCTCGAATGGATGGTAAGCATAGATTCAAGTTTTGAAGATTTAAAGCTTTCATGGATAAATATGTTTTACATTCATATTTTTATTCTTTAGATATGGATGGTAAGGATATATTTTTCTCGGATATCCTTGGTTAGAGACATTGGGAACAATTAATATTAATGTGCAAAAGAAATTCATGAAATTATGGTACAAGAGAAAGAAAATTACATTGCAGATATCACACTTAAGCAAAGAAAAACTAATGTAAAATTGGATCATGAAGCTGAATTTGAATATGGTGAAGAAGGGAATAAGGATGAATCGAAGAAGGAGAGGATGAAAAACATGATGAAAAAGTAAAAAATAGTTTCTCTACTCAAGAGAAAAAAGAAATAGCAAACAAGTTGGAAGAGGAAAAGAAAGTGGAGGAAAAGATTGATAAGGTTGAGCATACTAAGGTTGCACCATATAGACACCCACATCATCATGAGAGGAAAAAATCATGGAGACATGTTAGGACACACAAGGGCAGCAATCTATATGGATATACAAGGAATTGGAGGAGTAATAATTTTGGCTATACAAGTTCTTATCATGTTAGGGCACATAAGGGCAACAATCTATATAGATATACAAAGAATTGGAGGAGAAATTATCAAGGCTATAAACGAATCAATGGAGAAACAATTATATGAAATGGAATCATAGGAATAATTATTATGGATACACATGGATGCCGAGGAGGAACACATATGGACCAGGATGGAATCAGATGAGCACAATGGAATATGGAATTAGGTTTGGAGCAACATCACCCACTAGGATTTCATATGGGTGGTTGGATGATCGAGCATGGCGAAAAGTGTGCAATAATTTAAATCACACTCATTATATGGCTTCTTCTTATGTTTTGAGGATGAAACATGTCAAAGAGGGAGGCAATGCTATGTACCTTGGGATATGATAATATAATATATATGGGTTGATGGAGATGCTGAACATGTGGCACACATCCCCTTAGTTATATGTATGGGTTCACATGGGATATAATATTATAATGTATATGGGTTGATGGAGATGCCGACATGTGGCACACATCCCCTTAGTTAGTTATATGGGCTCACACAGGAATTAATTATATTGGGTAATGAGTCGGCCTACATTGGGATTATGTGTTACTCATCCTATTTAAAGGATATGAGTATCATTATGAGGAGGTCATGTATGCATGAGTTGATTCTTCTACTTGGTAGAGGTATATTGGAGGTGTCCCCCTCAAAGTGGATTCCCATCTTGGGAGATTGTGGAGTTACTCCTTCCTTAAGGAGCATTGTATGGTGTTGCCCTACCTTAAGGTTATTATTCTGCATATATTGAATATTTGGGCATCTTGGCCCCCCATATATATTTTGTTGTGTTATATTACTGTAATTTATTGATTTATTATATGCAAGATTCTTATTTATGAGCAGAAATAGAGCACCAAATAACACAATATTCCGAATAATGATCTCAATATGTAATTATAATAGCTTCACCACTTCGAGAGGGCAACCTCCAAACCATATAATAAGACTCAAATGCTCAAATGATAATGAACTACTACCTACAATCCCCTATATATACTATTCATATGCTATGGCCATCACCAAGGCTGACACATTTAAGCATGAGAAAGTATAAATAATATAATAAAATGATATGGTAAGCTACAAATCGCTCTACTCATATCTTAATACAAGCAATAGGTTAAGGGTGTAGTATGCCCTTCCCTTCAAACCAACGTTGTCCTCAATGTTGAATAATCCTAGATGTTGGTGTAGAAAACCTTCATCCTCCCGGGTTGCATCTTCTATGCTCATATTCTTCCACTTGATCGAGATATTCCTTAATGTCTCTGGTTCTCGACCTCTTAGTATGAGTTTGTAGAATCTTCTTTGGTTCCAATATGATTCTTCCTTCCTCGTAAAGTTCTGGTAACTCTATCTCGGGCTTCAAATTCTTGTCCAATAACCTTCTTCAAGCATGAAACATGGAATACTGGGTGTATGTGTGAAAATGGAGGCAACTCTAGTTTATAAGCAACACTGCCAATTTTCTATAGAACCTGATAAGGGCCATAATATTTAGGAGCAAGTTTGTTGTCCTTTTTATGTTGCTTTAGGGAAATTTGTTTGTAAGTTTGGAGAAGTACAAAAACCCAGTCACCAATTTCAAAATTTCTTTCACTACGGTGTTGATCTTCTTGTTGTTTCATCTTGTTTTGTGTTAATCCTAAATTCTCCTTCAAACTAGCCAAAACCTGTTGTTGATGTTGAATGTGTTCCTCAACATCTCTGACCTTATTTTGCACCCTCAAGGAGGAAGTGATAGAAGGTGGATGGTAACCATATAATGCTAAAAATGGGGTCTTTTGAGAAGAGGTATAAAAATATGTGTTATACCACCATTCTGCAAGTGGTAGCCATTTAATCCACCTTTCCTGCTTATCTGATACAAAACAATGTAGATACCCCTCTAAGCATTTGTTGACCACTTCTTTTTTCCCATCAATTTGAGGATGATAAGATGAATTGTGAGCTAGCTGAGTACCCAAACATGAAAATGATTCCGTCCAAAAATTACTTGTGAAAATAGGATCACGATCACTTACAATTATCTTTGGGGTTCAATGTAGCCTTTGAACTGTCTCCAAAAAAATAGTTCTGACAACTATACTAGCTGCAAATGGATGTGATAGGGCATAAAAATGGGCATATTTTGTGAGCCTATCCACAATTATGAAAATAACATTCTTACCCTATGAACAAAGTAATGAGACCTCCTCCTATCTCGGCTAGGAATTGGTAAGGGTTGCAGCAGACCAGGTGTCTTAATTGTTTCCCCTTTCTTCTATTGGCACACTAAACACTCGATACAAACTTTTGTACATCCCCATTTTATTTTTATTCTATGATATGTCTTCAAAAACCTAGAGTGTCCTCCAATAGTTGAGGCATGTAGCTTTGCAAGAATCTTATGCTTCAACTCAGAATCTTTACTCAAGTATAACATGTCCTTGTACCATAGGGCATTACCTTTCCACTCAAATCAGTTAGATGTCATAGATCCTTGCTTGATATTCTATATTAGAGATTGTGTATCCTTATCTTGATCCCATTCCAATCTGGCTTCATCCACCCAATCGGCCGTCAACATGGACATTCCACATAGTAAGGCATCTACGGATGTATCCCTTCTGGACAATGCATCAACTACTACATTTTCCTTACCCTTTTTGTACATGATTCCAAAATCATAACCCAACATTTTTGTTACCCAATTTTGTTGTTTCTCAAATGATAACCTTTGCTCCAAAAAGTATTTGAGACTATCATGATCATTTTTTACCTTGAAGTGTCTACCCATGAGATAGGGCCTCCATTGCTTGACCGCATGAAGAATAGCCACCATTTCTTTCTCATAGATAGGTTTGAGCATATCTTTTCCTTTGAATTAACGACTCTCAAATGCACTTGGTCTTCCTTCTTGCATTAGAACTGCTCCCAATCCTAATCATGAAGCGTCACATTCAACAATGAATGTTTTTGAGAAGTTAGGGAGTAGCCAAAATTAAGGTCTTTGCACAAGGCTTCCTTGTTGCTCAAAGGATTTAGTGGCTAAGTCTGTCCAATGGAAGGCATCCTTCTTTAGCAATGCAGTGAGTGGGGTTGTTATTCTACCATATCCCCACACAAATCTTCTGTAGTACCCTGTTAGTCCTAGGAACCCACAAATATTTTTGAGAGTTTTGGGCCTTGGCCAATCCACCATAGCTTTGATCTTCTGAGGATCAAATTTGACGCCTTTATGGGATACAATGTGACCCAAGTACTCTACCTCTTGTACACCAAAAAACATTTGGATGGATTTGCATAGAGATTATGTTTCCCCAAAACTTTCAACACTTTATTTACATGTTGTAAGTGTTCTTCCCATGTCTTATTGTAAATCAATATGTCATCAAAGAAAACTAATACAAAGTTCCATAAAAATGGCATGAAAATAGTGTTCATCAAGCTTTGAAAGGTTGAAGGCGCATTTATAAGACCAAAAAGGCATTACCAAAAATTCATAATGGCCCTCATGAGTCTTGAAAACCGTTTGAAGAACATCTTCCTCTTTTATTCTCATTTGATGGTACCATGAACGAAGATCTAATTTTGTGAAATATATAGCACCATGCAATTCATCAAGTAAATCATCAATTACTGGAATATGAAACTTATCTTTGATGGTGTACTTGTTGAGTTCTCGATAGTCTGGACACATCCTCCATGTTTCATCCTTCTTATGTACCATGACCACTTTGGTGAAGAATATGCACTCTGGCTTTAGGCCCGATGATGATACTGCCTTCAACATTTCCTAAACCATCTTCTCGATCTCACTTTTACGGGAAATATGGGTATTGTATGGTCGATGTTAGGTGTTTGGCTCCTGGAATAAACTGAATGGCATGATCATGATCCCTAGCGGTGGTAGTCCCTTTGGAATTGCATCAAAAAAAATGAGATGAGTGAGCATCCACAATCTTACGAAGATCGGGTGGCATTGAAGACACTTTGTATTTTGTACTTCTATGGAAAATAGCTTTCTTTATAAAGCCATCCACTCATTTTAAAGAGAACCTTTTGCATCTAATGAGAGCTAATAATTTGTGGAGACTTAGTCTAATTGGCCTAGAAAATGAAGGGAAGAGATACTACGGTCTCTGGTGTTAATGAAAGGTGGCCTCTACTACAAAGAACTTTTCCTCTACTTCACGTGCCATGATAATAGAATCAAAAAGCTTGAGTGGATTAAACATACGTACCTCATGCTCGATGTGGTCCTTAAGACCCCCAAGAAATAGGTCATTAAGATTCTCTTCTGGTATATTCTCCACCCTTAAGGATAGGTTCTAGAATTGATGCACATAATCTTTAATTGATCCTGTTTGTCGTAACTTTACTAATCAACTAAAGTAGTTCTCTGAAACACTGGAACTATAGTGCAATTGTAACTCCTCGGTAAAAATTTTCCAAGTGGCACCGAGACCATTCTTCTGCCTCTGAGCACATAACCATCGATACCAAACAAATTGATCTGGTTCAAGATATAGGGATGCCAATGTCACCTTTTGTCCTGATGGTGTTTGATGTAGCTCAAAGAAGTTCTCCATTTGATTTATCCAATTCGGGATCTTTACCATCAAATTTGTGCATATCCACTTTCGGCATCATGTTCCATGGTTGCGAATAAGTTGGATTCCGATTAAGCCGGAAAAGTGATCTAACATGGTTATTTTGTCCATGATTTTGAATTGAAGTTCCTCCTTGGTTGATATGGGTTGGATTTGGGCCATATTGTTTACCCTTTACATGTTGCATGATATCATCTAACCGATGATTGATTTAGGCTATGTCTCCTTTAGAGGCCATCTCAGATTGTACATTTCGCAGCTCATACTCAAGTTGGCTCACCTTATGTTCAACTGAGGTAAACCCTAGTCTTTGAGAATCTGTATTTACCCCTTCTTACTCCATCTCTTCAATCACTATCTCATCTTTATCCTGGGGTTTTACATGGAGTAACTTGGATTCTTTTGCTCTTGTGGAAGGCCCCGCCATGATATATCAAACCTTAGGGTTTAGGTTTTCGATACAAATTATGCCGAACAGGAAAAACCACAAAGAAGAGACTAATACTAGTTTTTTGAGATATTTCCAAAAATGTAAAGAAGTTGAAAAAAATTCCACAATTTACACCTAGGGAGTGAGTTTAAGAAAAACCCTAAATTTGTAATAACCTGTGCTAAATAAATCAAAAAAAGTCTAAAATTTTTAGTGAACTTTACTTGAAATTTTTCTCAACTCTAGTAAAAATATCTCCCACCAATTCGCTTTGGTTTGAAATATATTGTAGGATAAAAAAATTAGGGTTTTTGCCTAATTTTGGCCCAGATCATAGCTCACGATACCACTTGTAATGAAATTACTAGTATAATTAAGATTATGAGCAGCGATAGAACACCAAATAATACAATATTCTAGAATAATTATCTCAATATGCAATTATAATAGCTTCACAACTTCGAGAGGGCAACCTCAAACCATATAATAAGACTCAAATGCTCAAATGATAATGAACTACTACCTACTGATCCCCTATATATACTATTCATATCTTATGGCCATCACCAAGGCCGACCTATTAAGCATGAGAAAGTATAAATGATATAATAAAATGATATGGTAAGCCACAAGTCGGCTACTCATCATATCCTAATACAAGCAATAGGTTAAGGGCATAGCGAGTGTCGTTGGATGAGCACAAAGTTATCCTGTAACCTCTGAGAAAGAGCGCTAAAAACACATCAAATCATAAAAATAAAAATATGCAAATGGGGATTCAGACTGACCCTAATGGTCACCCGATTGAGTGAACTTATGACCAAGTGTTGCACTACATTTCAAACTTCATGTAGTTCTTGTGTGTATGTGCAAGAATCATGCCCTAGGTGGCTCTTGTGTAAGATGCACTTGATAGCGAGAAATAACTAGATGTAGTAATGTAAGTAGATGTGTGGATGGCAAAAATATGCTTATGTAAAAAATGTAGTCCCTTATCCCTTGAGAGAAGCTAGATGAATGCTTTAATTCTCTTAAAGTGCCTTTAGATGCAACCTTAGTGATAGTAGTAGATGCTTAGAGCTTGGTCTTTTATTATGGTCATATAGCTTTATATTTATATGATTCCCTTAGTTGAATTTCGTAATTAACAACTAAAAGTCCAAACCATAAGAAAACAAGATGCCCAAAAGAGGCGAGTAAAATACAAATAGGTCAGGGGCACTTGGGCGTTGGTGTCTAGAGTGATAAAAGATAAAATAGTAAAGCATCAACTAGGTTGTAGGGTGTAAGAAGCCACAAAGAAGACATGAACAAAAGACAAAAAGGCCAAAAACAACTATTAATTTCTAGTTTTCTCACTTAGGAATCATATGAATAATAGTATGTGATTAGGAACCAGAAATGTACCTGAAGTGTGTGATTTAGTGTCTACATGATAGAAACCATTATTAAAAAGAGCATGTTTTACCAATACATTATGGCTTTTGACTTGGATATATAATGGAAGAGCATTATCAATTATTGTTTGAGAGGGAATATCATTTGGTGTGAAAGTAATGTGTTCATCATTCATCATAGGACCAACCATGATACGAGATGATATATAGTCAGTAGAAGTATTTGAACGGATGCATGTATCCTTGAGAATGGTTTTGATAGTTTGCATGCATACAAGGTGGGTCTTGAAATAAGTTAACGAATATTTATCCATTATAAACTCTTAAAAACAAAATAATCCAATGTTATACTTCTAAATGTGCCAAATTGTCACACCTCACTCGGCGTGAGTTCCAAATTAGATAAAAAGGAAACAAGAATCCAAATCCAAATATTAAAAGCAATAATAACATTAATCATTTTTTTAAATGGGTATTAATTTTCAAGGGCATGTTAGATTACCAAGTTGCGAAGAATGTCGAAGCGGCGCCAAACCGCATTCGAGTTACAACAAGGTGAGAATTAATGTTTAACACGTTGTTGTATTGCATCACAATTTTGGCTTATGGAGTGAAGATTCGACATAATGCCACTTTCGCGAGTTAGGATAAATTTACAATTAATATTTTTATAAACTTTGAGGATAACTATATCGTGATGGTGGCAAGGTTAAAATATACATTAGTGATAAAAACTATCGCACTTGAAACATGATAAGCAAGGTTAAATGAATTTTAACCAATTTAATAATTGTTTCAAAAAATGGTTTAAAAACATTTGCGGAAGACCAACAATATTATTACGGTCGTGGTTCTAAAATTGAGTTAGTTAATTAATACATCTAATTTATCAAATGGTGTAATTAATCATTTCCCTCAAAATATAATCGACTACCATTACTTAAGTCATTTCCCAAAATATAAAACACCAAATAAATCCTCCATTTGAGGGTGCAACCTTAATAAGATAAGTCAAAAATAAATTAATTTTGGACCCTTGATCTAAGCTATCCTCTACCGTAGGATAAGCTAAACCCTAAAATCATGATTTCATGATATAATTGTAAACCTAATATCTATTGTTTCACTTTTTTCCCACCTTCATTCAGGTATCCAAGATTTTGGTTTATTTTTATTTTGCAGGGAGGAGAAGGGTGATGGAGGAGCCAAAAAAAGAGATTAAAGAGGGGTTTCCACTTCATTTATTATTTTTTACAGATTTGGCTCCCATTCTGGTTTGCACATAGTTGTATTTTTCATCTAGGGTTTCAAAATTGTTGTTTTCTTTTCTGCTAAAACTGATCCAAATGGATCTGTAGGTTTAATCATTATTAATATTTTATTTGTTTTAATCGGGTGCTCTTCTTCTGAGCACATATAAATTCAAGCTTTGTTTGTGTGTGTGTGTGTTAGTTATAATTTAATAATGTAGGCCACATTAGAAAAAACCCCAAACAGGCAGCAACTATGTGTTGATAGGCCTTAGGGCCTAAGCATTTTGGTGGGCAGCCATGAGCTGCGGACGGCCTGTTCAAACCAGTTAGCCAGTTATGAACTATTGTGAGGGGGCGGGGCAGGACGTGTTGAGGCCATGGATGGGCCGTGGTAAGTTAATGAAATTCCCTAAAACATTTTTTTAAATAAAACTCCATACCCAAATTTTGGCCAAGACAAACAATTTTAATTTATTTTCATATATATATATATATATATATATATATATATTGTGATACAGTTACATGTATATATGATAATATTTTCAATAAAATGAATGTTTTATTTGATATAATAGGAGCATATAGTCAGTTGTTTTTGTTAAGAGAACTTCACTTCATTTCAAACTCAGAAAATAATGAATAACTTAAGAAAACTTCTGCTATCAAGTTGGGAGATAAAAATATTACATATTCTGTAATTAAAACATCAGTCTATTTCACTCAACAAACAACAAAATACAAACTTGTATTATTACCATTTTCCTTTCTCAATTAAACAAAGTAAACAACAGTTAATATGGAGCTTTAACAAGCAAATCCATTAATTCAAAATTTTATTAAGAAAGATAAAGAGTATAGAGATTTATGATTTCACAAAGGAGAAAGAAGAATAGTTTGTTGTTCATATTTTTATCCCATAACCTTATTTTTCCTTCACTTAATAAGCTAAAATATTTCATTTCCAAGAAGCTTCTTCAAGAGGAAAACAAATATTTAAATCAACATTTCTAATCCATGAAACAAGGAGCAAGTTTCCAAAATTAATAACAACTAGTTATATTTTTCAACAGTAAGAAGTCCTTTAATGGAAATTTCCAATAACATTTCAATTTTGAAACAGATCATACTTTGAAAGAAATTTAACATGTTAAAATTAGAACTACACGAATGAACAATAATAAATAATGCAAGTTTACAATCCCTCCACTTTAAGTGGAAAAAACATGGTCTTTTTTTTTGTCAAAATATGAACTCTTTTATAACAAGAAGAAATATGTAACTTGTACTTCTAATCAGATCCATCCGACCAAACAACAAGAGTAAAATCTTCCAAAAATCAAAAGAGTGAGCTTGGTTGACCACCCAACCATTTTGCATCATCACATGCCACCAAGGGATCCAAGGTGGCATGTTATCCTCCCCCTAAGCCCATGGGAAAGAGGCAACATAACCAACTAGCACTTAGGAAAGAAGAGATGCATATAAACACATTCCATACTTGGTTTCAACACAAAAAACAACAAATTCAACCAAGGAAAATCAACTAAGAAGCACCATGCTTCTTATTAGGGAAGAGGGGATGAAAATCCCATTTTTGTATCCAAAAACTCCATGTAAATCAGAAAATTTCACCTTATCTCTTCATAAAACAAACACCCCTTATCCCTCCATGCCGCCCCCTCCCCCATGAAGGCTTTTCAAACCCAAGTTTCCTTCATTGGGGGTAGGGATGGATTTCCAAACCAAATGGAAATCCATCCCTACCTACAAGCCAAATGTAGGTGGGTTAAACAAAAGAAAAATGCTTTCAAGCTTATCAATAAGCATAGAAAGTGACAAGGAGGAATTCCTCCCTCCAAAATCCAAACCCCGCAGGGTGGATGGAGTAACAAAAAGAACCTAAAAACATTCAAATTCTTCGGTTTCTTTGCCATCAAATCCATACAAACAATTACAACTCATAATCAAGCAATAAGTGAAGAGGTGCAAGATCCTGCCTTGCAATATTTAGCCCAAAACTAATCCAAATGCTCACCAAGAATCTAAGTGTTTTCCCAAGCTTTTTCCAAAACGATGCTCCCTAAAAATTTCAAAACTAAATAACCCCCTTCACCATGGACACAAGGGATTAAGAAGAGAAATATATCATTCAATCCAACCAATGGGAGGGTGATAAGTGTCACCCTCCACCAAAACTCCATCCAATAAACATCCTCCAAAATTGCATCAAAATTAAAAGGAGGAAACAAAAACAGACTCCAAGCAATCATGAAAATTTTCAATTTCACAAAAACATTCCCAAGGATCAAAACTCCATAAATTTGAAGTGTGTGGGAAGAGGCAATATGAGCCAATGGGCCTCATTGGCTCAGAAAATATCCTATCCCCCATAGGGATGGGAGTTAGAGCCTCTTTTCAAAGTAAATAAGGTCATTTTCTTTCCAATTACCCTTCCTAAATGCCACATTTTTCCCAAATCCGAGTTTGGGAAAATGTAGCCTTTAGGAGGGACAATTAGGCTCACCTAATCCATCCTAACGCTTACACAACATCCCAAGCCACACGGGATGCTAAAAGGCCACAAAAATGGGTAACATAAAACACAAGATAATACTAAACTATTGAGGGTTATAAATTTAAACATAGAATTATACACATGAGCATGCATCACAATGATAAAATGGGATGTCTTAATCAATAAGAGAGGAAAGGTTTGGCCTTTAGGGCCTTTTTGTGCTAGTTGGAATATTTTCCTTGAATCCCACGTTCTCCCATGACCAACTACCTATTACCTGCACACTCAAGGAAAACCTCATATCTATCCAATATGATAATCAAAATGCAATAATGGCATATTCCTTGAATTAAATAATCCATAAGTGCTCATACTATCTAAACAATATATCATAAAATGAATCATCAACATAGTAAGAAGATTAATGACCATGCATCAAGTATGAATCCAATAACAATACGATCGAGCTCAAATCAAATCATGATATAATCTCAACATAATAATTGATCAATGAAAAGTGGCATTGTGTGCCCCATAGACAACTTGTCAACAATACTTAGCTGACCTAGTGCTATAAAATAATGATATCGTGAAGTCAAAACAATAGAATATAGTAGTAATGTCTCTGTCAAAATAGATAGTGTAAATTCAATGAGTCCAAATAGCTCAAAATGAGAATATAGAAATAGGTGGGCACTACACAAATTAAGTATATGTATGTCACAAACAACTTGGGGATCCAGGGAAACTATGGTTCGGCCAATGTCGGGTTCACCAAATGATTTAACCTAAATGGTTAAATTTATAGGGGTAATAATCGATGACAAATTATCCTAATCAACTAGTTTCCAAAGCTAATTGCAACAATATCATGATAATACATGAATAAAGATAAATAATGATAGAAAAATGAAAAAAATATTAGTAATGAGAGGGAGAAGATTACTTAGTTGATATGTTGGACTATGTTTTGATATGGAATGCATTGGAAGGCTTCATCTCGACAATACATCCCACAAAGTTTCCTAGACCAAAGCATATGACATGGCCTAAAGCGTACAACCACTATGTCCCTTTTTGTATGCTTTTATTCCTCTATAATTTTAGCTTCAAACTTTCTTGGTTTGCACACTACTTTTTTATTTTCTCTTGTTTGTAACTTGGACCTTGACGTTATTTGATGTTGGTTATATAGGTGATTGAATCCTCATAGGTGAGAGATTCATACAAAAATAAATTAGTTGGGTTGTGGGCACCCCTATGCACCGCCGATGTCACCACTACTCCGAAGAGGGCTTAAACCTCACAATCATTCTTTCCTAACATGTGATATCTAGAATGTATGCAACCAAATTGATAATCATGACCTTGCAACAATGTAATTGTACTTGAACCTTTTTCTTAACTTGACTTGACTTTGATAATGTGCCTTTTGTGCTTACAAAGCTAATTGGATGAATGCCCAAAAATGACTTCACAAAGTATATAAAGATAAAGGGATTCTTAGAGTAGCTTTCCATGTGATCCATCTTAGTATTTTACCATTAGAATGCTAGGTGCCAAGTAGATAAAATGCCCTACCTTAATGAGATATGAATAACTTGCTTATATATGTATTTTGGATCTGGAAAACTTGGATAAAGCAGACTAGAATTGAACCAAATAATTTCAAATAAATAAAAGTACCGATTGGAGGGAAAGGGATCGGATTGGCGGTCATCCCATATTGTATGGGTGTTATGGCCCCTTTTGGGCGCTATGGTCTCAAATACATGTGCGAGTGATTTGAAAATTGGGATTGTAATATGTGAGGGTATATCCTAATTTGATGGATTAATATGACCGTTATGCAAACAAATAGGTTGTGTATGCAAGCAAGAATGAGTGAGATATAGCTAGGGATAACATAATTCACCAAATTCAGCAAATTTGGGCTAACAAAAAAAGTGTTGTACAATTATTTTTTTACAAGATATGAATTACATAAATGAGTTTCTATAGGTGAAGGTAATTAGAAAACTTAATACGACCTCATATCTAGTTTATGGTATTGGTAAGAGGGGGATGTTCTTAGAGTTGACCCAAGAGGGTCAAATGAATTCTTTAAAGACATATGGTTTTTAACCACAACTCACATTGAAACCAAGTTCTCGTCACTTCTATTTAGTGAATGATGCCTATCTCTATTATGTCACTAAATTTTTTGTTGATGAGTAATACAATGACATGATTTTAGTAGCTCTTACAATATAAATAACATGATGTGGAGTATTGTTTTGTTGTGAGCAACACACATCCATTTTATTTTTGAAAAAATAAAGGCCCATTGGAATTGAAAAATGTTTGATTGATTGGATTCTTAACTTAGAAAATATTGTTTAATAACATTCCTTAGGTTTTCTAGAGTTTTTTTCATTTGTGAAAGATATTTCATGGGTATGTTGAATGTTTGCAATACACAGGTAAAATAAGTTAAAATTTTATAGAGGATTTGTATTTTAACCTCCATTTTATTCATTTGATGTTCTAGTTGTATGACGGGGAAAAGGCGGAGTTCCCAGTTGGGTTCTCAAATGTAGGGATCAATCGAATTCTAGAGACATGATATAGATACCAAATGTGCTCATTGTTTACACTATTTTTAAGATTAACTTAAGATTAGAATGTTATGGAATAAACAACAAACTAAAAATGAATGTAAGGTAAAATTACTAGAAACTATCGTGACTAATTAACTTCCAACTATAGACACTCAATTTTGGTAATCCACTCTTTTACATTGTTGGTGTTGACAATACACTCTTGATAAGATAAACACAACCTTTATGTTCCCACTTAACACATTCCAAGGTATATTTTCTATCTTTTTATCCTTTCCCATTGAAATCTCAACAAATTATTAGATTAAAATGCATAAAATCCATAGACAAACATCAATTGACAAGGTCTGCAAAACTTCAAATTACATGTTTTCCATTCCTAGGAAAGACCATGTAGTTTGGTTAGGATTTTATATCCAGTAGTAGCCAAATTGTGCGTTGTTTCACCGACGTGTTCTCCAACTATGTTGTTAGTTTCATATTATCTACCATGTCTTTTACTCCCTTTGGGTTAGCCTTTCTTTGATAAATCACGTACAAAACATTTTTATTTCCAATCGGTACTTTTAGATGGTTATGGAAATCGAACTATGGCAAACCAAGTGCCCACAGGAGGACAAGAGTGCTTGGGCGCTAGTGACTGCTTAGATGCTCGAGATTTGATCTTTTCTAGGTGGAGGAGATTCGTTGTCGGTCTCTCTTTATCACTCGATTTGGATGTTAGCATTTTGATAATACCTATAACTTGTCAAATAAACCCTAGCTATCTACACATGCTCACAAACACGTGAGAGCTAAATGACATACGAAATTTTTGAATTCGGACTAACCCCGACGGTCACCCAATGAGTGAACTTAGTACCGAGCGTTGCACTACATTTTAGACTCCATGTAGTTCTTTGTGCTTGTGTGTGTAATGATGCCCTAGGATGCCCTTGTGAAAGTTGCATGATTATAGTGGGATAGATATAAATTTATCTAAGTATGCAAATGTGTGTAATGTAATAAAATGAACCTCCCCTCCCATGTTGTGTATGCATATTGTTGCAGCCCTTGTCCCTTGTATGAGTGTGTTAGATGGATGCCTTGTACTGATCTTGTGCCTTTGAGTGCAAGCTTAAGTGATGATAGATAATTATTATGATGATTGGCCCCTTATTTGAGAGCAATAACTAAGAATATATATGACTCCCTTGTTTGAATTTGTAATTGAAAACTAAAAGGTCAACCTCAAGTGTTCAAAGACAACCAAAAACAAAATATACCCAAAATATTAAGAAGAAGATAAAGAATTTTAGGAGCACCCATGAGGGATAGGAGTGCACAGGTGCTTCTATCCTAATCAGGCGCTAGTGTGCGGGGCCATAAAAGATAAATCGGTTAAGTACCATCAAGGTTGTAAGGTGTCTAATGTTAATAAAAGTGCAAGAGATATAGTAGAATTCCCAAAAGAAGTTATCAACCACTAGTTTTCTTGCTTAGGAATCATGTATACATGAATATGCTTTAAGACCTAGAAATATATCCAAGTGCATATATTTTGTGTCTACAATTAAGCGAGAATAACCTCTTGTAGCTAACCCTTACATCTTTTAGTGTACCTAATTCACTAATGTTAGATTTCACATAATCTAACAAGGGAGTAAACATTATGGTGAACCTAGATCTGATTAGATCTTAGCATCAACCCTAGTTTCCCTAGGGTTTCCATTTCCTTAAATTATATATTGATGTTCCTTCTTGGTCATTTAGTAAAATTAAATCTAAGATAAGGGCATTGTTGATCGAGATAGATAAACTAGTAAACATGCAAAATATAGCAAAATAAATACATGCTTGAGAGTGAAATATAAGAGCTATAGAATGACTCGGTTTGTAGAATCGTAGGTCTGGACTAATTTTGAGCTAGTGAATGATGTGGAAAGATAGATTTTGGGATGTATATGCTCTTTTCCGGAAAATTGTGATCCGAAAGTGAATGGAGAGTATCTTGAAAAGAGGACATTACCATCCAGACAGTATTGTCCAAACCTAATGGTAGTGTTATGGCAGTGAGTATGGAATTGGTTCTTTCAAGTTCACTTAATGTCACATTCCCTTCAATGTAGGTCACATTAGATTCACTTCACTTTTGATTTATCGCACTTTGAACTGCAAAAATAAACCCTAGTTACCCGCACATACTCAATTACACATTAGATGAATAAATAATGCATATGCTTAAGTCATATTGACCTTAGCATCACCCCATGTGATTATCTTGAATGATGCACTATATTTAAGACTCAATGTATTTCTAGTGTGTTTTGTGTGATTGGAATAGTGTTCATTGAGCTAGGTTTCTCTTGTGTCGATCCTGAAAAATAGAAGGCTATAACTACTTTGACCCGAATACGAGATGTGTGGGATGGAATTTAGAATAAGCCCTCTTATACAATGAAGTATGCAGTCCAATTTGAATTCCTTGATGTAGTATATAGAAAATATTATCTCCTTGTAGATGTATATGCCTCTTGAATGCTTTGCCCCCTAATGGATTTAAATAAGACACACACACACACACACACACACACACACACACACATATGATTATTTCGATTAAGTTTCGTCATTAACAAGTGAAAGGTCGACCCAGGGTGATAAAAAATACATGAAATAAATAACATCTGAAAATCAAAAAAAGAGATCAGGACAGAAGCACCCCAGAGGGGACAAAAACACCTAGGTGCTCCTTTCCCTAATGGGCACTTCTATATAGGGTGGTAGAGATAAATGTTCAATGAAATCTAAGTTAAATAGGATGTTGGCTAATATGCAAACTATAAGGTGTAAGTCCAAAAGCAGATAAGTAACAAAGATTGAAAACACTATCAAATTAAAACAAGTGTTGTTAATGACTAGTTCTCTTACTTAGTAATCATTCATATAAATGAAATATTTAGAGGCTGTGTACATAACAAATGTGTGATTTAGTGAATACACTCGGTTCTATCATATTATTTCAAATTGTGTATGCATTCTTCTTATACCCTCCCGACATAGTGCTCAACTTACCAATTAACCCATTGAGTATATTGAAATTTCTCCTCCTACTTGTAAGCATTATAGCCTCGTGGATTCTTCTCCATTACATATTGCTATCAATTTGTCTATGCTTGACCATGCCAATGAGTCCCATTACATGAAATTGAAACTCATAGTGATCATTCTTATGATTACAACCATGATGGTGATAATGGTGTGGATCATGAACAAGTGGAACTTGTATCTCGTTTTTGTGAACAAATTCATCAAAATCCCCACCACATTGATCCTATTATCAACATCCTTATTTCCACTAAACTTTCTCGTGATCATAAATCTAGTGAAGAATCCCTTTTTAGGTGGTTTCAACCCTCTTCCACTTTTTGACATTTTTATTGCTACATCTATAATGCCTACATCCTGAAGGGCACCTCATCGTTCAATACTCAATGCTTTATGCCTCTTCCTATAACCACTATTTTTATTCACATCATATATCCACCCTTAGTGGTTCACACACTTCTTCATCTAGCACGTGAGCTCTTCAAGCCCTTATTCATACACCACAAACTCAATTTTTACAATTACAAGAAGGTGCATTTGATTCTTCTCGTGATATGGATTCTACTTAGTTGATTCACAATACAATTGTGCCCAAGATGGTTTCTTTCCCTTTTCCGATTGGTTTTATTTTTCCTATACTCCCTCTTTACGATGGAAAAAGTGTTCCCGTTGAGCATCTTCGATCCTTTCTTGCGGATTTCTTTTATTATGCCTATCATGACATCTTGTCCACCAAGCTCTTTCTTAGGAGTTTAAAATATTTTGCTTTGACAATGGATCTACGATATCTCCACACATTATGTCCTCTCTTTTATTTCTTTGGAAAATCAATTTTTGGCACAATTCTCTATCAACATTGGGGAAAAAGTTTCTTATGCACAACTATCTAAATTACAACAAGGATCTAATGAACCTATCAACGATTATGTCTTATAATACAAGACCATGCTTACCAAGATGAGCAATATCTTTGTTGATAGTGAATTACAAGACCTATTCACACAAATATTGCTTTCTCCTTTGCAAGAATCGGTCCTATTTGATAAATTTTGATCTTTTGACCATCTATGTCATATGCTCAAGGATCACGAGCTAAGTTATTACATATGAACAAACTCAAGTACGTTTTTAACATTCCTATTACATCAAATTCTAAATTTCCAAGCAAACTCACATTCAAAAGCAAGACTAATGATATTAAGGTTGCTTAAGGACACTACCAATATTATTTCTCAACCAATTTATAACTCCAACCCAAACGTCGATAATTTAATCGCTTGCCTTGCACCCCACACATTATATTGAAATAATTGCTTGAGTGTAATCTGTTGGTTTCTCAAACGTGCACCCGCATCTCGAGATATCGAAAGGGCCAGGTGTTTGAGACCACAATGGAACCGTCCCATAGTTGTGGGACCTTGCAAGCTTGGGACGGATCTCCAGAGAAGGTCGGTTCCTCTATCTATTTCTCTTTATTTACTACTACTCCTAGTGTTGGAAGGGGAAACTAAGCTAAAAATGCCAAGGTAGCGAGGAAAGAAGGATAACATGAAGTAAACTACACTAAAAGGTGATAGCACCCAGAAAGACAGATGAGCACTATCTATTATGAGCGAGAATGACAGGGGAATGCGTGAAAGAAGGCTAGGCACGAGTAGCACGACAAAACACATATTCACCGATTGTTCTCATGGAACACGGCTAAATATGGAACTGAGGGGACTGAAGTAGCACAACCAAAGACACAACTCAAAAGCAAAGGCAAGAAGAAGGAATGCAAACACGTTAGGAAAAAAATAGTCACAAAGCGATGCTTCTATTACATCCAAAAATGCCTGGAGATTTATTCTGATGATGAAGGAGGTCGATATCCATATGAAAGAGCCAAACATAGAGGTCTATAACTCAAAATACGAAAAGTATGGAGTCTTTAGCAAAAATGCGTAAGGATCCAGTGTCCAACATAATAAATGAGCCTTGCTCTTACATTTATAGATGAATCCATGGAAGAAGAAGGGAAAAGGAGGGAAAACCTGAATTGGAAACACAACCACCAACAAGAAGTATTCAATGTCTGCAAATCTGCTTGGAAATTAGTGAAGTACGCTTCTCCATGCCTGTTTGACGTGTTGAAGACAAAGGAGGGAGGATCATAATAAATTGGGTGGTTGGAGAAATCGGGACCATCGCCCCTCAATGCCCACTACGGATCCACTCACAATCTGTCATGTCTACATTGATTTATTGTTCGGTGCCTCAAAGGAGGGGGAACGGTGGATCATATCGAATTTGATCCGGTTGTTGAGGCAAATAGATCTGTATTAATGGCACGAAGATGCTTCTTCATTTTCCCCACCTAACCTCTATAAAATTAAAGTTTCGAGATCTCCATGGCATGAGACAAGGTGAGATCTTTCCAACGGTGCCAAATTTATCGGATTTCGATCGGTGAGTCAAAAGATATGCCCATTTGAAATTTGAATCGGGTCTGTACAAAATGGCGGGAACCAGCTACCAAAATGGGCCCCTTTTGAAATCGGACACGTGGAGGGTTGGCGCATGTCTGGGGTTGCCTTTGTATTTTACTTTTGAAGTTGCGTTGCACTGACACTTGGCATCTTCTGTGGCTCGCTCATTTTCCTCATGTTTTGGCTAAGTCCTTTGCTCAGCAGGGTCATATATCTGATCGGGGACACGCGAGGCCTGGCGCTTGTTTGGAAACCTTCCCCCAATTTTACTCTTGAATTAGCGTTGGGCTGACACTTGGCTCCCTCCACTGGCATGCCTCTGCTTTGACTATTCAACCCCACCTGTCCCTTTCTTTAGACCTGGGACACGTGGAAGGTTGCGCTCATTTGGAAACCCGCTCAGGATTTTTCCTTTGAAGGAGCGTCAGATTGACACGTGGAATCCTCCACAAGCTCTTGGACTTTTCAATGGCCGCTCTTACTTTTTCAGCCCCTGAACACGTGGTGAGCTGGCACTTGTTTGGGAATCACCTTTTGGGTCGCGCTTTTGAAATTGTGTTGATGCAACACGTGGAGCCATCCGCAGACTCTCTATACTTAGTCGATTTTGGGCCCGCTCTATCTCCCTCTGTTGACTCTGTTGGACCCTAGACACGTGGAGAGTTGGCACTCATTTGAGTCTCATGCACTTTGGACCCAACCTTGGTGTTGTGTCGTTGAGACACGTGGAGGCTTCCGTCGGCACTCTTATACTTAGTTGATTTAAATGGCCGGCTCTGTCCCCTTTTCGGACCTGGGACACATGGAAGCCTCGCGCTCATTTGGGAGACTCGCTTTTGATTTACCTTTGAAGATGCATCGAGCTGACGCATGGCAGCTTCCGCCGGTTCTTCCATACTTAACCAATTTTGGGCCCACTCTCCTTTTTGACCTCTGTTGACCATTAGCTACGTGGAGGGTGGCGCAAGTTTGAGCCTCCGCTCAGGATCCTACTTTTGAATGAGCATCGTTTGGACACTTGCAACTTCGGTTGTCACTCCATACTTAGCCAATTTTGGGGCTTGTTACGAGTCATTTACTGAGCCCGACAACTTTGAGCCTTTCCCCACTTCTCTCCTAAGAGCCTCTGGTTTCTCCATTTCCGAGTCTGTATGAAACTTGACTGTTGGATTTAAATGTGAGCTCACAGGATAGAACCAACCCTTAGGTTTTCTTCTGTGCGGGGTCGTGTTTGACCAAATCTGTCAGGGGGAAAATTTGGGATAATAGTAACCTCTTGTCTCTCCCTCCACCATTTGAGGTTATTACGAGTAAGCCTCAAAGTAATAGTTTCGATGCCAATGCTTTCGATGTCCTAACTAATAGGTGTCTCAAGCTTCATCACATCATCCAAGATATGATAAACTCAAATGTTATCTAATGGAATGAGCCCACTTGAATCTTATATGCCAACCAATGATAATGTCAAACTAAAAATCTTCAATGATCCACTTCCTAAGCATAACAATGAAAAATCTACTTCTAAAGTGCACAATACTTATCGTGTGGTGCCACCACCACCCTCTTATGATCACTCATTGGATTGATGCTTGGAACTATCATTCACTCATCGTCTTCTACACTACTTATCACTTAAAATGACTCTCGTGTAGATGACACGCTTGTCTCGACACCCTACCCATCCATGTCTCTATTAATCAATCCCTTCTTTGTGGTGTTTTAGTCGATCCACATATCAAAGATAATATACAATCTTTCACACTACATCAATATCTTGGCATTTCAACACAAAATATTGCATTTAATACCAATCCTTGTTATTGACGTATTACTCTCCCTATCAATGTTGGATCTATTACTACACTAGTTTCATTCTTGATTGTTGTTACTCTTAGTTGTAGTGCATTATGTTTAGGTCTCCCTTAGCTACGTTCTCTTAGGGATATTCCATCGATCATTCACCAATGTGTAAAGTTTATTCATAATCAACAAGTTGTCACAATTAGAGGTGTTCCCTTTAAAATTCCCTCTCACAAGTTTCTTAGTCATTCTTCCATAATTCTTATTCCTAACCCTAATGCATCAACGGATAAGTCGTTGGCTTCACACAATGTCCTCTTGCAGCTCTAGCACTCTTATATTCCTTCTTAATTCTATGGTTTTATCCACTATATCTAGCAACTCTATCCCTTCTAGGTTTCTTGATAGGCCTTTGGTTTCACACACTGCTTGTCACTCATGGCTCTAGCTCTCCTAGGTATTTTGCTAGGCCTTCGGTTTCATGCATTATTCTTCGTGGTTCTCCCCCTCATCGGGTCCTATGTATGTCCTCTAGTGCACAAGCTCTTTCTACCATTTATCACAAGCATTCTAGTTCCCATGGTTCATCCGGGAGTATTCACTCTTCCATCCCTCCATATAGGTATTACATTTCATACTCCTCATCTATCTCCATTGTCTCTCAAGCCTTTTTTGGAAACCATCATGACTATTGTGCCACTTACATTTGATTCAAATTCTTCTACATAGTTGATGCCTACGCCTCTATCCTTTTTGCTATTTGTTTCACCTCCTTATGAAGTTCTTATTAGACACTCAATGTTACCCTCCTTTTTGTACATAGCTAAACATTTTGAAAATACAAAAAAATAGCATGGTTTCAAAATACAAAAAGCATTAACATGGTTTCAAAATACAAAAAGATAAATATATTTACAAAAATACAAAATCGGGACTTGTACACCTCACTTAAGTTGTTAGAACTTTACATTATACATTATGTTTTTCACTTGAGTTTGATAAATAACATGCTTCATTATTGTTTACACACATGTTCACGTGGTATATTGAGCTTGATGCAGGACATACACAAAGCGTACACATAATAGATGTTGGTCATCCTTTTATCCATACTTCCTATACATCTAGGGAAATTTATTCTACACTATGCACAAGTGCTATTGTTCTATTATAGTTCCTTTATACTTCTTCATTACGCTTGATTACATATATTGTGTACATGTTATTTTTAAGCTAACAGGACTAATGCATGTGTCTTGTGCAACATTAACACCTATTATTTCACATGTATTCCTCTATATCATTTAATCATGTTTTGACACTCTTATTTTTCATGCATACTTGTTTTTATGTGTGTTATTACTTTTTTGTTTCACTGATTGTGGCCTATGTGCTATTCTTCTCTTGTGACATTGTGGGTATCCCATGTTTTTCCTCTAGGCATATCTTGTTTGCAAGCCTACGTGATTTGATTTTTCTAGTAAGACAATGGGTGTGCCATGTGTTTGGCTCTACACATTTTGTGTGTCATTCTTTACATACGTCTAGCATCTGAATTCCCTATTGTTGCACTTGTCTTCTCGTACATATATTAGTATTATTTTTGTTATTGTCTCTATTGTTTCAGGTTATTTTTATCTTTTTATTATTGTTTGTCATGGTTTCCACCATTTAGAAAACCTTCCTTTTTTCAAGTGTATGTTCTTCAAGGTGGCCACCTCCTCAACATTTAACACTCTCCTAGAACACCTAAAAATCTAGTACATGGTACATATCTTTTCTTTTGATCCAAAGGCTCAACAAGGTTTTCACACATGCCTCAAAAAATAGACATTCATTCGGGTATATTCTACACCTACAAAAGACACAAGTAGAAAATTATGGTAACATAACAATACATACGAGTACTGAAATAATCAAAAACACATCCAAGCACATAAATACATAAAAATATGAAAAAACTCATAAACATATAGTTTGGTCATGACTATATGGTACATTCCTACCCCTTTCACATGGTTTTTCCTAGGGGCGGTTACACCAACTTTCTTAGCAACCTCATAATTCCATCTTCAAATACAACTTTCTATAAAAAAATCATATCCACTCCACTAAGTCTAGATTAGTTACAAAGGGCCTCACGCACTTCACTCCTTCACCACGACATTTAGATTCTACAACAATTTTAAGAATCTTGGGGGAATGGGTTTCCTTCATCTAAATTTTAGTACATTACAGTTTCTATTAAATTGTGTGGTACATGGGAAGGCCATGGAGGCACTCATTCTCTTTTACTAATTGCCCTTTATCGAATCAAGTATATATCTATTTGTAACGATATGGCATGTGATATTACGGAAGGTATCGAAGTGGCTAATTTCTTCACATGTAGTCCTTCCTTTTCTCTTGCACTCAAAGGGAAATATATCAAAGTTTTTGAGTGTATTTAATGTGTGATCTTCTTCCTTAGCATGTCGTTTCAACATGCCATTATTCTTCTTTTCTATTCTACATTCCTTGTTAGTTTGTATGCACCTAACACTCTGGTTTCTCCTTGGAAAATTAGGGATTGATCACCCCCAATCCTTCAAAGTGAGCTCAACAATGCAAATCTTCAAGTATAAGCAAAGAATGGAAAAATCTCCCTCCGCAAAACAAATAGGTGTATTCCTTCCATGTTTTTCATATTTTTATTTCACTTTGTGTAAATGAAAATCTTATGTATTACATTTTACATTTGAGTTAAAGTTTAATTCTTTACTATGGACATTGAATACACTCTATGTTACAGGGTTTCATCATGTAGCGTGCTAACACCAACATAAAAAGAATCTACAAAAATAATTATATACAAATATAAAGTGCATCTACACGCTCGGATATCTTTTCCTTTAAGCATGTATTCATTTCATACTTAAATGGAGCAAATGTAGACTAAAATTTGGCAATTCACTCTTTGACACTATTGGTTTTGAAAATACACTCTTGTTAAGATAAACACAAACTCTGCATTCCCACATAGAATATTTTGAGGTATCTTTTCTAGCTTGTTTATCCTTACACATTGACATGTCATCAACATCTAAGAGTACAACACATAAAATCCATAGGAAAACTTCACATTTCTGTTTTCCATACAGGAAAGGTCATACAATTTGGTTAGGAATTTTATATCCAATCTTGGATGACATGTAAGGGTTTTCACCGACATGTCATCAAACTTTGATTTTAGTTTCATATTTTTTTTAGGTCTTTTACTCCCTCTGGGTCATCCTTTCTTTTATAAATCACCTACATAACCTTGTATAAGCAAGTAAACATTACCTCATTTTATAACCTAGAAATATGATGTCCATTACATCGATACACTCACTTCCAACACTTACAAAAGGCGTCATAAGCTCTCTAAATATTGCAAAATCACATCTCCATCCATTAGGGTAATAATCTCTATAAGCACAAGCTTCTTATTAGGTCAAGGAGTCTTATCATCTCATCTACAAACACTCAAACATCCCTTCTCCAAGTATTTTAACAATAACCAACCTCAACCCAATATTTTTCAAATAAAGTTGTCAAATTTAATTGCATTCATTCATATATCACATGTTAGGTGGAAAATGGCATGCGATTTGAGGCCTCTTGAGTAGTGTTAACATCGGCGGTGTATGGTGGTGCCTGACAACACAACAAATGTTTGTTTCATAGGGTCTCTCCCACCCATGGTTAGGGTTTGAGACCTCATTCATGATGTTTAGAGAGATTTGTTGCATGATCAACAACTAGATTTGATATTGATAGACATTTATAGATATGTGACCATCTCAAAATTTTGTAGAAATAGAATTCAAGTAGGTCCAAGATTGTACGAAAGGTCAAGTACATATAGTATGGTCCTAATAGAATTTTACGGTCCCATACCGAGTCAAATTTTTATCATAGTTCCATATACAAAGCATCCTTAGTCATAGATCTCCTTATTCCAACAATATGTACACTCAAAACTTCTCAAAACCAATTTTAATCAGCTAAGTGCATTCATCATCTTGTGTTTTCAAACTGAATAACCTCCTATAACTAACCATTACATCCTTTAGTGTATATAATTCACTAATCTTATATTTTACATAATCTAACAAGGGTGTAAATATTTTGGTGAACCCAACTCGTGATTCAATCTTAGCATCAACCCTAGTTTTCTTAGGGTTTCTTTTTCCTTAAAAGTATATGTTGATGTTCCTTCATGGTTCTCTCATATTATTTCAAATTGCATATTCCATATTCCTACTTCCTTCAACTATAATGTTCAATTTACCAATAGACCCATTGAACATATTGACCTTTCTCCTCCTACTCATAAGCATCGTAGCCTTGGGGTTCTAGAAATATGCTTCGTTGTCAAACCCTAAGTGTCACACAATCACGAAACCATCTAAAACCATCTCAATGGAACTCAAAACCTAATGATAGGTAGAATACTATACAATAAAGTTAATGTTTGGGTTAAAGTACAATTCTTGCATCGCCTACGTCAATATTACTTAGAAGAGGCCTCAAACCACACATAGTTCTCCACCTAGCATGTGATGTGATATGTGTGTGTGTGTGAGAGAGAGAGAGAGAGAGTGCATTTAGTTCACAACTTCAACCAATTTGAACATTATTGAAATGGTTATGCTCTTACTAAGATATTGAGTAGAGGTATATTTGAGTACTTGGAAATGAGGGAAATTGAACTCCACCTAATTTAGTGCTTCATAAGCGTAGTAGTGGCTACCATAGTGGATGTGCATTAAAGTTTGGAATTTTTAGGGAGCCTTGGGTTTCTTTGTACCTTTTGAATGTATTTGCAATGATTGTGCCAAGTGATTGTTATGTTCTTTCTAAGTGTTTGAATGAGGTTATATAACCTTTCTTACATAGTGATCGAAGGTAATTTTTATATAAAGGATGACATAGGAAGATTAAAAGACCCAACAAAGATAATGAATTTAAAAGTAGATTTAAAATAAATGTCAGGTCCAAGACCATACATGTTGGCCAAGACTAGATTCCACATCATAACCTTATTGTATGGTTTTGTAAAGGGAGATGGTGGATGGAATCAAGAAGTTGCATCATTATGGATAAATTTTACACATTGAAGTTATAAATTTATATTTATAAAGTTTCAACACATCAATTTGTAATAACAAGAAAGTTAGGAGAGAGATCACAAGATGTAATGAGTGGGGATAGAATGTAAGTGTTTGTCTTAGCAAAAAAACATAGTCATAACCAGTAGTGTTAAAATGATAAATTACAAAATTTTATTTCATACATTTTCACCCATTAAGGTATGAAAAAAATTACATGCTTACAAGAAAATGATACATGAGTGTGTAGACACACTTCGTCATTTCTCGAATATTTTTTTGTCTAGATGTGATCCATAGACTAGGTGGATATTACACACTAAGTTTCACCAACATGGATCCTATACATTCCTCACAATTCCCATCATTCATCAATATAATATTTGCTTTCAATTTGCATAAATATCCATTAAATGTGCTTTAGAAATGAACTAGGAGTGTTGCATAATCAAATAAATACTGAGAAATGAAAGAGAGAAAAATGGAATAAAAGAGACACAAGATTACCCTAGAGAAACTCAAATTGAGAAAACTCCAGCAAGAGTGAAGCAATGCTTCCTCATCTCACTATCATGTCTTTAAGTACAAGCTTATTGCCTTAGCAAGGCCTCCATGAACACTATGATGTTCAAACACTCATACAAACTCTGCAACTCACTCACTTACACCTTCCTTTCACACTCCAATTCAGAAAACCACATATGATCAAGAATAAAAAATACTTGGAATCTCTTCCTTTCCTTACAAATACCTTCCCCACATATATAAATTTGACACCAAGGAGAGCTCGAAATAGAATCCCAAAAGACTTGGAAATTAAAGAGGAACCGTATGCACTCGTTTACTCTTTCCATACTTTCCCACGTGACAGAACCGTTGCTTTCCACAAAAGAGCGGTTGCAAAACTACCACTAATGGCTGAAATACTATCGGGCGGTTGCGCAACCGCCACTCTGGCTTTAGGGGTGGTTCTGTCACCATACAAAGTCTGCTACCTTTCGGAGGCCATAAATTTTGCATATGAACTCGAAATCGGGTGTCATTTTTTTAACTTGCATAATTTTTCAAGAGGAACACAAATATGCAATCAAGTTTTGATTTTGATGACATATTCATAGTGTTTAATCCTTTGCACTAAAACCTATCTTCTTTGAGGTCTCATGGTTTCACAACTTCATCTTGAACCCTGTTTCATGGTTACATCCAACAAGAGCCATAGAAATAATGTTAAGTGATAAAAAGTTACATAATCACAATGGTGATTTTGTTAGCTCATGATGCTAACATTATTGATCCAAAATTCATATCATGCCTCCCCAATTAGAGGATTTTGGTCCCCAAAAGCTTAGGAACTCATATGGTGAGGAATTTTCTTCCCCCACTTCTTGAACCTCTCTTGTACCTAGAGGTGCATACACTGAAATACATTATCTGTCATGTGAAATTCTTGGTCCACATTTTCATGCCCTTGAGGTGGGTCCTTCCCTTCCTTCCATGTGTGGAGATAACCTGGTGGCAACTGCATCTCATGCTCCTTGTCAAAAGAACAACTATGGAGATCCTTACATTATTTTTATCTTTCAAAATGAGAAAAGAAACCTTCCCACTAACATTAAACAACTTGGTTACCTTGAGTGGAACTTACCAAGGAGAGATTATATTTTCCTTCATAGGAGTTTATGGTGTAGTTTTCCCATCCTTAACCAACCGATATTGGTTCAATCTCCTCCTAATAGAATCTCTTACATATATATAGGGAATTCTAAAAACCAAACATAAAATGTCAATAGGTGCAACATCTACAACAACTTCATCAATGAAATGTTCATTTATTACAAACTTGACTTTGCATTGTTTAGAAACCCTTATCTCTACTCCTTTTTCACCCATCCTAAAGCATAAGTATTAGTATGATCATAAATCTCTGCTTGCCCACTTAACACTATATAGATCCAATCAATGAATACTAAATGAAAACAAATCATAAACATCTATTAAACTTTGATAAAAGAACGAACTCACAAATAAATCCATAGAGATTCCTCCAAACGTTTCCAACCTAATTAAAATAAGGTTTATTACAAAGTGTTATAGTAAAAATGATGGGAAACAACCACATCTGCAAGAGTCTGCATGTAATGAGAGATTGCAAATTAAATAGTTTACAGACAACTAAAAATACTACAATACTACAAAAAGTCCCTATCAATTGAAATTCCGAAACGAAAGTGTTTTCAAAAATAAGACAGAAAAGTGAAGCCACACTTCTTTGATTACTTGCATGTATTGCAAGTCTTCATTTCAATTTAGGGTACAGGCAGGACCACTTTTTCAAATTGACTTCACATGTCCACGTATCCTCACTCTTATACATGTTGTAGGTAGGCATTATTTGGTCCTAAAAGAATTCACCATTTGCTATGTAACAATTAATTAAGAAGGTTTCAATAAATGTCATTACATTTAATGAGTAGCTTTTAGCTATATATTGTAAGTAGGCGGTACTTGGTTCTATAAAATATTCACCCCTATGCCGCATAGCGAAAGGGAATCCAAAGTTACTAGGAAGTCGGCTGTAATACCCTTAGAATTGGCTTAGTTTTGTTGCTAATTGATCCACTCGCGAGTATTGTGTTGCATCTCCTCAAAGATTGTATAGGGGCTGTATCAATTGCAATCGGTCTCATGTCATTATAGGCAGTGTAAATCTAATTGTTTCCGTGTGCAAGGGCTGAAGGCGAGTCTAGAGTCCTGCTTTAATAACCCTGTATGGTCTAAGGTAATTCTTAATTGAACTCCCTATCTGCATATGAATCAAAAGAACATGTTTGAATTCAGAGTGAAGCAAGCAACCAAAAGAGTTAGCAGCGTCATGTACCCAAAAACACAAGCATTAACAATTGAATCTTTTCTAGCAGTTTCTGGACATGATAAAGAAAACCATATAATCAGGATAGAAATCCAATCCCATGCAGCCGATAAAAATATAATGCTAGTGCAATACAAGATTATTGTAAATTTATAATACATTCTTGTATTGCTAGGTATGATCTTAAATTGAACCTAAGAGTAATTCAGAACGATAACTACCCAAAAATTATAATAAAAATGATTATGCATTTCTGATGAGGTGTTGACGGGTTGGTACAGTAGGCTGGTTGTTTCCCACTCCACCTACAGTCAGCTCTCCCTAGTTGCATGCTCTATTGGGCGGAATGATCTTGAATTGAGGCTAGTTATGGCTGAATTGAGGCTAGTTGGGGACTGCGATCCCCTGTTGTGTCCCAGGTGAACGCAAAAGGACCCTGCCAACCCTTGTTTACGGATTAAAAAAAATGATTAAAACATTTGTATAGGAAACTATAACCTTAATTAATTCTGAACAATTACTGCACTGATATTAATAAACATTTTAATCTGAATCTAATCATTTTTCATCTACTTTGGATTTCGGTATTGTACAGAAGCACCAATGCATGATTGATGGCATATTCATATGCTACAAGAATTGTTTATTGATGGGATTGTACTTGTTGCTGCGATTTCATTATTTGTGTTTAGGGCACTATATTTATTATCAGGTATTATACTTCCTGAAGAATGGTGGAAGCTATTCTCCAAATAGAATGCACCGCCCTATGTCCATGCCCCATAAAATGCACCATATAACAAATACATCTCCATGCATGGGTGGGACTCACGCGTCAACAGTCAAATCACAGGTTTATTGCTTTTTGAATATATTTGTTTGAAATCAAATGGTTGCATGTGAACAACTACAGCTGGACTGGTGGGAGCGTGTGCTAGCAAAGGAGGGGTTTGTGGTTCGAATCCTATCAACTGCTGCAAGGTGCTTTCACACAGTGTTGAAAAACACACTGTGTTTCAACAGTGCTGAAAAACAGTGTATGGAAAAAAATCGAACTGTCGGGGACGCATGCCACGTGGCAGCGGATGGTCATCGATGAATGAATGTATGTTTTTATGTGTGTGCGGTGCATTCTATCGGGAGAATAGCCTCTGCCCCCAAAAGAATAGGGTTATATGCCTGTCCCTTGACCAGATATTTCCAAAAAGTCTGTTCACAATGGTTAAACTAAAAGTTAAACTAGACTAAAAATAAAAATAAAAAAACAAGAGACTACAAAGATATCACAAGTGCACATTACCCAAATAATAAATAATAACAAAAAATCTTTGAAAATATATTACAAGTGCAGATTATGTTGCCAGTTCAATACCTACAGAAGTAGTTTTTATCGGCTAGATTGTGACAAGCAAGAGGACAACCAATTTAGAAATCAAGTAAAACTTTCCTTTGAAGGAATATTTAGGATTTGAAAAAATAGTAGTACAACAGTTGGAACTGTCTTTTCCCAGAGACAGAATTGAACATAATCCTCGAGCATTTCTACCTTGACTAGTGACATTCAACCACTTCATAGAAATGTGAATGGTAAACTAAATGAGCAGAAATGAACTGGTTAAATATAAATCAATGATGATATATGTAAACCAGATCAGATAAATTTCAAAGTTCTTACTTGGAAGATTAGAGTAATGCCAGCCTGTTCAGATGTAGTCCCAAAAAGGTGAATATGATGCGCATGGACATTGTCCATTTCCTATGATGTATGTTTTCCATGCATGATACCACATCATGCCAGAAATGGATGTGCTTTTCCTTTTAAGCATTCACATTTTGTAGAAACATCTGAGAAACTTTCAATCTATTAAAACAAGGTCGCTAAAATAAACTAAGGGAGCCCAGCTATCAATCAAATGACTAAATCGTTTAAATCAACCCTTGTCGCTGCAAGTCAGTGTAAGTCTTCTTGTTGTAGATGTTCCCCTCCTGATCCTCATATTCTTCCTCTAGGTCCGGCCGCCATTTGTTGAGCCCTTGTCTTTCCTGTATTCTTTCCCACAAAGTCTTTGCTTCCTGTAGAAAATGGAAGGAAAGAACCAGTCAATCTAGAATATATTAGCGAACAATCAACAAATCAAAGCATTAGAAAGGTATAAAAATTAAAATTCACAAAAACTTTGATGTGCGACTAGTTGGTTGATTGCTTCATTTGGAAGAAAATGATACTTTGCACACAAAGATGATTACTTCTATAGAAGAACCAGGAACAAGAACAAATTAGCCTTCAGTTGGGTGCATAATGCAGATGAAAAGAAGGAACCTCAGTGCAGAGAATGAGGCTCTATACCAGAATAAATGTGAGATGGAGCATGACATCAAAAATGAAACAGAATTCCCAGTGTCTCGCAGAGACTCAAAAGACTTGCTCATGTACTATATTACATACAAAAATAGAGAAATTTATCTTTTATAAGAAAGAACCCCTCCTAGTAATGGACACCTTATATAATTGAAACACCCATCTAAAGTAACAGACATTCCATCACTCCTTTTTATAGAAGAATCCACTTAATTACATGCTAAAAAGGCAACATAGTAATATACATAGAATCCTAATGACACATCCTCAATAAGAATCGAATTAAAAGTTTTTTTAAAAACAAAAGTAACTTCCAAATCAATATACAAGAAATACTAAATAGAACAAACCTTAATTGAGGTTATCTCATTGAAGTTCTTGGTATTTGGTATCCCAAGGCAACGCATTCCATGCTGATGACGCCACTCCTTAAAATGCCTTTCATAAGCCCTTCTGCCCCAATAGCTGTGGTTACCACATATTTCACATTTGAACTCCTGATATCCAAAAGGAAATGAAACGTCTATATTACACATTTTGAAGACAGAAACAGAAATAATTGCCAATATGATCAACCCAAGAAGTGCAAAGTTGAATCGGTGGTTCAAATCACTTGGATTCACATGCAGGAAACATACCTGACCCAGACCATGAAGTTTATAGAGCCAGTATGGAATTGGCTTTCCATCCCATCCATAGGTAATTTCAAAGGGTTGTAAAATTGCTGATCATCTTCATCGCTCTCACTCTCAGCTTGTATTTCCTCCTGCAAAGCATACATGTTCATTGAAACAAGATTAGCACCTTTGGTTAAAATTTCCATCTGTAATCCTAAGTCCAGTCCAATTGATTTCCTAATTTGCTCCTCACCCTTCTACTTGTGTACAATAGGGTGCATGCTAAATATGTCCAATACTACATACATGCAAAGTTAAACACGCAAACTTACTTATTGTGTGCTTAGCATAGTTACCAAATCTGGCCGGATCTGCACAAAATCCAGCCGGATCCGGATTTTCAACCGACCCGGATAAATTCGGTCTAGGTCGGCCCTAATTTAGGAATTTTTATTTTTTTACATTTTTTGTAGTTTTCTGGAAAAACAGTCAACTATCAACCCTATATATTAAAAAATATAACATTTTACATTACATTATTGAAGTTTTTCATTGTATTTGTCAAATTTTCATATTTATAAAATTCAACTCATATATATTTCGGACCGGATTTTTCCAAACTTTTTCAAGAATTCGGATTTTTGGATTTTTTTCCCCTCCCAAACAGATCTGATTTCTGGACCTGGTAACTATGGTGCTTAGGCATGTGCTCAATCACTTTTCCATATGTAATCAAGGGATTCCATAATATCACAGCACAAATTTCAGAGATACATGAAAAAATACAGCTTACTTTTGACACAGAAATACCCCATTTATTTGGGCATTAAAGAACATAAACTGAAAGTAGGCATCAACTGGAGACCTGTATGTGTGTGAAAATAGGGGGTGGCGGGTCAGGGATGCATATGAGAAAGGGAAGGAAAGGAAACATCTGCTATGCCTGGTACTACTCCACATTGTAGGGTAGCTAGCATATGAGGCATCCCCGTTCTTTCAGTATGTAATCACGGGATTCTGTAAGACCACGGTAGTGTAACAAATTTCAGACGTACATGAAAATAAATGCTTTCTTTTGATGGCCTTGCAGGCTTTCAAGATGGGAATACCCCATTTATTTGGTCTTCTTTGGGGATAAAAGAACATACACTGAAAGTAAGCATCATGATCCACTCTCACACACACATTACAAGGTAGCTTACATCATATGAGACCACCCCATACTCCCAGTAGGGAGACACCTTACTGTGCTACCATTATATGAGGCATACATATCCTATCCCCATCAAGATTTAAAAATGTAAACCCCTTCGAAGATCAATAGTTCTCCAGCCAGGCACACTCTCAGAGAGAGAGAGACACTCCAGAGTAAGAAATTGAAATGGAGATTTGAGAGAGAGAGAGAGAGACTTCCGGTTAGAAGAAACTGGAATGGAGATTGATAAGCCTCTAACTCATGGTACTTCCCAGAAAAGACTTCGTATATTATATGAGCATTGCACTTTGTGACAGTGCAACTCCTGAACAGTTTAAGAAGTCATATACAATTTTGAAACCTAAGCAGAATTTTGGACTTATCGCGGAAGTCCTCCAAAGTTACTAAAATATTTACTTTGATTGTAAGCATTATTCAAAACCTTAGTATGTACAGGCTCCATCAGTGAACTCCAGTAGACAGTACCAAACCAAAATGATCATTTCTTAATGTCATTATAATGGAAAGCTAAGTCACGAGGTTCAAATTTACGTTCATGTTGAAACAAAAGTATCTTGTTATCATTTAAATTTTCTATAAAAAAATCATAAATATGTCAGAGGAACAAAGTAGAGAGAACATTCCTTTCTCTGCTTTCACTTGGTATATGCATATATACTCATATTTAGAAAATAGTATAAAATCGTTACAAAAGCTTCCAGTGTTTAAAAAATGGATAAAATTCGCATAAATGTTTAACAGGGATTAGGTTCAGCAAAGTTCGACAATTTTCCATGAAATTCGGCATACCTTGTGACATAGGTGAAAATTTTAAAGTAATGAAGGGATACATACAGTGAAAAGCAGAGTCCACAAGGAACCATCTAGGCTAATAAGGTAGAAGATCAAAAGAACATGTGGCCTGGCCTTATAAGAGACTATTCCCGAGCCTTAGAAATTACTCATTTATTTTCACCAAAAGTTTCTACGTGGATATTTGGCACCATTTCCATGTTTTTCAACATCCACCTTGTCTCCCACTCGCTATCAAAAGTAAAGCTAGAGTTTTTGAAGATTAGAAGAGAATGAGACATTAGCTCAAAGAATGTAGATTCTAAATCAAAGGTGAAAATCCAGGTAGGACTCGATAAGACAAAAACTGTCTAATGCTTTATTTTGTTCGCCCACTTTATCTCTCTTCCTTCATTTCATTTACTTTGAATTTAGCTATTCAAAAAGACTCGAGGTTATTAGTAGCCCGTCTTGCATGGCCAGATGTAAACTCAAACTTTTCTTGTGTGGTCTTTAAAATTGGGAACCATATGCAGCGAAAATTCAATTGGGCATTGAATGATCAGAAAGCACATAGGCTTGTATAATTATGTGGTTGTGGCTGCTGCTTGCCATCGGCCCTTAACATTGGCAATCATGTTTTTCTGTCACCCTATGAACTTGCACATAGATATTCTTGCCATAGAAACACCATACACAATTAAAGAAGTATTGTGGGCCAGACTCCTTAGCAGCAATTTATATTGATTTCCTGAATCTGAACAATCATACAAAATGGGAAGGTACATCAAACCAGAAAAATAACGAAAACCACAAACAGACACAAAAAAAGGTTAGTCCGACAGTCGCTACAATTAAAACAAGTAAGATGGAAATATGGTTTTGAGCTCCTGACACTCATGGAACAACGCATGCAGGTTTCTTAACATCCTCCAAGTGCAAACCTCAACCAGTAAGTGGGACTCCCTGCACTGACACCAAAGTTCACCATTCTTGGCATTGCTGCCACCCTGTTTGTGTACCCAACCTGCATGCAATTCCAAGGAACCGGGAAATACTATAAACAAAGATACTAGGGTAGAGAGGCCACTGCTCAAGGCTGCTCCAACTTATGCCCGGCAAAGCCCAATTTATGTCAGCTAATGTGTTTCCCAGAAGAGGGTTTTCTGATTTTCCCTATTTTGACAGGCACTGGCTTGAAGCATATGATTCGATCATGATTAATACAAAAACGTGCATTCGGACTCCTGGGATAATAGCTGTTCAATCCCCTAAAACGTCCAGGAAAAACCCAGGGATCCGTGGATGATGAGGGACGACTGTAAAATGTTATGGCAGAAAATTCAGTGTCCGCATTGAATTTCTTGAGGAATACTTCCCCACTCATCCTAAGGAAGTTGGGGCTTAATAAAAAATAATAATTGTCTTGGGATCGGGCTTGGGTGCTTGTTTTCCTTGAATTTATATCATCCAACTTTGGCTTGGGAGAGTTGGAGGACTGTAGTGAGAGATGAAATCCCTAGGAAGTTCTTAGGTCACTTCATTGAGTCCAGCAGGTCAGAATTTCTTGTACTGAAAGGTTTGGGTGAATCGTACTCTACATGAAAGTGGATTGGCAATGCTCAGTTTACTCTTGCGCTTGGTCATGGGGTCGAACCAAAGGGTAAAAAATTTAAACAATATACAAGGTAAATGGAATGAAATCTTCTTGTGGGCTTCCTCAAGGAGGGTCTCATATCCCAAATTGGTGCCTGGCCTAAAAATGTAACCACAGGAAGAGATTTTCCTTGCAATCGTGTTGTTCAGATGATTTAATCTTCTTGTTCATTAACATGAAATAAGTTGTGTTTCTTAAAAAGAAAAAACCGCTCACAAATAGAAGAAGAAACCCTACCATTACAGAATATAACACAAAAGCATAAGGCCTGAGCAATCAAACTTAAAGCATTTATACAAACTGATAAAGAAGGCATAAGCATTATAATGTGTTACCTCTTCACGCTCTGCTTCCATTTCTTCATATGTCAATGCTTGTTTCTTCTCAACATTTGCTTTGGTATCCTCAAGAATCTACACTCATAACCCAAAAGCATAGATGAGCAGAAGCTTAAAAAACATTAGACTGCAAAAACGAAATTGCCACATATCTCAAGACTGAGAATGCACTTGCATGTCTACAAACAACTTACTTGCAATATTATATCATTCCCATTCCTTTTTAGAAAAAGAGATGTGATGTGAAATTAAAATTTGCAGTATGATGTATTTGTTGAATACATAAGGTGTTCTGGAAAGACTAGTTACAGATCTTGAACTGGCCTAATTGTTAATGTAGGATATGATTTTCCTAACCTCATATAAAATTTCAACGAGTCGTTGCATCTTAACCTCCATTAGAGCCACTTCCTTAGATGCATTAACCTGTTGTTGAAGCTCTTCATCTGTTTTTCTTGCCAACTGCCAGCTGCCCTTTGCAAAATGCTTCCGATCAAGCTGCTCCAAGGAGTGGACTGCAATTGGAATAGCAAACGTAACTTGTAATAGCTTTAGACTCTTAAATATGAAATATTGATTACAGATACCATAAAAAAGTTAAGACGCAATACAAAAAATAACTCATTACATGTCTTCCCTTGAAAATCCTTGATCTTAAAAGTTTCATAGCAGAAACTCCTCAACCTACAAAAAGAAGTATTCCAAACCTAAATCACCAAAAACTGGAAGATTTGAACTCCGTCTGACTCATTTAAACAGAGGTTACTTCTAATTTAATCAAACCTAATTATCACTATAGTCATCGAGGTTGCAATATACATGCCATAAAACACAGTAGAAGTTTTTAAATATAATAAATTTATAGAGTATGGGAACCATTATTTTAGCTAAAAATTGAAATATCGCAAGATGTCATTTTTCCAACATATTTGGCATCCTCAAGATTCTAATCAAAACCATAGTAGTGAAAATCAAATGCTTGTAGTTTGGTAAAATGAACCAAGATTTCTCATTTTTCAGCCTACAAATCAAATGCTTGTATTTTTTTTTGGGGGCAGGGGGTGGATGTCCCAATGTTGAAGCATTATCTATCTGAACATAACTCCAAATTTTTACTTTTATTGCCCTAAATAGAAAATTTTATATGAAGGAAGTTATTTATAGACATGCGCTGGTCATTTGCATGAAGAAAATTTGATGACGAGTTTTCCCCAAGCTTTCTGGCTCAAACGTAATTAACATTTTTAAACCTCTTGTATTTCATTTTTACAACAAAATGGCTACCAGGGTCAAAACCCTAAACATGTTGCACCTTGGCACTATTGCCTAAAAACTAAAAAGATCAAGAATATTTGAATAAACAGTCGCATCATTCAAAGTCTTCATAAGAAATGATATAGATCAGTTTTCACCCAAAAACATTGAGTTTTGAATTTTTCTAATGATCCTTTGTTGTTATGGAAGAACCATAGTTACTGAATCCGGCCAGATCTGCACAAAATCCAGCCAGATCCGGATTTTGCAGCCGACCCGATAAATTCGGTCCAGGTCAGTCCTAATTTAGGGAAAACAAATATTTCTTATTTTACAATTTTCTGTAGTTTTCTGGAAAAAACAATCAACTATCAAACATATGTATTAAAAATATAACATTTTACATTACATTATTGAAGTTTTTCATTGTATTTGTCAATTTTTCATATTTGTTAAATTCAACTCATATATAATTCAGACCAGATTTTTCCGAACCTTTTCAAGAATTCCGGATTTTCGGATTTTTACCCTCCCGAACGGATCCGGATTTCTGGACCTGGTAACTGTGGGAAGAACCAATCACTCCATTGGGGATCTACTAGAAGAAGCAAAGTTGCGAGAGAAACAAACCTCAATTTTGTCAAATTTTGCATTGAACTATTTTTGTAGTTACCAAACCTGGAAATATGGATCCATTCAAGAGGGCAAAAACCAAAAATCTATGCATGTGGGCTAAAAAGTTCAATAGACTATCCTCTCTCTTCTCGATAATATAGATTAAGATATAAATAGAAGACCATTCTATGGCCTACACACAAGCCAATATTGTAACTATGAAATATATGAGTGTGGATCTAGAAAGCGATAATCCACACACTATCAATGGCATAGGGTTCCAACACCTAACCGTAGGATAGGGTATGGGGTTAGGATCCTAGGTTGTGACGGTAATGTGGCAAGTGCATGACAATGATCTAAACTAGGGTTACCAAAGCCAAGTGGTGTATAAAGGCAAAGGCCAATATAAGAATAATGCAATAGACAAAGAATATGCTACTCTATCCTAGTCTATATACATGATATATATATAATAGATCACTCAAACCAAAATATACATGAAGAAAAAGTAAGGTTAAAGATACTTACCATTTTGAAGACAACATTGATGCACTCCCCAAGATTAATAACACCTTATGAGAGAGTTGTTGTAGGGAACCGCAAGAAGTATAGAAGAAGACCTAAGTAAACCATAGTTAGGGACTCCAAAGACTTGGTAAACCTTGTTGGTGCAGTGCCTATTTGTGTGTATCCTAGACCCAATAATCCAAGAAGACCTCCAAGTGTACTAGACCTTTGAGAGCAGCTTTACAAATGCAAACACATCAATAAGCGATTATGTGATCATGAAAAAATGACTAAAGTGACACCTGATTTATAGGGGACAAAACCTGAAGTCACTAAGCTTTCATGCCAACAACAGTGATTGTGGTCAATGCAGTTAGTGTTTGGAAAGCAATGCCAAATGGTATAGACCAGGGTCGATGCCATTGCCCTACATAAGTTGATCACGAGGGTGGTTAAGGGGATAGGGTTGGGTAGTGGAGCAAACACTTAGGAGAAGATGTGAGGGCGATCTGAAAGGAATTTGAGGGTGCTATAAGTAGGTGTGAAGGCGATAGTAAGCGGATAGCAAGTGGATGTCACAAGAAGGTAGTAAAGGATAGTCATAGGATGTCTAAGGAATATTGGACTGCGAAACAAATCTCTCTCACAGCTACCACTAACTAGACTGTCTGTTCCCAACATGCACCTTACGGCACACATTCAAGGAGATCAATACAGCAAGGGCCTATAAAGAGAAATTGTCAATAAGTGTAAAGATTAAGGTGTATACAATCCGAAGTTTTTGAAAACGTTTGAAAAATCTCGTTTGAAACATGTCAAGGTAATTATGATCATCTATATAATTTTGTTATTAATAATCTTGACAAGGAAATGAAAGAGCAAAAGAAATAAAACAGTAAGTTATTATCTGAATGGATTAAATGAGATTATGCCAAATAATAAGACCACAACACGACACAAGATTTACGTGAGGAAACCTTTACAGATAAAAAACCCACTATACAAATGCATTGTCCTTTTATTATTGAATGAGGCAACTTACAAAAACTAGTTAGAATACCTTCTTCACACTTCATCTTTAACAAATTCTTCACACCTCTTAATAGTTCAATCGCATACAAGAACAAAAAATACATGAAATGTAAATCTCGTGCATAGTTAAGCCCCACAATGGGTTTCTTAAATGAATAGGATAGCTAGGTGATAGCCGTGAATGGTTACACCTTTTCACTTATAAATACTTTAGATATTCATTCAGTATTAGTTAAATACCGTGTTCCACAAGGACGCGTACTCCCCGGAAACTAACATCTCGGAGACTTGAGACGTCACAGAGACTTAGGGACGGATACAAAACATCCCCCAACCGTCCCGCTGCCACCACCAACCATACGAGAGCATCCTCAAAACATTTCTCTCAAAGGGGTCATTTCTGAGACGTTCTCCAATTTTGGGGACTTGGGGACATCCCCGAGGCATCCCGGAGACTTCTAGAAGTCTCTGACCCGTCGCAAAGACTACCAATCGTCCCTGATGGCATAAGGTTGTCATAAAAAAAAATTTAAAAAGTTTGTTTTATAATTTTTGGCCCCAGCCCTAACCCCGATACTCAATGGGCCCCACACACCCACTAAGCACTCCAAAATAGCCATAATTAAGAGTTACGCTGTCACTCGAATCATAATCAAAAATTTAAAGCAAGAGTGGGAGGGTGAGAGCATTAGCTAGCAAGAGTGAGAGCATTAGCAAGGAACATGGACAACATTAACAACTCACAAGAGTTATAACAAGTGTTAAGTCTTCATTGCTCAACCATTCAGGTTTATGTTTTCAACACGTTCATCAAGCCTTCAAGGTAAGCCATCACACATGGCCCTTCACAATTAGTTTTTTTATTTTTATTTCAATTTTGAATCATAAATTGTACAATAAATTAATTAGAATGTTGATTTATGGTTGTTCAATTGTTGTTTTTGAAAACAATAGTTACACACCCTACAATCAACATTTAAGTCTCCAACTTTCCATTTAACACATTTATAAGCAGCTATGAGTTTAAAGTTTTAAAATTTAAACTTTATATTCATCATTTTACTATTTATAAAGTTATTAAATTATTTTGAAATATTTATTTACAAATTTGCATATGGATTAAAATTGTAAATGGTTGATTGTCGATTAAAATTTAATAGTTTAACATATTACTACTAGTCAAATTAGGATTTCATCTTTTGTGTATCATTTGTTGCTACACTTTGTGCGACCTAAAGTAAGAAAAACAAAAGTGAAATTCTTTTGTCTTGAGCCATTGCAAAAATATTATTATTAAAATAATAAATTTACTTGTTAAACAATACATTTTATTTTTTGGAGTGTCCCCATAAGTTCTACTTCTCATAAGCATGAGTGATGAAGAGGGAGAGCAAGAGCCTATGGGGGTTGAGTATGAGACTCTGAGTACGATGTGAGGGGGGTTGAGGCAAGTAGTTCTATTGGGAGTGCAATTGGACACTTTAGTTGCCCTTCCAAGTTATTGGAACCTTTTGCCAAGGGTCCCTTTGATAAGAAGTCCTTGTTAAGTCAATTTGCAACGAAACTACAAGCAAAACCTGGGGCAACAAGGGGCACTAGGACATGGAAGTGTCATTTTTGTCAAGTTGAATTTCAAGGCAGCATTACAAGAGTTAATGCACACCTCCTTCACATCTGAGGCAAAGGTGTGGGGGCATGTGACAAGTTGTCACTAAAAGAAAGGGCTGAAATAAATAAATTGTGGGGTTGTAGTAAAGAAGGAAAACCTGTATCTACTACTTTGCCAATGAGGAGCTACTCCTAGTAGTGCTAGAACTTTCCATGATGCACAACTTCCTACTTATCCATCTAGTTCAACTTCAGGGGCAACAAAGCCTAAGAAAGGGATGACATAAATAAATTGTGGGATTGTAATAAAGAACAAAAATCTGTATTTACTTTTCCAGTGAGGAGTTCTACTCCTAGTAGTGCTAGAACTTTCCATAATACACAACTTCCTAAGTATCCATCTAGTTGAACTTAACGGGCAGCAAAGCCCACAGGGAAACACAGAATGATAGGTAGCAGTGATGCTGCAAACACAGTGGCAGAGTTACTCAATGTCCAAAATAAGGATGATGTCGATGATGCCATAGTCAAACTCTTCTTTGCATGTGGGCTTTTGTTCCATGTGGTTTGCTCTCCTTATTTTTGTGGCAAAGGTAACAAGAACAAAAGACCATATGTGTCAGCAAGGGAAACAAAATTGAATTAATATTCTAATGGAAAAAATGAAAGATGCCTAGGTCATAGATGGATGCAGCATAATCATAGATGGGTGGATGGACATTAGGCATCATCCACTCATTGACATCATGGTCACATGTACAAGGTGCCCTTACTTCCTCAAGGCTATTGATTGTTCAAGGCACGTCAAGAATGATAATTTTTGTTCCAAATCCTTAGAGATGCTTGCTATTGAGGAGGTTGGGGCAAGGAATGTGGTAAAAGATGTGACGGATGTTGCCCATGTATGCAAAGCTACGTGGAAGTTGACTGAGGCAGCCTATAAGGGGGTGCGTCTCCATGCTCATAGAGCGACCGCCTCCCCCAGGATGGGCAGACCCCATCCGCGCAGGGTAGTGCACGAGGCGCTATCCAGGGAGCCAGAGGGACTCCCGGCCGAGGCAAACGGTTGGCCAGGCATGGGTTGGGGTTGACGACCTCACATGCATGTGCCTACAGAAGATCTGGGCGAGTTGGGCGAGTTAAGCGCGAGCTGAAAATGGGTGACCTCCCGGGAAGTTCCCGGTGGCGCACCAATGTAACTCTGTTGGGCGAGTTAAGCGCGCAAGGCAAAATGGGTGACCTCCCGGGAAGTTCCCGGTGGCACACCAATGCAACTCTTGAGGGCTATGGAGTGAGTAAGAGTTGTGCATGGGGGATTTGAAAGGACCATGTTGTGAGCCCAAGGATGTCTCAGAATCAAGGTTTAGCCGAGGCGGGTTGGTGAGCAAAGTTGGTTGCACTTAGGAACAGTGCAAGGTGTCTTGGAGCGAAGAACATACCCAATGTACGCGGAGCAAGTTGGGCAACTCATGTGGGCGATGCAGGAGGCAGAGCGGGAGTTGGTTTGAAGCATGAAGACCTTGTACGATAGAGGCCTTGCGTTGAGAGTGCAGCGCATGCCTAAAGAGCCAGATGAGCATGGCAGACAATAAGACCAACGTGGTGAACTCACAACCCCACCAAGTGGAGTGTGGAACACTTGGTGCACTTGGACATTCAGAGGATGGGGTGTTCAAGAGACCTTGGAGATATACTCTACCCTTGCATGGAGTATGTCCATGCAGAGATGTGCATCGTGGATCAGCAGTGGGACTCCAGTGTTAAGTGACAGTGGACTTGGGGAGACCTTTAAGGTGGCAATGTCCTTAGAAGCAGAGTTCATGTGGAAAACAGCCAAGAGGCGTGATGGAGTGAGACTAGGATCCGGAGGTCGAAACGGAGGAGAAGTAACTCGGACGCGAGCGAGCCAAGTGTGGCGAGCTCCTCAACCTTGCAGAGGTTAAAACAGCGCAGATGAGTCGAGTGCTCACATAGATGTATCGGAGTGCGCCGGAAGCGCGGATGCGGAGTGGGTGCGGTAGCAGAGGCTGAGACTCAGTGAAGTGGACAGAGGATGGTTCACATGGTGATGCGCGACATGGTGGGCTGAGTCAAGGACATCATGGATACCGTTGCAGTGTGGTGAGCTGACAACGAAGGCAGAAGACTTGTGAAGTCAATGCGGTCTGGACGCAGACGGGTGTCTCGAAGAGTAGGCACGCCGATGTCAGTGGCCATGGCATCGGGCGAGATCAGAGGTTGGATCGAGCCGAGGGAAGCAGAGTACCTCACCCGCATGTGATGCGGTCTACCAGGATGGCGAGCTTGCAGTGCTCCCCGCAGGGATCCTTGGTGTTGTGGACTTGGGTGACAGATTGGTCAGCAGGTCGGGGTGAGTAGAGGCTCACACCCGGGAAGGACTCAGAGGAGGACTTCCCCGTCGGTGCACGCGTAGGTGACCGGCGCGGCAACTCAGGCAGACTCATGGATGGATGACAGATAGGTGCATGTGATGCTCCTCAATGGCCTTGTGCAGAACAGTGGGATGTTCGACAGTGAGCCGGCCAGCGGCATGAAGCTGGGTCAGTGATGAGTCTTGGAGGCGTGAGTTGTGCATTCCCTCAAGTGGACTAAGAAGGCATATTAAGAGCTCCCGGTGGTTGTATGGGCAGCCGTGGTATTCGGCGAGTGGTCTTCTGGAGCAGTTGTATGGGCAGCTGTGAAGGGTGTTGGAAAGGTTCACTTGTGCATTGGTTGGAGATGCAGTTGGGGAATGGGTGGTGGAAGAATGGAGAAAGGCGTAGTCTGGGACTACTGGAGTAGCTTGATCCTCTAAGGCGAGTGAAAAAAGTAGTGTCTCAGTGCCGCACGTTGGCTAGTTAATTCCGCTTCAAAGCTAGCCCCGTGACACGACCTCAAACATATTCAATGGACTCGTTGTGTGAATGCCATGAATAATGCACTCGGGAACATGAGAAAGATTGCTTGGATCAAAGAGGCCGTTGATAAAGTTAGAGATGTGCAGATGTTTGTCTACAATCACCAAACTTCACATGCACTCTTTAGGACCTCTGAGGAGTTTTGAAACCTGTAGAGACTAGATATGCATCGTATTTCATTCTCTTGGAGAGGATGCTTGAGTTGCAAGAGTACTGCAACTAATGGTCATGACATTAGAGTGGAATTGCTGGCCTAATTCTAAATCTACAGTGGAATCGTTGTCCTAATTCTAAATCTACGCAAGGGAAGAGCGAAAAAAAAAGGTGAAGGGTGACATGTTTTGGGATGATGTGAAATACATTGTCTCTTTCATTACTCTGGTCTTCACATTCATTAGATATGGCAACTTTAACGCACCTAGCCTTGGAGAGGTGTATGAGTGCATTGATAGTATGCTTGGCCGAATGAAGGCCATTGCACATGAGAAAGACCTTGTATTGCAATTCTACAATGACCATGTTCAGCCAATCATTCATCAACGATGGGAGTTGCTCAACACCCCTTTTCACGTGGTTGCTTATGCATTGAACCCGAGGTGGTATGAGTAAAGGCGACAAATTTACCCCTATACAAGATGCAAAGGTGAAGAAGGGGTTCATGAAGGCTATTCAAAAATGTACAATATGAGATGCCCCAAAAACGTCTACTAGAGGAGACGCCCCAAAAACATGGGGGATGTGTCCCTAGGTACACTAGATATAAACTACTTGGTGGTTTTTTGTTTCTCCATGTGCTAGCTCTTGTACCAAACTTAAATACATATTAATTGTATCTTTAATATACCTTAACATTCTCTTTGATATTTTCTAATGATCCGAGCACCAACACCTACAACATAAGAAATATCAAAACTAGTAATGGTTAAGATAAATTAAACTTCTAACTAGTTGCCTCTATAACGTAGAATTTAATTTTTCACATTTAAGTTTTGGATCAAATTTGAAGCCAACTTCAATAGGTATAGAGACATGTTTACAATCACTCATGTTAAATTTGATGAGTAAGTTAAGGGCATATTGTCATTGAAACATTACTATTGAGTAATAATCATGAAATATGATCATGCCAAGAAAGTGATGAAGCAGGCCTAGATCAATTATCCTCAAGTATTGACATAGCTTAGACTTATATTTATGTATTATGTTAGTCTAATTGTATGACGTTATGAGAATATCATAAACATAAAGTGCAATTAAAATAATTTGTTTATCTTTCTGTTTATACAAATAAATAATCAAAGAAACAAATAGTGAAACCCAAAGTTCTAAAGTAAATGTTTATTTTTGTGTATCAAGCTCTAGAAGCTTGTTTCAAACCATACAACGATTCCATTAACCTACATACATAAAGTTCCTTATTACTTTCTTCAAACCCTTTTGTTCAAGTCATTTACAAATATTCCTCCATATCACCATTCAGAAATCATTTTTAACATCTATTTGGTGAATTTTCCAGCCATTTTAGGCTGCAAGAGCAATAAACAACCTTATAGTGCTCATATTTGCTACATGGGGGAAAAAATTACATGGTCAATCCCTAGTTTTTGGTAAACCCCGAGCAACTAATCTTGCCTTGATTTCATCAATCTCCCATATGAAATTATATTCGATCTTGTAAAGCCACCAAGATCCAACAATGTTTCTTTTTGTTAGAATATGTGGAAAGAGAAAAAATTATGTGAGAGATGGCTACAAAATGGTTTAAGGGGTTACAATTGTTTATTAGTTAATACTAAACTAATATTAACATAACGTTATTTTACAAGCCTTATATTCTAATACTCCCTATTAAGGCTTACACCATAAAACATACCGACAAAAGATTAAGGTAATAGAACCAAATAAGATCATGTATTCTTTAAAAGCTTCCTCTCTAAACACAATGCTTTGACTCGGTAGAACTCAAGCTGCCTCTCGACCCTCGTAAAGGTGCAATTCCCGAGTTCCCAAATTCAACCTCCCGAACACCCGAATTACAAAATCTCCCAAATTGTTGGAAAACCATCCATATTGAGCTACTCTCCCTGTGCTCCATCAAGTTGTCTCATGACCTTCATAACGGTAAATTCCCAAAATCCACGAGACTCCCGAACTATCACGGCAACTATCCATTTCGGGTTTTACCTACATTAGATCCCTTACTATCTTCAAAGTTATCAATGAGTTCATCACTTTCAACATCCAAAGGGATTTTCAACAATGAGTACATTAACTTCATTTGATGTCTCTTTCATTTCGATTTTGACTTTCCGATATGAAAGTTGAGGCCGAATATTTGTCGATGGAATTTCCATTCTTAGATAAAATACTTCAAAAAATAACCCTTTCTAAAAAAATATGGAATGACCCGCAAAATCAATGTAGCAAGATTTTAAAAATTGGTTTTTTTTTTTTTAAAGCAAAGAAAGGAAACCATACCATGTAGGTTTGTGCCTAGATTTACGCACGTGCTATGACTGAAAATTGACAAACTATGTACCCCTAAAGAACAAGTGACACTTGAAAAATTGCAAATCTAGAAATGCATGACTGTATTTTCTTTGTTTTGCACTAGCTTCCTTTGAAAATCACGTTTCTTTGTGATGTTGGATGTTTTTGCCAAAAAAGTGCCCTAAATCACATTTTTCTCTCGATGCATTCTACCTGAAATGTTTTGCCCTAAAAATGTCTTATTTTCATGCACTAACTACACAAACCCCCAAAAAATTCTTCAAAAATGGCAAATTCCTATTTTTGTGCCCTAACACTTCGAAATGCCCTAAAATTTGTCTAAAAACACAGCCAAAATTGTGCCCTCGAATGGTGTTTTATGGTTTCTTTTTTACCACCAAAGGTCAATGGTGTCAACTGATTTTGAGGTTATGTTCATTGCAAGTGCCCTTGAACTAAAACCGAGTCATTTTTGCCCTTTTTGATGACATTTTTGCCTTGTATTATTGCTCATGCATCTAGCATTCAAACTGGTCTTTTGCTCTTTCGTGCCCTAACGAGACTGGTTTGAACTTCTTCCCTTCTCTTTCTCCTTGCTTGCGTCACTCTGATACCAATGTTAGAATATGTGGAGAGAAAGAATAAAGAAAGAATAGAATATACAAAGAACAAATGAAGAGTAACTGGAATGCACACGTTATTCATTGTGTGTGTATCCTTCTATTATGTGAGAGATGGTTACAAAATGGTCTAAGTGGATACAACCATTTATTAGTTAACACTCAACTAATATTAACATAACGCTAAATTATAAGTTGAATGTTCTAATATGTTGGTGGAGAGACAAGTTCCCGTGTATGATGTATTATTAGAGCATCATATTCAAATTTCATGGCGTCCCTCCATCTTTCATCATAATTAACTTCTTCAAAATATTGGGATTCACATTCATAAAGAGTCATTAAGGCGTGGTATGTGTGTTGACTTCTACTCATTTTCTTGAGGTTTTCAAGGTTAGAATTTAGTAGTAAAGATTGAGTCCATTTAGGTCTTTTGATTTGGTCATAGTTTTGTGATGTCTCCCGCTCAAGCTCATTATTCTTACTGTTATTCGGATCATCTTCCGAAAGGTCATCAGTTTATAGATCAAAAGAAACTTGAGAGGATTTATAGAGAACTCACAAAATTATTTTTCAAAAATTTAAACATTTATTTTTTCAATGATCTCCTATTTGGATGGATCATAAACTCTTAATCCTTTAGTTCTTCCTCCATAACCTAGAAATATGCAAGAGTAGGAGGTCGGATCAAGTTTCTTTTGTTTTGCTTTAGGAATGAAAATAAAAGCAGGGTTACCAAATAATCTGTGATAAGAAACATTTGGTTTATTCTTCACCTGCATTTCAAATGGTGTTGTTAGGCGTAGGGCTTTTGTTGGAACCTTATTAATGATGTGAACAGTAGTGTTCATTGCCTCTGCCCACAAAAATTTAGGAACTTTAGTAGAATGAAGCTAGATTGAACTCCAAATTTCTTCTTTATATAATAGGTCCAAATCATCCTAGTATTATTATCAATGAAATATAAGGCATAAAGAGACCCATTAAGAGAGGTTACCTCAAGTGGTCCTTTCTATGAACAAGTTTTTGAGGATGAGATCAATTTGTTTCATGATGTTTGTTGAAGGGTTGATTGAGTTACTTACCACGTAAACAACCTTCACAAATTTCATGATTAGTTTTAATTTTATGTAATCCTACTACAAAGTCATGTCTAAACATATCAGAAAGACTCCTAAGTTAAGGTGACTGAGTCTTTCACGCCACAGTTGAGTTTCCTCTCTTATTTGAGAGGAAAAACAAATCTCATTAGAGAAGCCATTATAAGTATAAAAGCCATTTTTGGAATGCCTTCAGCAATAATGGAATCAGATTGATCTTTAATAAACCAGTTGTCTTTAAGAAGGGTATCATCCATTTCATAATTTATCACATATGGTATCAATGTATTGCCATGAATATGACCTGCCACCTCTAACAATAAGACCTTGTTTGCACATTCACTACAGTTTAAAGAATTTGCCCAAAATGACGACTGTTCACATGCTTTTATCCATCAGAGCCTAAATACATCACGAGGCACCAGATCAAAACTGCAAAGGGGATGCCCACAAGGAGTATAAATACTGACCAATGGAATTAGTTGATAGCAATTGTGGGGTTGGCATTCAAGAAAATTATTTACCTTATTATCCTATCTAGAAACACATGTATTTATCAGGTTTACATCTCTATGTTGTTCACCAAAAACAGCAATCAGAGTAAATGGTACAAATATAGGATAATAAGGTAAGGTAAGACAGCCCTACCATCAGCGGAGAGGTGTTACTATATGCAAACCCTACAACTACATAAGGAGCAAGGGTGAAGAATCCCAAAACTTTTTAGGCAAGTTTCTTGTCCAAAAAAGAAAGATACTGCAAAGTACAACCAGTTAAGAACTACAGTGGCAAGGGGTTATATTATGATACTACCAGAAGAATCCCATATCTTCTAAGGCTAGTTTCTCTTGTCCAAAGGAAGAAGGAAAGAAATTATAGTAGTGTTCACGAGTGAACAAAATTGACCAATGGGACTGCTAAGTACAGTCAACAGAAATAATACCAGTAAAGGTGTTATACTATGATATCACCAAAAGAAAAGATGACTAGTATAATCAAAACATATACCATAGTTTCTTATAAATTATGTAGACAATATTTTCCCTGATTTTACAAAATCAAGATAGTAGTATATCAGGGGATAGTTTTTATCTAATGGATTGGGAATGGATTTGTCCATGATCAAGTGTGTCTACCTTCCACACAAGAACTAACAGGTTATAGATCACTATATCCACAAGGGTAAAAACTGTAACTAAGTTGCATAGTAAAAATCTTAAATGGAAAGAGACATGAGGCCAAAGCCTATTTATGAAACTTAAGAATGAAGCCTCCATGCTTGAAGACGTGTCTCAAACAAACACAACAGTGCTTGATGTGAAGGGAATGTTCGTTCATGTTTATTTAGCTAAAATTAATATATTTGTTTTTTAAAAAGTTTACTACTACATATCAAATATAAGTCATCTGCAACATTTGAGTGTAGAAAGGCCTTTTGCCATAATCAATGGAAAAGGGCAAAACTAACACAGAAAACTACTTCGATTTTCATAATCTCTCATAAGGTGTTTAACTGCCCCAGCCTACACTGTAATCATCTTGAGTTTGTACTTGGCAAGACTCTGATCCAGATTGAAAACATTTAGACTGGGCACGTGATTGATTCTTTCTATTTGAGACTTTCAAAATAATCCAGGGAAAGTTGGGCATACCTTTGTCAGAAAGAGCCTCTCTGCACGTTGCTGACAGGTACCACCTGTTTTCAACCCCAGTGCTGCCAATGCCTGAAATAGAAAAAATGTTACTTCAAAGGCCTTTCTTCAAAGTAAACAATCAATATTATTAAACAATTGAGCAAACCAAGACTTGCATGTTAATGGAATGGAGACTCTCACGTTTTAATCTAGAAGGCAATGCACATCTTACTTGAAATGGAATGCACGTGCAATACATATGACAACACCACTGTCAAAAGCCTATGGGAGAATCATGGGGAGAAATCAGGGAATTTACAGTGCACATTAATTTTAATGTAACACTTAGAATGAAATGGTGAATTTCCTCACTTTTTCAGGAAGAATTCTCTCCAGAATCTTTTACTGCAGAGGATTGCCAAAAGTATTCACATACAAACAAAATGAGATTAACATAAACAAAATTGAAAATTTGAAGTGGCTAACCATGTCTGGCACCATACAGAGTGAAAAATAAAGAGAAAACTCATTATGCAAGGACAAAAGAAAAAGATCTCAGAATAAAATTCAAAGGCCAAAAACACAAAAAAGGAACATACAAATTGATAGCATATTTAATTATGAGTTCCTTCCTAATTCAGTATATATTTCTACATTTCAAAACCACCACTGAAAAGCTAACACTTTTACTCTTCCCATAGATCAGGGATTCAACCATACAAAGGAAGTCACAACAAAATATAGGAGTTGATAATCAAAACCAACACTGCCAAGCTAACACGTTTACTCTTCCTATAGATCAGGCATTCAACCATACAAAGGAAGTCACAACAGAATCTCAGAGTTGGTCATAACAGATGCAATCAAAACTTCCCAAATATAAATCAGTAATCCCTTCAAAGCATTAAGTATAGCAAAATAATCAAGGAAATCCAGGAAAACGAAGCAAAGTAAAGCAAATTTGAAAGAAAGATGTTAATTAACGTGCAACAGGTATTATACAACATGTGCAAGGCACCTCCAGTCTAGCTATAGGAGTGTACAACTTTAGAGCAATACTTACAAATAAAAATAATTAACCATGTCCATTGCAGGTCATCAAGGTTCCTGTACATTATCATTGACTACAAAAATCCCCCAAAGCTACTTAAAATATCATCTGGTCATTAATCTGGCACGGCAGGACATTGTTCCACAACCCCATATAAACAAACATGGAAGTGACTCTTAAAAGATGGTTAATAAATCCCAAAATGATGTGAAGACATTTTAGATGAATTTAGTCAAATAAGTGATTTAGCACTGTAGGACACTCACAAATGTCACATATATCTATAAATACAAACAAATCTGGAAAGAGTCTTATGCCCATTAGTGGTGATAGGAAAACAACTTAAAGAAGTAATATGAGTACAATCTTGTACGGTGTCCAACTAGCTCCTGAAAAAAATTGAATTACACACCTGGCCTTCTACAAAAAGAAAGTAACAGACAAGTAATCCATTTGTTTCTTTAAGCAGAGAGTGAAGTCTAGCTTGAATATAATAATTAATAAAGCGGTGATGATTGAAGTATGCTTATATCTCAACCTATGAGATGCAATTATACCTAGGAAAATAATGCTCTACTTAAATCCTATGACTAATGTACACAAACATAAGATTAAAAAATATGGTAATCCTTACAATAATACAATATTACTAAACATAACAAAGTTGAAAGTCATAGGAGGTCAAACCATGTTATCCAAACACAATACCAACGAATGCCCTCTTGAGTGGAACCACAAACCTAAAAATAACAATTCACCAAAAGCTAAGTAATATGACATACATTTATGGAGATTATTGAGAAGTACAGAAACCCTAGAGAATCAGCAACACTTATTGAGTCAGTTGGTGATCCAAGAGGATCTCACACCTTGATCCACTTGCAGTGTAATAAAGGTGATGCTCAGCACCATAATCTGACTGCACCGCCAGCTTCAAGACCATCTCAAGCAGAAGTGATCACACTGCAAAATTATAACTCTCCTCCAATCATTTCGCACAGCAAAATTCTAATTAATGAAACCTACAAGTCAGTTGATGGTCCAAGAGGATCTTGCACCTTGATCAACTTGCAGTATAATGGTGATGCTCAGCGCCATAATCTGACAGCCACCAGCTTCAAGACTGTCTCAAGCAGAAGTGATCGTACTGAAAAATTCTAACTCTTCTCTAATCATTTCACACAGCTCCAACAGTTTTAGCCCTATTTTAGGCAGCTGTACTGCAGTGATTCAAGCAAATGTCAAAATGGAAATTCTAAACAGTCACATTATGATCAGTTGTGTTTATCATAACAGCATAACCATCTCTTCATCTTCCAGTCTTGCATAATAATGTATTCCACTCATTCTTTGAGAAACATGGTATGGTTGTTGTTAGAAGCATGAAAGACCCATGCAGCATACATCTGATCTCTTGGATCATCATACAGAACATTGCATAATACAATTTTACATTTACAGTTCTAGCATGATGTCTATTTGCCTGTGTTTCCCTGTCTATAAGCACTCTGATTATACTCAGCCTTCTATCATTCACATATGTTTTCCACATTCATAACATATTTCAATCCGTTTTGAGTGTGTTGTCCCTCAAGTCTTCCCCTAGGGGCCCAGATCGTTGGTATAAGAGTGTAGGCTTCATATCATATTCTAGAGGTATTGAAGTTTCTATATGAATCTTTCTGTGTTTTGCATGCTCGCTCACACAAGGTTTGAGTACAAAAAGCTCTCGATCCCAAAACTTGTGACTCTTCTGCATATCTTCCTTCACAATCTTAGCAGATGACAAACAGAAAAAAATCAAAGATGTCCCAAAAAATAATAAAAGATGACTTGCAGAGGCAACGAGATTCAGAAAAGTGTCACACAAGAAAAAGAGGATTGCTGATCAGTTCGCTCCAGTTTTTCAGCAAGGTCAATCCTTTCCTTCAAACTCGTCTACCTCAACACATCGAGCATTTCATGGTCTAACACCTTAAAGGTACAAATGAATTTCAATATTCCTATATTAAAAGACAAAATAGATGGAGATGTGTTAGTGGTCAGCTTCATCTAGTTTTCAATTTGTTTTGGAATAAAAACTTGTCCTTCTGAGAGTTTCCTTGTCTGTAAAAATTAAAAATAAAAATGCTCAAAGAATTATGGCACATTCGATGAGGATGATGGCTGGAAGTTAATATTTGTGTATACCTGGAATGGTCTCATAGAATTGCCTTGAAAGATACCTACTACCCTCTTGGAAACTATGATGTCCACTACGTTAGGCTTTCCCAACTTTCTAAGGTCATGATTCATGGCCAATCTGCTCAATAATACATTGACAGTTTTCATACTTTGGTTTCCAAGTTGAATGTCAAAGAAATATAATGAAATCTCGTTTTCAAGTATGAGTAAAGCTTGAGACTGTCACTCTAGAGTGGCATGGAATTCCTCCATGTCTACCTTAGGAGAAGCCTACACATTTTCCTGCAATTTTGAAGCAAAGGTCAATCAAAGAAGATTCTACATCCTAGAATAAGCGACAATCGAAGAATTCTAAGTCCAGAGCCAAACGGAATTCTATCCAAGGAAAAGGACATCTGTATCATTACTTGAAGAAGGACACGGTGTTTAATGATCAAATTAAGCAGTCCAAGACTGGCAAGTGGTGCACTCCAATGGCCCTTCAACTGAAGAATTCAATGCTAGCAAAGCTTTGCTTGTGTAGATGGAGGTATAAATTATGCCCTTGTGGTATTGGACAAGGATAAACAGATCATGGATTTTAAGCATAGTGATATGGTAAGTAGCAGCAACATTGCTTCATCTTCCAACTCAGATCAAGAATACCTGAAACACTTATTCCATTCTCAAATGTGGGTTAATAGACAGCCTATACACTTCATTTCAAAGATCAAATTTGCCAATGACACCTCACACAACCCTATACAATTGGATTGTTCAACTTGAGTTCTGAGAATCGAGTCACTCACCAATGTTGCATTGTGTAGAAAATCAAGCCTTTTTAAAATGCAATCCTTTGTGATGTAGCGCCTTTAGATGTATTTGATATTCTGCTTGGGCAGCCATTTATTTTTATTGAAATAGGTACTCCATACCAAAAGTAATTCCTAAACTTTTTCTTATCAGTGCCAAGCAGTGCAAAAATTTAGACAATTCTAATAAGATTTTTGTGCTATTAATGGTGAGTCTTGAATGTAAGAACATCAGTTTTGCTCAATCTCAGACCGCACCTTCTTTAGAAGAAATGCAGCATTTGAACAGAGTGTGGGTGGAGTAAAGTTTATGTTTGTGTCACCAAGTAAAGTGCTAAACAATTGTATGGTAAATAGTGTTAATGATGTGATTCCATGACCACCTCTACCTAATGCCTCTCTACACCGCATGACTACCTCTACCTAATGCCTCTGTAAACTGCAGATTTTGTTGGAACATAATATTAAGAGGGTTATTAACATAGTTACCTAAGACTCCGGGACAGCAAATTTTTTTGAAAATTTGTTAATGATATGATTCCATGACCACCTCTACCTAATGCTTCTCTACACCGCATGACTACCTCTACCTAATGCCTCTGTAAACTGCAGATTTCGTTGGAACATGATATTAAGAGGGTTATTAACATAGTTACCTAAGACTCCGGACGGCAAATTTTTTTGAACATTTCAAGACGGTGGGGGGGGCGGCAAGGGGCGGCTAATAAAAACATATAAAAATATATAATTTATTAATTTTACAAATATAACATGAATAATTCAATAAACTAAGACTTAAAATTGAAAGTTTGAAGATTGAAACCATTAATGATTAATCCAATTATTCATCACATAAGCCAAGGCCCAAAATGCTATATATATTATATTCAATGTTCAAAACTTCAACATGACAATGAAAGACTAAAGCTGAAAATTAAAAACAAGTCTTAGTCTTACTCTTCAATAATCAACATGAGAAGAGTACAACTACAGCCACATTACATATGCTATGAAATATTATGTCATGACTCATAACTAAAATGACATTACATAACCAAAATGACAAGTGACAAGTACAACTCAAAAATCGCTACTAGAGCCCTCTGAAGGAACAGTTGTGAACCGCTCCTCCTCACTAAGAGTATCTGTATCAACATCATCTTTATCTGCAAAGGAGATATCTACCAATCCTCGTTGCTCCTGATCTTCATCAATCAGCCTTGCATCCTCAGGATCCACACCCCACCGCAATGTTGGGTTCTCCTCAGTACGTAGGTGTCTGGTGATCCATGAGACGAAGGCACTATGTATAGCAACAAGTTTCTCTGCTCTCTTAGAGGTAAGTTTGTTCCTCTTAAGAGAGTGGATCCACCCATATGTTGACATGTCCATACAATCGCCACCAACTAACTGGACTCTCTTGTGCCAATGTAGTCTTGTCTATCTTTGATGATTTTTTGTAGCCATTCAGATAAGCGAAATTAAGCCAATCAGTTCTAACTCGTGAAGCATCCTCTGCATTATACATTTTTTTGAGGACTTTCAAGAAACCCTTCCTCACCTCCTCATCATCTACTGGGAGAACTCTGTCAGGCCTCTCAACATACCACTTCGGATTTGGTGCATATGCAACCATGTGTAAAGGAGTGTTCAACTTCTCCCATCTCCGCTCAAGGATAGGTGAATACGGTGATGGTAGAGCTCCAAGGTGGGGTCCTTGCCCGAATAAGCACCTTCATCCGGCCAAGCATACTATCAATACATTTGTATATCTCACCAAGGCCAGGGCTCTCGGATCCCCATATTTTATCACATTGAAAACTCGGAGATATCATGGATGTGATATATCTCACATCTAGACCACTCGATGTCATGACCATACACTTTAATAATTCTTGCAACTTAGCCATACTATCTAGCAAAATAAAATATGATGTAAAAATGTGTGTCCACTGGCATTAGGAATTTCTTCCTCAAAAAGCTACGAAAGAGTGTCAATGACGTATGGTGGTTGCAGATGAACATTTGCACATCTCTAAGATCACCACTACATTTTTCACCCAATCAATTTTTCCAATATCTTTTAGTTCATTGTTCATGGCATGCACACAACATGGGGTCCAAATATATGTCGGTAATGAGCCTCAACAAGCTTACCTGCTGCCCTACACACATAAGTTGCATCTGTAATAACTCTCACATAAGTTGGCAAGGCCAACCTCCTCAATAGCATTTCGCAAAATGGTGAATTAGAACTCTGCATCCTTCTTTTTCCCTAAACAATCAACTGCCCTCAAAAAATAAGGACCCTCTCTACATGAAACAATGATATTTATGAGTGGGTTGTGTCTGATATCTGTCCACCCATCCATGATGATGCAACCGTGAGAAACCCATGTGCACCTCATTTCCTCCATCAGTAAATTAACCTTGGAATAGTTCCTATCCAAGATTGTGGTTCTCAATTTCGTGTCTCATGGGGGCACATAACTCACACCTGCTTTAGCTACCTTAGCCATAGCCTCCTTGAAATAAGGAGAGCAAGTAGCATGAAATGGAATGCCAGTAGCAAAAAAGAATTTTCCAATGGCATCATCAGCCTCTTCTCTAGCCTTTGTATCATACATTTCAACAACTAGATTAGAGGCCACAACCTTCCTCTTCCCCCTACTACTACCAAAAGCATCCAATTCAGACACCTCATAAGATGCACCTATAGCATTGCCAGTATTAATTCTCACAAAACTAGAAGGCATGTCAATGCCACTAACATGACGGTCACAAACTTACGGAACCTTTTCCATCATATCTCCATTATAAAGCCTCACCATTTTTGACCTCTCTTCAAGTGATAGTTGTCCACACATGCCTACACCTTTCCCTAAGATGTGCAATAAATGTGCATTCAACCTAGTAATGTTGCTTGACCAAGATAATGAGCATATGTTGCATTTTCATATTTTAGTGCCCCCTAAAATGCTTGATCTAGGACCCTACATAATATGACCAAATTGTTTCAAAGGTTTTTCTTATGAAAAGGCCCCTTAGCATATTATTTCAACATTTCGAAGGGGCAAATGAACTTGTCAACACTCCTTGTGAACTAGTAGCGGTATTAGGTGTTTCGATTGTATTCCTTCTCCTTGCACACCCATTTCAACCTCACATTCAGCTTGATAATCACTTATCCAAACTCATTTTGAAGTTGCAATAATTAAAATACAAAACAATATAACTATACAATACAATAACATAATGAATACACCTAAAAAAAAACAGCAATGAATACATTTAAAATTTTTAAAACAAGCAATAAAAATGCCCTCCCTTTATGCTTTATCTCAATCCCTCACTTGCTAATCCAAATAGGAAAAAAAAAAGCAAATGCAATGCCTTCACTTTCAACTTTACATTTGGAAATTAAAAAAAAAAAAAAAAAAGAATGGTAGTAATGTATGTAGTAAATTAGTAATGTACATACCTCTTCCTCTTCCTCTTTGCACCTTGCTCCTTGCTCTTGCCTTCTCTTTTTTTACTCTTGCTCTTTCCTTCTCTTTTTTTGCTCTTGCTTGGTGTGATTAGAATGAGTGTGAAATGTTCTTTTTATAAGTTTTTTTGTTGCTTTTAGGGTTAGGGCATGTTGCTTTTAATTAGAAAGCATTAAAAGTTTAAAAAATATTAAAAAAACATTAAAATGATGAAATACGACCTGTTTACCTTTTGGCTAGCGGTAATAATACGTTGGGGACGTCTCTCGACGTCCTGGAGACTCCACGACATCCCCAACGAAGTCCTCTTGCACCTAGGACATCCCGAGTGAGTTCCTGGTTTGTGGGGGGGCGTTCCCCTTTTTTTTTGGAAATTGAGGACGGCAAGGAAACATCCCTTCCCCATCCCCAAGTCCCCGAGACATCTCGGACGTCTGGGACGTGATGAAAAGGGTCAAGACGCGTCCCCGCGTAACATTGGTTATTAACCCCTTATATAGTTCCTAATGTTATATTAAATATAACTATAAATGATAGATTATAGTTAATAAATAAAAAATATAAGTACATTTTTATTTATTAAATATAACCTATGGGTTTATATTAAAGTTATTTAACCAATTATGGTTGAAAAGGTGTTTTTGGGGGACACACCCAATTAAATAGGGCACTTAGGCCCCTTGAAAATTATGGAGAGAGGAGAAGTGAAAGGTGAAAAAGGATGTTACTGGACATGTTACTAAGTGTAAATTACTATGTTTCTCAATTAAATGGATAACTATTATTTTGGTGGGTTTTTTACCTCTTTGAGGTTTTCCCACAGTAAAAATTGTGTTGTGTCATTTACCTTTGTGTATTGTTATTTACATTATATTTAATAATTAATTTTCTATTTAATTTACCCCCATCCTCCCGTCAGATTTTTATTTGAGAATGAAGAGATCACAAGGCAGATCCGTGAACTTATGGATAACGGACTTATGAAACCCAACACTTTGTCTTGTAGCACCCCACCATGCTTGTATTAAAAAAGAAGTGCACACAAAAGTTGTGCATCGATTATAAAGTTATTTCATAGATCACTGTGAAGAAGCATGACCCTTTTCACTGGAGAGAGGACCTTTTGGACCAGCTCTATGGCACCAAATTATTTACAAAGATTGATCTTATGTCAAGGTACCATCAAATTCATATTGAAATGCAACTCTATTCCCACGAGAGAGAACCTTTTAGACGTGTTATGTGGCACTTGTAAACACTCAAATTTAGCAATCTACCCTTTTGACGTTGTTAGTTGTGATTATGCTCCTTCGCTAAGACAAATATCCACATCTTATCCCCCACTCAACACATCTTACTCTCTTCCAACTTACTTATTCCTACACACTTATGTGTCGTCACATTAACCTCTCGCTTATATGACATAACTTTCAAATTGCACTCATTGTCACCCTATCCAAAACCATACTCAATCTTAACTAACTTGTACAGTTTTGGACCGACACATACTCCAACTTTCCTTTCAATTTTAATTATCTTTTTGGGTTTTTTTATCCTCCTAGGTCAGTTTTTGCATTACAAATTGCCTTCGAACCCTATATATATCACTTCATTTACTAACATGGCACTCTTATGAGCTCTCATTGCAAATACTAATATAAAAGGCACTCAAGGCTCCCTAAATCTTCCCAAAGTTGATGCACATCCATTATGGCAGTCACTACTACAATTCTAAAACACTCAACCAGATCAAGGAGTTTTGCTTCCCTCATTTCCAAGCATAATAAGATTATCCTAAACATTGTCAAAGTGGTTCAAGTTGCCAACTAATAGCATCCATATAGATATTACATGCTAGGTGGAGTACTGCATGTGGTTTGAGGCCTCTTCATAGTAGTGCCAATGTAGGTGGTGCACGAATTGTACTTCAACCCAAACACTAACCTTCTTGCAGGGTCTTTCACCCATAATTTGGGTTTGAGTTCAATTCAAATCATTTTAGAGGGTTTTGCAACTATGAAATGCTTAGGGTTTTGTCAAAAAGACACATTTCCAAGCAACAAAATGGCACAAAAAGTTACGAATCCCCACTCTAAATAGGTCTAAGACCATACAGTAGGTCCAAGGCCGTATAGTGGATCTTGGTAGAGCTATGTGATTCCAAACCGTGAGCATTTTCTAGTTGCAGTCTTATGAACGAGGCATCTTAAGGTTCACTACTCCCAATTTTTCCAAACAGCACCCAGATCTCTCTTGTATCACTCTAAATAGCTAGGTGGACCTCTCTTTTGTTTTTGAGCTTATATTGTAACGTTATCACTAGTTACAAGTAGTAATGTGTTTTTCGACATTGTATGATTAATGTTGGAAGTTAATTAATCATAATAACCCCTATAACAAACCTTGCATCCTTCTTATTTATTGTGCATTTCCATAACAATATGAAATTAATTAAGGGTGTAAACAACACCAAGTTCTTTACAAATGTTGATCTTATGTCAAGGTACCATCAAATTCATATTAAACCTTCAAACATTTAGAATATAGTCTTCAAAAACAAGGAAGGTCTATTTGAATGGTTGGTTATGCCCTTCAAAGATGGCTCCACTACTAAACCCACAACTTTCATGCAAATGATGAATGACATCTTGTAGTTGTTCGCAACTTCATTTTTTATTATCTACCTTGAACACTTATGCCATATTCAACAAGTGTTCACCACATTGTGGAAACAAGTTTTTATGTCGACATAGAGAAATATTTTTTGCCATGCAAGAAATTCAATATCTTGAATTCATAGTTGATGCAAAAAGAGTTCATGTGGACCCGGACAAGATTTGTGTTATTCGGGAATAGTCTACACCAAAGACTAACAAAGCCCTACGATTTCTTTGGATTAGCAAACTTTTATAGGAAGTTTGTACTTCATTTCTCGCGTCACTTGATCATTGAATCAAGTTACCAAAATTCGCAATAAAGCAACTCTCACTTGGTCAACCACACAACGAAAGCATGCAGCAATTGAAATGCAAACTTTGATCCACATCAATCCTCCTATTACTTGATCTTCAACAACTATTTGAGATAAAGACCAATGCATCTTAATATACACTTGGAGCCATCCTCGTTCAATTTAGTCACCCAATTGCTTGTCATAACAAAACTTTCACCATGGCAATTAAAGATTATCCTACTTATGACTAGGAGTATATAACATTGTCAAAGCACGTGTGCAATAGAATCATTACATATTTGGAAATGAGAGCATCGTACATGGATCAAAAAAAAGTTACAACAAGAGTGACATCAAAAATGATATGTGTCCCTCAACAATTCCACTTAAATATCAAGCATAAGAAGGAAGCGCCAATCAAGTAATTGATTGTCAACCTGACTTCAATATCTCCTCTTTGTGCTTGAGGCATGTGGACATTAGCCTTACACTCGGGCAAAAACTGTATTGTTTCATCTAGGACATTTGTTTATGTTGCACTAAGCAGAATGCCTAAACCTCATATAGGAAGGTCATCTTAGTAAGATTGCAGATCACTTTGGAGTTGAAAATACACTCGCGATCTTAAGAAAATATTACTTTTGACCACGTTTGCAGGCAGATGTTCATAATGGAGTTGAAAATACACTCGCAATCTTAAGAAAAGATTACTTTTGACCACGTTTGCAGGCAGATGTTCATAAATACATCAAATTGTTTTCTGCATATGCAATTGGTGAGCCATTTAAAAGAAACAAAGAATGTAAATGCCTTTGCCAATACCTATCAAACCTTGGGAGTCATTTTCCGTGAATTTTCTTTCAGGTTCCTTACTACCACGCATGGTAATGATTGTGTTTATGTATTAGTGGACAGATTTATGAAGATGCCTATTCTTGCGCCTTGTAAGAATGCAATCTCTGTTAGGAATTATTACATTAGGTACAAAGGCGCGAGAAAGCAATCTATGTTAAGGAATTATTACACTAGCTGCTAGATTATTAATAGTTGGTTTAATATATTAAACCAACAAGAGATTTGTTAGTAGGTTTGTATTTTTATCGGTAAATGGAGGGTTGAGGGTCTCTCATCCGATTAATTGAAATTTTAGAAGATCATTACAGAGATCAAAACTGTAAAAAGCTGGCAGCAATAACCAAACGGAACAAAGCAAGGCCATGAAACCCGAAAACCACAAAGTCCCTACATACTATCCTGAAACCATTCAAAAATAAAGTAAAGACACCCAAAGAAAAAGACATCACCAGAGGCATGCTGCTAAAGTTACTTTAGCAGAGCACCAATGATATTAAAATAGCATTTTTGGGACTCTCCTACCCCAACTAGAGAACATCTTCTCTAGGGTCAATTAAAAACAATCACCAATGGCATCCAAAGCCTCCATCTGTAGCCTCTCCAATATAATTTTTCTTCTACGCCTCTGCTTGATTTGAGAGAAAGAAGAAACCAAAGGAATTTGTAAGATCCTGGTTGGGTTAGGAATGGTTGATGGAACCTATTGCTCCAAATCATCCTCCTCAACACCATCATCCAAGGTATGGATCTGTGTCAAAGGGAACAACAGTCAATCCTAAGCAACAGATTTTTAAGTTGTTGCCACCACACTAGAGCCCTTTGCTGCAGAACTGAAGACCTTTCCTGCTGAAACTACCGTCTTTGCTGGATCTAACATCTTTGCTGCTCCAGAAGTTGCGGCATTTGGACCCAAGCCTGAAACCTTTGCAGAGGTAAAAGCTTCTGCTGCCATGTTTGAATCCATTAGCTTTAGCTGCTAAGTGTGAGGCCGTCACTTCATCTTTCTGTCATACTTTATCCACCTGAAGTGCAACTAGAGATTCTTTGCTTAAAGAGGCAGAAGGGATTTCCGCTCCATTGCTATGGACATCCTCAACTTCTATGCCAGAATTCCTCCCAAGGACATATTTCAGCATCACCTCTCTTATCCTTGTACTGAAAAAAAAATCCATGCTTCCTCCAAATGAAATCAGAGCTGGGCTCTCCATCGTTTTTCCTCCATATCTTCGATTTGTGCCTACAGGTTCTACCCCGCGGAAGGGGACATCCAAATGTCTTACGGCCAGTTTGACAACATTGGAAGCGGTGAAAGGGTAAACCTTCATACTCCATATTTTGAATCCACAAACCAGCAGAAGAGACAATCCGAGCAGCAAGCGCAATGGGTTTTGCTGGATTAATTTTCACACATATCCTTGCAAATCTTCAATTTTTTTGTTTCCCACTTCCCCTGATGAACACCCCTAATGCATCAGCCATTTGTCTCAACATTTCTGCATTATCAATCTCCGCAGGTAATCTATACAATCTCACCCAAATGGGGATTTTCAGAAATTTGCTCTATTTCAGGGACTAAAATAGGAGTCCACGGAAGCAATGCAAATCCTCAAAATCCCGAAACCAGAGTCCCTGCTGGAGAACAAATTCTCTTTCCCGCTCTTTCTGAAACAAAATTTGAAAAAAGTCATTGGGCGGGAGATGAATCTGGGGCAAAGAACAGTCTGTCCAAATCTGACATCTACAGCTGCATTTCATCTAAATTTGGTCTCCTACCTATAAACCTGCAAATCAAATCCATAGAAGCTAAACCTTCAGCGACTGAATTCAGAGTAGAGTTTGAAATCTCAATATCAGGTATATTTGCTACCAGTTTAACAGAAATATCCCAATCTCACAGTCATCTTGACTGCAAGCATCTGTCACACCTGGAGGAATTGGATCTGGTTCAACCACCAAGAGATCCATCATTTGAGGAGGCCTTATAGCAACCATAGCCATCCCTAGCCTTTGCTCCAAGCCTTTATTAAGGATTTCAGCCACTGAAGATGGGATTGAGGAGTTAGCAACAATCCATTAACAAAAGTCATTGCACAGATGATGAGGGTTCACAACATTGTGACACCATTGAAGCACAGCCATGTAAACAATCCCCAGCACCTTCACCGGCTGAGTATACCCTAGATCTACTGGAACATCCTGTAGGCTGTAAATGAGAAGGGACGAGGAACTGAGATACAGGGGTGAAACCCAAGCATCCTACCCCGAGGTTTGCTCAAAATCCATGGCAGGATTAAGCTACGTAAATTGTGTTGCCGCAGATTTTCTAGATATGTGCGTCCAAACAACAGTCCCTCCATTCATCTCCTTTGCCTTCTTCTCTTGGACCTTCTTGATACTTTTAAGTTTAGTATTTTTTTAGATATTTAAACGCTTTTTACAGGAGCTTAGAACCTGGGGATTGGAGGATCCCACCCAAGTTTACCAGTAAAAACTAGCTACAACAAAAAACGAAACACCTGCCAGCATGCAGGGAGCGAAGGAACCAAAAACAACATAATCCAAAACTCAAAAACAAACACCCTAGCTAGAAAGAACCAGATTATTCCACTGACGCCGAGCTCAAGAACCAAGCACCTTCTTTCCTCCCAACGTCGGACCAGCACAGGCAATACGAAGCAGAAGGTTGTAGGTGAAACCAAGCTTCCGTCGAAGGCCAGCAATACTAGCGGAATCAATGAAAACCGGAGCCGCAAGACCCGGGAGATCCATCTTTTCCAAACACTTACCTTTTGTATTCCCTTCTGCACATGCTGCATGAACACCTTCAGCAAACCTCAACAGGACCAAATTGCAAGCCGACAATTCAGCAATGACTTGCCACACCTCCTCTAACACATGGCCATCTCGAACAAAGTCTGGGAGGGGCTGGGTCCGACTAAAATCCTCCAGAGCCTCCACCAAATTAACCCTATGCATAGGTTTTATAAAATGCATGGCAATACACCGCACCTCCTCGAAATTCTGTTTGACCAACAGCAGCCTCGTAACAAACCATGAAGCCACCTCGGAGTTAACACTAGAGCGAGCCGACTCAGCCAAGTATTCTTCCCCCAGGATGTGGGAAATGGCTTCTCTTATCAAATCCGACTCAGCCCGAAAGATAATCTTCAATCGAGACTGTGTGACCTCTCCACGAAAAGCCATCTCTCTCTTCTCACCTTGCAGAAAAAGCAACGGAAGTGGCATAGATGCCATGACTAGAAACAGACTCCTCCACAAACACAATATAAAATCACCACCAACTCAAACTCCAAATGAAAATGGAGGAACAAAGGCCAAAGCAACCGCAATTAAGGAGCCTCGGGACTGCCTTCCTTTAAAATTATTGCTTCTAAATTCTCCCAATCTCCCACATGAGCGGAAACGACTGGGCCATCACGTTTAATAATGCATGGTTGGCGAGCAAGTCGGCTGCGCCATTCTCCTCCCTAAAAACGTGCTTAATATTCCAAGTAGGAATTTTATTAAGCCAAAACAAAATATTACTTATGAAATAATCCAAATTCCATGATAAAGCCTTTCCTTTTCTAACGGCATTTATCACAACTTGAGAGTCCCCCTCGATTTCCAGAGCTTCACAACCAGAAGAGACCGCCATCTTCAATCCCTCTAAAAGGGCTTGAGCTTCTGCTACATTACTCGAACCGTCCTCAAGAGGAAAGGACCCTGCAATAACAAGCTTACCCTTATTATCTCTAATCAAACACCCCGCTCCCGATAAGCCGGGATTGCCTTTCAACACTTTTAAGTTTTATATTGACATCTATTAAAACTTTAAATATTTTCTTGTTATTCCTTTCCCTCCTCGAAAAAGGACAGTTCAACTATGATCCACAATGGAATTATAGTATACAAAGTCCCAAATTAAACATCATACGCAGTTTTTTAATGTTTGTGGGATTGTTAGTGTCTATTCTAGGTAGTATTTTGCATAGAAAATTACGAGATTGAGTGAACAGTGGATTGATAAGCATGAACTCCTACAAAATAGGTGTTGCATGGTGTATTTCTCTTACTATCTAATGAAAGATGATTGTATCATGTGTTGTGAATATTTTTCATATGTTGAGTATTCTAGTTTGAGAATGTACGAGTTCAATACTCCAACCAAAATACATTAATTGGTATTACAGCAGGTTAAAACCATTGAAAGCCAAAGCCGAGGAGGGCATGCGCAAGATGGAGTTGTGATAAATATCAAGGGGCAGCCCCACCCTTTTTTTTCCATGATCATGAAAGTGTTTCACAAAATTATTTTAGATTATTTAGTTTTCTTTTAGTGTAAGTCTGTGTGATTAGAAGAAGCTTTAATTTAAGATTATAGGCATAAGAAAGCTTTTTTTTCGCATAAGTCTTTGGAGCACGCAACAGAGAGTTGGGGTGCCCATCAAAAACACAGCCCATGGCATAAAGAAGGCATTTTATTAATGTATTATCTGTAGTTTAGAAAGGATAAAAGTCGTGATAAGAAGAAAGATGCAAGAGGATCCTAGGACAAGCCCCCTGCTGACATCTGACTGGTGCAGATTCTGTGTAATGATTCTTTGATGTAGCGTGAGAAAGTGTAGGCAATAGAACAGTCTATCCTCGGGCATTAAAGCAAGAGGAAGGAGTCTAAGATTTTTTATTTATTGTGCTGAAGAAATGTGCCATACGACATAAAACAAAGTATTAAAAAAAAAGAAAAAGAGTGGCACCCAGTGTTAGAATATGCAAAGAGAAGAAAAAAGACAGAAGGCAAACTGCACTGTACAAATACGACAGGCAGAGGTTTATTTATAATGAGAAGGTGGTTACAATTGGTTGCATAGTTACACAACCGTATAACTGTTCACCATGCTATATAAGCATCATATTTTAACACCCCCTCTTAATGACTAAACCGGAAACAAAAACAAAGTTTGTCCCGAAATTTTACAAATATCCTAAAGCCCATATGTTTAGTCATTACATCTACAGACTGTGCCATAAGTTGTACTTTAAAATCAACAGTCCTTAACTGTGATGCAGTTGTTGAATGAAGACGAACCGCAAAACAAAAATCTGGTCCCATGAACAAAAGATATGGCAAGTGGTCCACTGGTTCTCTGTTTCGTGATTCATTGACCAGTGATGAATCACCAATGGCTGAGAGTGTCAGCCCCATCTCCAGAGTGCTGAAATCAGAACCTCGAAGATGTGGATTGAAAAATCTATTCCAGGCTTGTGTAGCCTGCTGGAGTCTATAAAAGACTCAATTATCCTGTGATCAACGTCACCTCGATCACGTCCTTGCACCACCATGTAGTGCTCATCCAACTTTTTCAAGAAGAGGAATGTGACCATCTGGCAGGAGTTAGAACCAACTCCTCAATAGTAGGAGAAATAACCATCTCCGTCTCAGCAGTGGTCTCCGTCTCAACAGGAGAAATAACCATCTCCGTCTTATCTATTTGCTCATCTATCCCCCTCTGTTGGGAAAGATCCTTCACAACACAATGAGCAAACTGTTCATGCTCTATTGTCCTTCGAGCAAGAACCTCTGAGTGAATGGCTGGGCATGCCATCTCACCATGCACCGTCAATGCATCTGGAATAGTGGAGTCTCTGTCCACAACAAATTGTTCTTCTGAATGAGGAAATCCATCCTCCCAAGGCATGTCCGCCTCCCGCACATCCTGAATGGTGGAGCTGTCCTCCACACGTGCATTCATGTTGATCGCAGCCGGATCAACAAGCTGATACTGACCACCCACCCCAATACCAAGGGCAATTATCCGTCTCTGTTTCACATCAGAGACAACACACTTCTTTCCACAGAAATCCACAGAAATATTGGGATTTTCAGTCAATTGACGAATAGATAGAAGATTCTTTTGTAAAGAAGGTACATATCTAACATTCCGTACCAACAATTTATGAGCATTATTCAATACAATGCATATATCTCCTATCCCTTCTACTGCAAGCGATTCTCCATCAGCTAAGTACTACTGATTCAAAACAAATATTTGCAGTAAATGAAACATACCAGTCCCTACGACATGAAAAGTGTGCAGACGCACCAGAGTCAATAATCCAGCAACTGGTACCACTATCATTTGAGCATGATGTCGTAAGACAGTAAAGAGCATACTCGTCATCCGAATCCCGTTCTTCTGCAACTGCTGCCACATGTTCCTCTTTACATGGCTTTTTGTTCTGCTTCGAAAGATCATACATCCGCTTTTTACAATCCCTCTTGAGGTGCCCAACCTTGTGACAGTAATAACATGTGACCTGATACCGAGTGGAAGATTCACCAGAGTGACGTTTCCACTTTCCCTTTGACTGAGTGACAAAAGCACTCTCTGCATGGTCACAATTAGATTCTGCCTGAAGTTGTCTCCGTTCCTTTTGCAACAGGTAGGAACTCACCTTGTCAAACGTGAGTGTTTGACTTTCAGCCATTAAATGGAGTGCCTCCACAAATGACTCATACGAAGAAGGTAAGCTGTTCAAAACCAGAGCCACCATATCATCGTCGTCCACCTTCTTGTTGATGGAAGATAACTGGTCTCGGAGATCTTTCATCCGAAGTAGGTGCTCAGACAGCGATCCACCTTCTTGTAACTTTACGGAAAAGAGCATATTTTTCAGGTATAAAACCCGACTCTTCTCTGACGTCTGATATTTATCCTTCAGACTAGTCCACAACGTGCTTGCCACAGTGGCATTCCGCACTTCCGGTATCAAATCATCCGACACCGATAACTTGAGAAGCAATAACGCTTCCTTATGACGTTTGTCATAATCCTCGAAGTTCGTCGCTGGTCGACTTTCATCACCCTTGATTATTTTATCACAATCCCGAAATTCCGCAACCGTTAAAATTTTATGACTCCAAACATTGAAATTTGTGCCCGTTAACTTTTGTGTCTCCGGCAACGTCAAGTGTGATATATTTGCCATTTTATTATTCCAAAAGAACGGAAAATAATAAAATAATAATTTGCCTCACACTTAAAAAATATCCTTTTCCAGCAAATAATATTAAATGAATTAATTTCTTCAAAGAAATAGAATGAAACCTTCGATACGCTGGCTGTGGGAATACCTTTGTTATGAAATAATATTATTCTTTCTCAGGATCAATTTTTATTTTTACGATTCTCGCCCTCACGTTTTACTCAAACGACGATCGCCGCCTGTGATGCCTCGATGTCGGTTTACCTCTGCCCTTCTCTCCGCAATTTTCCAGTTTGCTTTTGCGTCTTTCCCACAAAAAAATGCGATTTCAGCCTCCCCCGCGTCCATTCACGAAGATGTTCGCGCCTCCGCCGCGCTTCCCTGCGCCCGCCTCGCCCCCCGCCCCGCGCTTTTTTCTTTTTGTCTCCTTGCACGAAGATGTTCGCGCCTCGCTCGCCCGCCTCGTCCCCCCTGAAGCGCCCAGCGCCTGCTCCTCACCGGTCTTCCTGTGATTGCTCTCCCGACTCACACGATTTGATCAGCACGAAAAACCTCCACGAACGAGATGCTTCAGTGTCTTCACCATGACCTTCACAAACTTCTCCTTTGTCTGTACTCTTCCACCAAGAGCTTCCTCAGACTAAATGACTTTTTTTTCTTCCTCAAACTGCGAACCTTCGACGCTCTGATACCAATGTTAGAATATGCAAAGAGAAGAAAAAAGACAGAAGGCAAACTGCACTGTACAAATACGACAGGCAGAGGTTTATTTATAATGAGAAGGTGGTTACAATTGGTTGCATAGTTACACAACCGTATAACTGTTCACCATGCTATATAAGCATCATATTTTAACACCCAGAAAGTGTGTTTGCAGCATTTATTTTGCATACAAGAAGAAATAGTAGTGCCCAAATTGCAGCCTTAGACAAACAGAGTGCAAAAACAAATAGAAAAGCAAAATCAGCCAACGCGTGAACTATGAATTCTTGGTCGGCATCCGAGTTGTCACCAGCAGAGGTTTAGAGAAGTGTGGCAAGTAAGTGCATACAAGGAGGTATAGAAAACCCAAAAACCAAGCAGCCCACTATCGGAATGGTGTGACCCGTGAAGACAGAAAAGCATTGAACAATAAAATGATGCACCATGAGAGCAGCCCAAAGCATAAACTTTTTATAGTTTTATTGTTTGTATTTATTTTGATTCAGGACAGCCATATTTATAATGTCTTTTTTCAATTAAAATTTATTTTAAAAACTTTATTAAAATCTAGCCTGGTGAAACATGTATGAATTCTACATCTCCCAATCTAGGAGGCGTGTGTCCACAAAACTTTGCCACATTGTGTCCTTTACTATAGGCAAGCATCCCCTAGAAGGATTTCATTCCAGCTCATGTAGTTTTTTTATTTGATTGTTACCAAGTTTTTAAGGCATAGGAACAAGTCCAAAAGTTTCTGGTTAATTCTGGAACTTCTGAAACAGGTAGAATTTTAAGCTGAAAATTGGCCAATGACTCCATAAACTTCTTGAATACCCACCAAACGGATCTCTTACCAAACCTTATGTTTCAAAAGATTAAATTGTTATACCGTTAAAAAGGTACGTAAATGTATGCCTTATGAACTAAAAATATTTGTCTATTATATATGGCTGCATTGTCAGTAAAACCTGATACCCATAAAGGATTTTCAATAAAGGAGGGGAAATCTAGCTAGTTGAGCTCAATTCAGAGAAAATTGCAGGATCATCAAATGCCAGAAGAAAATCTCTAGTCTCAAGCACACTACTAGCTTGGAGATTGGTTCACACTTTAGTAGCAAAATAGGAGGCAAAACGACTGCATAGCCAAAGATGGTAATCGGTGGTAGTGATGACCATACTGCAGCCAGTGATCAGTGGCAATGGCTGCAAATTAGACTGACAATGAGGTAGTCAGAAACCACTGAGGAAGTGTAGTGAGGACCCAATTCCGCTACTATTGGTTTTTAACTGCTTGGTGAGGTCCAGTACAACCAGAGGGGCAGTTGTTCAGGTGTGGCCAGTCCCCCTAAGGATGTAGTGTAGTCAATCATGCTACGGATGTCATTGACATGGACAGTGAGGTGTGCCGCCGTTCACACATGTATGAGAGTATGGACTTGAGTGTGAATCTCAGTCCATTATTTGCCAATGTTTCTTGTTGAACTTGTGTTTTTCCGAATATATGTATTGATCAGCAAGGTCATATCACGCTTGGTAGGTGTGGTGAGGACATTCCCACTATTTGCAAGTGCATTGAGTGTTCCAGTTCGCATATGATCTTGATTCTATCCCGGCATTGGAACTATATGTAATAAGGGGGAATTGTTGGGAATTATTATATTAGCTACAATATTGTTAATAGTTGGTTTGACTTAATAGTAGGTCATATCCCGCTTAGTAGGTGTTGTGAGGACATTCCCACTATTTGCAAGTGCATTGTGTGTTCCAGTTCGCATATGAGTTGATTCTCTCCTGGCATTGGAACTATTTGGGAATTATTTGGATTGACAAGCATTGACTCCTAGAAAGTAGGAGTTGCTTTGTGTGTCTATATTCCTATCTAATGAATGAAGATTGTATCATGTGTTATGTGAATATTTTGGTTGTGTTGAGTACTCTAGTTTGTGTATGTACGACTATGAGTTCAATACTCTGACCAAAATACATCAATCTCAGCACTAGAAACATCCCATCTGCATTTTGAATTTTCAGAATGTATACAATTCGTTTTAAATTGCCATCTACCATCTCTACGAGGGACTGCAAGTAATTTTTAAAACGGACTTTGGTCAATAATCGACACAAAGCTGAACAAGTCTACCACATTTCATCCTCAGGCTGACAGACAAACGGAAAATAATAAAATGATCATGCATCTTCTCAAAATGTAAGATTAAGAGGCATCTGCACTTACGATGAAAGTCTTCCTTTCATTCAGCATAGTGATAACAGAATTTTTCACAGCTCTACAAAACGCACGATTCCAAGATTGCTTGGGTTTTCAGCCATTGGCTTTCAAAAAAAAAAGCCACCATCCTCAACAACATCATCTCCCTCCGATCAAAGGGAAGTTGACAAAGTTCTCAAGTTCATTAAACATACCCAACACATTCATAAGCAAGAGCAAACCATTATGTAGAATGCTAATGCAAAGTACAAGAGCAAACCATTATGTGAGAATGTTATCCTATGTGTCCTCCTCACATATTGGAGGGTCATCTCACATGGGTTAGGTTTAGGGTTAGGTTTAGGGTTTGCTATTGAGTCATGCACTAGGGTTACTCAGCACCCTATATGTACCCTTTTACTATTCATTTATGAGCATGCCAAGACACTCCGTTGTCTTTTCTCTACATGTGCAAGCTTTGTTCTGTTATGCAAGATTGTTCAGTTATTGATCGATTCTTCCTTGTGATTACATTGGAGCCATTACGATTCAACCAGAGTGCAACTTGATCGTGGTGCACAGTTTCTGATATGATCCATCAACTCTTTCATGGTATCAGAGCTGAGATCGGGTAAACGTGCACTCGTTTTTTTTTGAGTTGTGATAACTCTTCTTTTTTCATTTTTTTTAACTCCTCGTGCAAGTTTTCAATCTTTATTTTTTGTTTTTTTCTTGCTAACGTATTTAACAAGTTGCTCTTGGAAAGATTTCGTTTTGCTGTGTTCTTCGCATGTGCAGATCTCCTTGAGTTTTTCAGGGGTTTTGCAGCTAAAATTAGTTAGTTGCAGCTACATTTAGTAGATCTACTAAAATAGAGAGGTTATTTTCTAGTTTTTTAATTAAACTGAAATTTTTTAGATCTCTGTTTTTTTTTTTGTTTCTCTGTGTTTGTTTGTTGTTTTTTTCAGAGATTCAGGTCAAAAAAATCGCAGTGTGTTCGCTGTGTTTGCTGTTACACCTGCTGCGTGCTCGGGCTCTTTGCTCATGGTGGGTCTTTTTTTGCTCTAGTCGAGCCCGTGGTCTGCCCTCTGTCGCTGTTTTGCTGGCTACAAATCATGGTTTGCTGGTTGTACGTGGTCTGCGTGGTTTGCTATTGAATCTGCTTTGTGGCTGCGTCCATCCTCCCTCCTCCCTTCTCCCCTAGCCACCGGTCTGCCCCGAGCTCCCAACCTGCACACCCCCACGGCCTTTCCAACGCCAAAAAAAAAAAAAAAAACAGCACCAGCAACAGCAAAAAAAAAGAAATAAAACAAAGACACGCGTTTTTTTGAAAAACTTCACGGTAAGCGTTTTCTTCTTACTTTATTTTCCATCGTGTCTTTAAAGTTTCTAAATTTTTCAGTTTTAAAAACTTTCCTTCAAACCGCTTTTTTTTAAGTTTCTAACTTAGTATTTCATTTATTAAGTTTTTAAAATTTGCTTTTTTTTTTTAAAAAAAAAACCTAAAACCGTAAGTTTTAAAAAAATACAAATTTCAAATTTGCTTGTAAAACAAAAAAGTGGAAACTTTTAAAATGGAATTAATTAATTAAGTTTTTTTTTTTTAATTTTAATTAAGTTTTTTTAATTAGATATTAATTAATTCATTTCACATATTTAATTAAAAAAAAAATTAATTAGATATTAAATAATCGTAATTAATTATATTTTTTTGCGTTTATTATAATTTACGATTAGATAATTAAAATAGTTCTTTACAATAACGTTATACTCATTTTTTTGTCCTAAACTGCTCTAAATTTAGCTAACCTGGACATTTCCGAACGATACTTTATTACACGTTATTGTCGATTTTTTTTTCTAATTGTGCGTTCAAGTGTGTAGCGACATTTTGGGCCTACTTTTGTCTTCCAGAGCGTTTTCAACCTTCTGAAGATCATCGGGATTCTTTTTGAATCCTTATTCAAAAAATTGTATTTTACCCTTATTATTGCTTGCGACTAGTGAGCACGTCCGCCACAGTCAGCAAGGGGGTATTCTTTGCGACGTGAGACATTTTTTCTCACAACCAGGATTTGCTTTCGCCTCCTTCCTTGTTTCTTGCTTTGTGCTTGTTTACGGTGTCCTTTTTTTGCTGCGCTCCACGAAACACATTGTGGTCTCCTCTCTTGCGCGTTATTACGCTGATTGCAAGACGAGTTACCAAGTGTTTCCAACCGCACGCATGGACTGATTGTAATCAACGCACTAAACTATAAAGTGCCGAAAGCAGGGGTTGTCATATTGTCCTGGGTGGTTGTGTTTCTTTTCTACATTTCTTCTTTCTCTCTTCACTATGGATGCACTTTCAATTCCTTTGCTTATGTCGTTCAACTTTTTCAAATGGAGATCGAAAATAATAATGAAACTAAGGGATAAAGGGTTATTTCACATCACCATGGGAACTGAGACTAAACCAGATGATGAACTGAAAAATCTAAGTGGTTAAACCGCAATGATGAAGCTTTAGGTCTTCTTTGCATGTCTGTTTCTCCCAACTTGCTCTTCCACATTGAGTCATCTGAAACACCTAAGTCTGCGTGGACAACGTTAGATGAAATGTTTGAAACAACATGATGACATGAGAGCACATGAGTTGGAAAACGAACTACTAGGGTTAAATCCTAGTGATTTTGAAAACCTACAAGCATTCTTCTCAAGTTTTCCACACTAGATCATTGTTAAAGGAATGTCAAGTAGAGAAGAAAGATTCTCAACTGATCTTGTCGATTCTCTCTAAGTTAGGTCCTGAATATTCTGTCTTTGTGTCAACTTTTTACGCTACAAAAGCTGCCTTGGGCAAGGATTGGAATATGCCCTCCTTTGACTGTTTTTCATCCCAACTCATTCGAGAACAAGACAAACTCATTCAAATGGGGTCTCTCAAGTCCAAGTCACATGCCCTTGTAGCAAGTACTAGTAAGGAAAAGAAGACTGATAATGAGATAGAGAAAAAGGATCAACCTAAGAAAGAAACCAAGACCAAAACTAAAATTAACACGAACACTTCGACTTCTGAGCCTAGAGCATAGAAAGATAGGTATTTGTGTTCCTATTGCAAGAAGTCTTGGTCACGACGAGCACCACTATTTTTGGAAACAGATTGATCACTTATCTCATTTACTTGAGAAGAATAAAATAAGTGTTCCTGAATCCATAAAACAAAATGCTCCGAAGGCCGAGTCTTCCACTACAAAAGGTTCTAAATCTGATAAGAAGAAAGGAAAGGCCCTCGTAGCTCAAGTTGCTCCTTCATTGATGTGGATTATAGATTCTCGGTGCCTCGCACCACATGGCTTCTTCGCATGTTGAGTTCTCCAACATCAAACCTTGTGATATGTCCCAAATCACGTTGGGTGATAACACGAAAGTGTCAGTTTCTGGTAGTGGATCGGTAGAGATAGATGGGGGAACATTCAACCAAGTGTTGAGTGTTCCTGATCTCTCTACCAATCTCCTATTGGTTTACCAAATTACTCACCTTGGTGAAGGAATGCGAGTGGAATTTGGTCCTAACTCGGTGATTATTCGTGAGCTTAACGATGACACTACAGTGGCTGAGGGAAAGGCAGATCACCGTTCACGTTGTATACCTTTTCCCACTTTACTTGATATTGAGAGAAGTGATTATTCGACTTCTACTTCTCTACCTACTGAGGTTCTTCAGCTCTCTGATTCGGACTCTGACTCCTCAGATGATGATGTTGTTGAGCGTGCTCCTCTTCATGACTCTCAAACTTTTGAGTCTTCCGATTCTGACAGTAGTGATGATGAGGACTATGTCCCTTCTCACTCGAGTGAAGAATCTTCTGACTCTGAGCTTGATTCTCCTGGTCCTCTTTGGGCTAGGAAAACTTTGCAAAGTGCTGGAGATTTAGTTGGAGATACTTCGGATATGAGACATACTCGCTCAGATTTTGTTGGACCCCACTCTTTCTTCGCCTCTGCTTCTGATTCAGTTGTCTCCTCTATTTCTTCGTGTGATGATAGTTCCACTGATACAGACTCACTTGGTTCTACTTCTGATGATGAGGATTGTGCACCCAGTTCTGATGTCGAGAGTACTATAGAGGACTCTTCTCCTCCTTCTCTCACTATTCCAGAGAGTATTGACACATCCCACATCTCATCAGATATTGAGTAGTCTCCTATACAGTACACTTGTGATGTACTACAGGTTCTTCATCCATCTACAGGTATTTCAGAGGAGTTCATCATCTCCGTTGTTGGGAGTGCCCCTTCTGGGACTCTTGCCACTTCCACTTTTCTAGACTTTCATTGATCCACCCTTATTTGTGGATCCATTTTCTATCGTGGGGGATGTTTTGTTGCTTTCACATCAATTGGACATCCTTTCTACAGGTGCTCACCCTTCCTACTCTAACAGTTCTGCACTCGTGACATCACCTTCAGTTTCTTCGCACTCACTTGCTAGACCCATGTCACACTTTCGTGGACCGTATTCTCGAGTTCTTCATGCTACACGCCTTCTGTTTCCTTCGTGGAGTGGGCAGATTTCCAAACATCTTTTATATCCTTCCTAAGGGCAGACACACAGTACGGTGCGGATGGCTCTTCTTCAGTCCAGAGGCAGAGGATCTCATCTTCGATATTCTTCTGAGAGACTTCTTAGAGTTGCAGAGTTCAGATCCATCCATGGCATCTTCTCGCATCCATCTCGTCTCCCTCTTCTTCTCTCTTTTTCATCTTTCCGAGAGATTGCCCCTTTGTACATGGGTACCTTTACAGGCTAGTCTATGGCCAGGACCCATCTTTGGCATCTTTCTTAGATTAGAGAGTATTTTTGTTCTCTTGTGGTGGATGTTTTTCCCACTAGGTTTTCCTTCGCTGCTTGGGACTTCTTTTTGTGCATGGGTACCTCATCAGGCTTTATCCAGGACCCATTTCTCTTCTTCTTATTCTTCTAGGAAGATGTTGTTTGTATATGGGCACCTTATCAAGCCTTTAGTTGTCGGGCCCCATTGACACATCTTTCTTAGTTGTTTAGGAGTGTCTTCTCTTTCCGTCTGACTCATCATAGCCACTACCCCAGCTTCGATGAAGGGGGGTTGTTGGTGTGAGTTATCCTATGTGTCCTCCTCACATATTGGAGGGTCATCTCACATGGGTTAGGTTTAGGGTTTGCTATTGAGTCATGCACTAGGGTTACTCAGCACCCTATATGTACCCTTTTACTATTCATTTATGAGCATGCCAAGACACTCCGCTATCTTTTCTCTACATGTGCAAGCTTTGTTCTATTATGCAAGATTGTTTAGTTATTGATCGATTCTTCCTTGTGATTACGTTGGAGCCATTACGATTCAACTAGAGTGCAACTTGATCGTGGTGCACAGTTTCCGATACGATCCGTCAACTCTTTCAAGAATAACACCATTGCCTACATCAAGCGCAACACACTTTCAGGTTGTTAATCAAGTATTGCTTCATTTGGAGCAAAAGACTCTGCAAGAACTTACCGCAGACTCTATCCACTTGGTATGGCCCATACACTATTGCTAAGAGGGTTGGATATAAAACATTTGAGCTTAATCAACCTCCCTATATTGGTCTTCATCCAAACTTCAATGCAGAACTCTTACAGTATTACTTTCTACCTTTGTTGGATTCACCATATTGTTGAGACACTTTAACAAGCAGAGATTAATCTTTATGTGCAGCATTCTAACAGAAACGGATCACATGATTGACACCAAAGTCAAACAAACATGCCATCAAGAGATCCCTCTTCAAATTGTCAAAGCAGATCAAGTACCTTCCCAATGAAAATTGTTCACATAAGTTCAAATCGCTAACAGATTTCCACATCTTCTTTTGCAGCTTAACACAATGGGGATCAGTGCTTCTCAAAAGGGGCAACTGATCCATGAAGATGGCATCTTGATCAACTCGTGATATAGCAGCGGTACTCTGGAGTCTGTGCCACAATCTGACTACACCAACTTCAGGACACCTAGATTATAATAGTTGATATCCGCCCTCTCCGGCTCAACCAATGGCACCCTCTATATAGGCTATAGCCAGCACTCAAATCTATCCCTCCATTCCATCTTTTTAGGGCAGGACATTTCTACCTCTCAACCAACGTCAGGGCTGGGCAACTATCCTATCCTATTCTTTCTATATATGGGGTGAGCGAAAGATCTATATGGTGTATGGGTAATGAATGATCAAGCACAGATGCTCCTACCATGAAGTTCTCTCTCACTCAATCATGCTCCACGCCTCCAGCAGTGTCACCACTGTCCTGGCAGCTCTAATGTCATGATTTTTTAAAACAATGACAAAACAAAGAATCTGAACACATGGTGAGCAACTGTGTATGTTGTTACAGCACAATCATCCCATCTTCCACACTTGTATAATAATGTATTCTACTCATTCTTTGAGGAGCATATAATGGTGGTTGTTAGAAGTGCAGAAGACCCCTGATGCATGCATCTGAACTCTCAGATCATTGTATAGAACTTTGCATGATACAATTTTACAGTTGTGATTCTATCATGGTGTATGTTAGCTCTCGTGTTTCTCTGTCTATAAATACTCTAATTGTATGCATCCTTATATCATTCACATATGTTTTCAGCATTCATAAAACATTGAAATTTGAAATCCATTTGAGTGTATTGTACACCAAGTATCCCTCTAGGCCTCAGATTTGTTGACACACTAATACTATGGACAGAGGTATCTTTGTATTTCCTTGAGGCAGTGTCTTCCTTATAATATATATCCGAGGTAGGGTATCTGGATTTGGTAGAACAATTGTCATCTTTTCAAGACAAAATCTAGATAGGAGGGCACTCACTTCATCACTTTGGTAATGCAATTCAGATATATTTATTTAAAGGTCCTAGTACGTGGTTAAGCAATACTAGGAAATTATCCATATGGACAAAGATAGAAAGAACGTAAAATTATAGTAACATCCACAACCAATTATATTAAGAAGAAAAAGTAAGTCGATGTGACTTGAGAATACATCCAATTACAATAGAGAGTGCTAGGGTAAAAGGACCCTAGGATCAAAATCTAACTAAATAGAAAGAAAAAAGTATTGAAAATAAACACGGGTAAACCCAAAGCAGTAAAGCCCCAAACCATGTGGTTACAGTATCAATACAAATAGTCATGCAAAGATAGCAGAGTTGCATGGATACAGATATGGATGTGGATACAGATACAAGTAATTTTTAATGCCCCCTCATATGGATACGGCATAATATATTATAATATTTAAAATACTATAATAATTGAGATTATAAATAAACAATATATCAATAATAATTATTAATTTTAAATTATAAATGAGCTTATACATTAGATTAAAATTACACACTTCCGGCCCACAGGGAGGTAGGGAATTTGGTATTCAATGGATCAAAAGAATTGCAAGTTGTGTAGGCCAACAAAAAATAGAAGAAATGAAAGGAAGGAAGTGGAGTAGGCCAAAAGAAACAAATCAAAAGAATCGCATCTTGATCAGAACCAATGTGAAAGCTTGAAAAAAAAGAGTGAATCAACACTCACCCCTTCGTGTCCTTAATCATTGCTACTAAAATGCATTAAAGAAGATCATTTGTAGTTTTTAGCATCATTTTAGTCTTTTGAATGGGTTTCTTGTTTATATCTTTAACTATTAAATCAGATACGGCTATAGTTGCATTACATACTGTATCTATCTCCGATACAGCACAATTGCAGGTTCATATCTAGATAGGGCTAAGTACAGTATCCAAGATGTGCCATAGCCGTATCCACATTCAGCGCGGCAATACACGCACCCTAGCAGTAGGGGTAGAGTATTCGGTAACACTGGGAGGGAGCAAGAACCCTCAGAGAGCAGGGGCTGATGAAATTCAGAAAGACTGGATGGTAGTCCCATCAAACATCTCTAACCATGTCTGGGAGGCATAATGATCTGTCAAATGATAAATCAGCTATTCATATTGATCAACAATGAACTTAAATTGCCTCTTTTAGTCATATTTAATCTAATGATGTTGCAAACCATGTTGAGTATCTCTTCAAAGGACATTAAGCACAAAGAGGTAAGAAAAGTCCTGCAAGGTAAATCTTCAAAACAGTGACAAGTAATTCTTGCTTAGAGACATCATAATGCAATTTTTAGGTCTCTTCTTGATCATTTTGCATTTCTTTTATTGACAAACATACATATTTGCAACAAGTGTCATTTATTGTTATTTAATCCACTTCATAGAGTGTTGTTCAATTGGATTTATTGCATTATCTTATAGTAAATCAGTTTCAGTAGGGGCAATTTGGTCTTATTCATAATGTTTTATCTTATCCCTTTACCAGTTTATATTTCATCTTTCATGACTTTCTCGATACTACCCATGCTTCTGCATTATTTCATCAAGGTAGTTAATGTTTTTGCAAAAGTTATAATATATGTTTTATGAAAAAATTAGAATTAATCCATGTCAAATCTGATTCCAATACATTTATTGAACTCGACATTGCATAATGCTTGCTCATAAGTAAAGCTTATCGCAATAAACTGGACCAAAATGTGAATCAGTTAGTCTCCATCTTCATCGATACATGTTTTCTAAAGCAGGTTCCCAATTGTTTAAAGAGAACCTTTCATATGAAAAGGCACAATGCAAGGTTCTAAATTTCTAATACATTTAATCTCATCTTTACATTTACACCGTAGAATGAAAACATTATATAAGTTTATATAATGACTGCAATAGTCTATTTAAAAACTGTTGTTTTTATGATATTCCTGCATTATCATATTCATTTACTTGTTCCATTCAAATAAATAGAAGATTTTGTGCATGGTAACAAGGGTCTTACCAATTAATCTTAACTCCAAATATTTAATTAGTTTATCCCTTTTCTCAAATAATTAGAAATTAAAGATAAATAAATAATTGTAGTACTAATCCAAAAGGTTATTCGCAACTTGCATTGAATTCTTGATATTGCCATTGTTATCTTTCGCATTCTGTATTATATTAGAGTTTTGAAGTATTTTATAATTTTCATCAGTTAGCAGTAAATTAGTGAAATAAGGTGTGCTTTCCTGCTAGCTTTAGAAAACTAAACAATTATCACACATGCAAAAGAACACGTGAAACACAGAGGGGAAGCAACTTTAAAAAAACCTCTAGACCTCAGAGCAGCAGAATACTAGTTTTGACCAAGAGGAGTGCACATAGTGCCCTTGGAGGTTAGCCAGCCTGAGATGGCACCCTTACCTTCTCAGTAAAACATTGTCTTATCTGTCAAGCTGATTGGAGATGCTAATGTGTTTATGATAATTAGTTCAACTTTGAGGCTTTGCAAGTTTGGAACTGTTAGAAATGGGCACACAGTACCACCAGTTTGTGACTTTGTACAGGATAACAATCAAATAGACAGGAAACCTCAGATCAGCATAAAACAAGATGAAAGCCCAGAAAGATGAGCACTTAAGTAAGTGGCAATTCAAAGTAGGTGATTGGGTCTTCCTCGGATGACAACCATATTCACAATGTCATTCCTCGAAGGAAAAGACAAACGCAAGCCCAGATATCCTATACTTTACAGGGCATTAGCACAAATAGGCTACGTTGCATATACAGTTTTAACTGCCTAAAGGGGCCAATATACATAATTGTTAATACCCTTCATGGATCTTGTTTAAGGGAGTGTTAGACAAAATGTCAAAACTTCAGAAACTTTGCCACTCTTTGACAATCAAGGGCATGTCAGCCTTCTTCCTGAGCACATTTCGGCAACCAGAGAAAAATTGAGGGCAAGATATTTGCTGCATACATGACATGGAAAAATACATATCCAAAGAGGCTAAATAGTAAGGATATGAGATTCATTACTAGGGAAACTCCTTTGGTACAAGAATTTCAGTTGTCTTTATAATTTTCACATGTTTTTGTGTTGGTTGCTTCCAGTAAATTTTTAAAAGTAGAAGTTATCTTACATGTAAAAGACTATTTGAAACACAAATCGCTGTAAAAACCCATCTAGACCTTTATGTAGGGAAAACTCAACTTTTCTTATTAATAAATGAAAGTATTATTTTGATGAAAGAAGTTCAGTCTTAATGTTTTGCATTTCTTTTTGTTAGATTCTTCATATTGTCATTCTAGAAAAATGTGACTTATAATTTTCTATAGATCTTCAATCAATACCAAATGTTTTTCTAGTTACATTGTATTAATTGTTCATAAATACAGGTCAGGCATTTTATTGAGGGATGCCAAACAACAGGATAGGTAGCCAACAAAATGGTAAAATTTAATGACAGATTACCAACCTGTTTCAATCTTTCTGGACCTAGCTCAACCAGCTCATCTGCTGAACTATAATAATCCAAGTCAATGGAATCTTGTATTGTTGAAGATTGTCCATTTCCTAACCCCTTATCCTCCCATCCATGCACAGTAGCACCTTCCCAACGTTCCTCAAATTCAGCATCAACCTGTCAAATGAATTGCAGCACCTTCTTTATAAATGACCACTAACTGACAGAAGAAAAGGTGTGATATTTGCTGTCTAATAGATTTTGAAATTATCAGTTATTACATTCCAAATTGACTCACTGATTTCAGTAATTTAATGTATCCAGACTTATGATTTATTACATAAATAAGAAACCAAACAAAGCAGGGCTGTGCATTCTGAGCAGACTGTACAGAATAGCATATAACACCAACCTTCAAAAATATTTTGTCCAGATCTTGCAAAGGTTGTGTTCTCTGAAAAACGATATGAGATAGTCTAACAAATGCGATAAATATTCTTTGTATTGTCTACAACACAAAAAGAGTTGCATTATTAGTGATTAAATAATTCGCATTAAAGATTGTTGTACATAAAGGACAATTACAAGCATCCTGAATAGCAATAAATACTAAATGGTTATAGCAATGATTTAATTTGGTCAAAATATAAAACAGCCAAAGCTTCACCTTGTCAACTTGTGATTGCGGGGAATATTATGCGTTTTTGGAAACTCTTCGAGGAATGCAGAATAATCAATTAGTTGTCCGAACTTGGAATTAACATATTCATTGTACAGCTCATGCATATCAAGGTATCGGCCAAATGCTTCCTGCAATCAAATTGGAATAAAAGCATTCATGCTAAATCATAATATTATATGTTAATCCACCAATAAATAAAGTTACAAATTGTAAACACCGAAGCCTGCATAGTTTTCCTTCTCAGTATACAAGGAATAACTGAATACAACATAGAAACAACACCTGAAGGCATGAATGAACATGAGTGCTGCAATACATCAAGACATTTAATGATTAATCTGCCAATCTATCTGCTGCTTGTCTATGTAAACCTGATTTCGCATCTAAACTTTGTTGGCAGTCAACCATGGAAAAAATGGAAACAGTTACTTGAAATTCCTTGCTAATAAAGAATGGCAACTTAAATATTGTCTTATATTCTTCAGAAAAAGGAGGCACTAGAGTTTCAAGAACATACAACAGAAGCCTTTGCAGAATTACTGTGTTAATCCAGCTAAAAACAGTATACTATAGTTGGTGCAATCTTGGGCAGGGGCAAATATCTGAGCAGACATATAAATTCTAGGTAGCAGAGAAATGGCTTTCAGATAATTGTGAGCCCATATCCTCTATCCTTTCCGGTACTGTTTCTCGTCATTCACTCACCCACTTATTCATTTAGTTAGATAGACTCCCAGAAACTATCCTTATAAAATTAAAAAAATACAACTCATTCACTCAGGTATTAAAAGGATAATAAAGTCATGCTGGAAGAAAGTAGTTAATATCCCCAGATAATGTACACATAGGTTAGTGCAGAAACTTAAATGTCCCAGTGTAAAAGTCATGACAACAGGATAAAGAAGCTTTTGGCAATATTTTTTATCAGAGAAATATGCTACAGTTGGCTAAAGTGCCACTTGCGTTATTTGATCATAGATGTGACTTATTTAAACTAACAAGCAGGAGAAGGAATAAAAATGGTACAAGGGAACTGTAACATCCAAAAAAATCAAAAATTCATTATTGTCAGTGCAATCTTAATTGTATAACCAAACTGTCACTTCCAGACTGTTGATAAATTTCAACAATCTTTACAGAAGAGTTGAATTACTTTGGAAGCTTGATTTCAGAGACATTTTTTATGTCTGACATTCAACTTGGTTAAAGCTCCATCAGTATATTCCGTAGTTTGTAACGGACTTCCATGATGTTTCTCTATGCCATGAAATTCCGAAGAGGACTAAAAGATGCATTTCTAAGCTCTAACTCCTATCAGACAAGTCTGCTTGACCTCACCTTTTTCCTGCAAACTACTTTCAATGTTGTTGAGACATCATTAACAAAGATCTGTCTGAAGTCATGGGATAAGCCCTCCATTTTTGTAAATCCCTCCAATAGATGAATCTCATGCATTGAAAGCTTGCCCGTAAGAAGTTGAGCCACAATTTAATCAATTCCCATAGGCGCACACTATCCTGGCAACAGAAAGCACCTGACACCCCCATGTCCATACATCATGCACCATACATACATGCAAGTTGGCAGGAAAAGTCAAACCATTTGTTTCACTTAAATAAATATAATACGCAACAAGTTTCAGTCAGCTGTGACAATTTAGACTAGTTGGTCAGGCACATGCAGTAAGACACAGGTCGTGGGTTCAAATTGCGCTGTAGACTGCAGTGACTGGCAATATGTTTTTGTGGTACAAAAAATTCTGGAAAAAAACTAAGTATAAGACATAATTGATTGACGACTGCGCAGATGTGTGCATTCTGGCGACAGTAAAGCCATCACCATTCCCAGGTTTCATCAGAGGTTATGAAAAATTAGTAGGTATAGTCATCACACTCTTAGCTCTTTGACTGTGACCAAAACTCCAGGTATACTTGTAAAGACTGGTATGTCAAAAACCTTTGGTCTTAGCATTTGAAATCTGATATGTCAAACTCTAGATCTCTTTGATTTTCAATGCTTTCAATAGAATGGATCCCCTTTGGTCTTAGCGATTGAAATCTAATATGTCAAGCTCCAGATCACTTTGGTTTTCAACTATTTCAACTAGAACTGGTCCAGAGATTCTATGGCTACAATCTCCATTATTGTTAACAATTCTGCAATCAATCATGTCAGCTTAAGTTGAGTACATATTGGTTGTTGACTTTAATTAGCCATTAGTAACTTTCCAAATGAGATTTCCGAGCAGTTGCATGTTACATTTACATCTGTTATTTGCTTCAAAAACACAGCCGGTGATTATAGATTAAGAGCGGCTTCAATACAACCTCCTCTGGTAAGGAGCATCGCCTCTCCATAACATTCACTCTGCTTGAATGGAAAAAAGTTGCACAACTAATCTGGGATGGGGCGCTAACATAAGACATGTGATTTATAAATTTGGCTCCAGCAGCTAAATTAGCCTAGAAATTTACAGCAAGGAACCAGCAGCTTCATGGAGAACTATCTTCAGACAAATTTATCTCTCAAGCACCACTCTTGATCAGACTTTCACTGGTCCTCTTCAACTTTCATGCACACCTATTCAAGTTCTTAACAAGTTTTGGTATTGTGTGATGGTCAAGACATTGGATTGTCAAAAGATTCATGATCAGCTCCATCCTTTGGATCAATCTCCAGATTTGCTGCTAGTTGAGAAACGTCATTTTAGTAAACTTCGTCACTTGCCAAATTCTGATGTCCTATACTAAGACTGTGGAAAAGGCGCTAAACTGTGCTCCTCACAAAAATGATATAAAACAGAGATGAAGTAGCATCCCTACATAAACTTCTCAGCCATTCGTACCACTTAATCATCACACCCGTTTTCACAAGTCTCCCTTGATAAATTTTACATCTCTTTCCATTTGCATTTGGACATTGTATTGCACCATCAATATAGGGTACATAATACCCAAATATAATGTTTTTTTTTCCTTTTAGCTTTTCTTGCTGAAAAGATAATAAGAGGGTTATTTTTGTCCAACCTCTTCAGTTCCGTCCCAAAACGCAATAGACATGCCCTGATAGTAATACTTGCAATACCACTTAAAATCACACCCGTTTTCACAAGTCTCCCTTGATAAATTTTACATCTCTTTCCATTTGCATTTGGACATTGTATTGCACCATCAATATAGGGTACATAATAACCAAATATAATGTTTTTTTCCTTTTAGCTTTTCTTGCTGAAAAGATAATAAGAGGGTTATTTTTGTCCAACCTCTTCAGTTCCGTCCCAAAACGCAATAGACATGCCCTGATAGTAATACTTGCAATACACCCACTTCTCATTTTATCTGCTAAGTAACTCACAAACCCAGCCAATATTGTTTCAACAGGTCAAAATGTGTGGTAAATGGCTTCATGCTGTGTTAAACAGTATTTAAATTCCACCTTTCCTAGTCTAAATTTTTTTTTTTTTTTTTTTAGGGTTTGAGGCATTACTTTAAACTTTGGAAACAGCAATAAAGACCTATGTTGTGTTCACAACAAATGTGTCAAGAAATTGCAGAATATGACCATCTCAGGTGACTTGCACCCATAAAAAGTATTTAAGACACAACAAGACATAACATTGTAAAGATCCACACAAACTGCAATAACTTTTCTACAATAATAAGAAAACAAGTTAAGTAAATATAGTTTTACAAGCAAACATCAATGGCTCGGGAGTAAATAAAAATAACAATATAGAGACCTCTCCACTGAAATCAATTCGTGGTTCCTCCTTTAGCAATTCTTCAGAATCGTCCAATGTATCAACAACACGTGCGCTTGGATGTCGTCTATGATATTCACGGATCTGCACACAAAGTTTTGGGACGTTAGCAGAATTTAAAAACTTATTCAGAAACCAATGGTCGTTAATATCACGTCAACGTAATCAGTTTTAGATATCTTTTAAAAAATAAAACAAAAGATATAGAGCCAGTACACCTCACATTTCAATGCCAGCTGAAGAGAGATTTAATAATCAAACATTTCAATCAAGAATCTTCCTCAGAAAGTTTAAAGCAAAAGGATAAATTGCTTTGAACCAGAATACAAGTAAAGTGAACACAATTCATCCAGACGGGCAACACATTGAAAACGAAGTAATCAAACGCAACAAATTCTACCATCATAGCCTCAACGAATATGCCTTCAAATCATGAAATAATTGTCATTTTTGTTAGCATTCTCAATGACCAAGTGGAAATTAGGGTTGTTTATATTTTGAGCCATTTCTGTTACTTTCTCACTGACAAGAGTTTAAATCAGTTTTCTCATATTTTGAGATAAACAACATCATGCTGACCTCTCTCAGGCGGTCATAAAATGCACTGAAGACATTCTGCCCACCTCCGAGAGCTGCAATTTCATCCTTTCTCGCATGATCTTTGTCTTCGTATATTTCAATCTGTCAAAACCCCGTCATTCCACTAAAAATTAACTGAAGTCCTGCAAAACCCATTTTCTAAAAAAGACCCCGCCATTCCACTAAGAATTTTAACTAAAATCCAGTATATGAGAAAAACAGAAACTGACCAATTTTTGTGTCGTCGATATGATTGAATCAACCATATTGCGAACACGGTGATTTTGATATAAGCGGTCCTTGCTAGTGGTAGGTTCATTTTGAAGGTCTTTCACAACCAACCTTTCCAAGCGCTCCACCTCTTCGTGAGCGCTCCTTGTCACATCTAAGAGCGTCGACGCCATCCCTCCTGTTCAAACGTCACTGCAACTCAAACTCCCTACTGTGTATTCGGCACAGCTCACAATGTGATTGGCATAAGAAAAACCTGAAGAGGAGACAAGAAGCATATATAATGTACCAGTAAAATTAATCCACTTCTCTCTTTAATACAACTAATTTTCAGCCAATACACAGAAAAAATTACAGCAACAATGCAAATATCTTAATCTTATGCTAAACGAACCAAGCCCACCTGTCTCAAATTCCCACCACTCAAACACGAACCCTAATAATTATATTTGCACCCAGTTCACAGCAACCAAAATTTCATCAAACCTGACGAAGATTTTACTTCCCGCCCATAACTAGAAATTTCTCACCAAAAGAACTCACGTGTCTCCGTTCTTCCACCGCCCAAACATCGTAATGCTCATATTTTTCAGCGATTGGGAAAATGATTTCAATCAAAACCAGAAAATAATTTATCTTCTACCCACAACTCGAAATTTCCCATTAAACCAAAGGCAAGGCATATGTGAAAACAGTAAAATTTGCAGTACATAATTATCCCAATCAAAACACACACAAATTGTACACATTCTGCGAATGCAAAAGTAAAAACCTAAAACCTTTTACAAAACGCAAAGCATCGTTTCAAAAATTGATAAGACCTAAAACCCTGTATAATCATACGAACCGGTAATGCAACTGCGAAGGTCTTCCGCTGCTCCGAACTTTCCCTGCGAAGGGAATGTTAAGCTTAAAGACGAAACTAAAATTTGTCGGGTCAATTTAAAGAGATGATTCATCTGAATGTCGGCGAGGAGGCGGCAGTGCCACAAATGTTTGGCTTAATTTTTTAAGTTTATAAAATTATACCATTGTTTTTAAATATATTTACGAAATAGTGTGATGAAATGAAATGAAAGATTTTAATGACGTCCACGCCACTGAATAGTATATGGGACCAAAAGTTGAGACTTTAAGATGAATTCAGACTCTTTTCAATATCAGATTTTTTACTGTGAATCTTGAGCACAAAACCCGCGATCTTTTCAAGCCTTGTTTCTTCGAATAACTCATTTAATTTGTCCACCTTCAAGTCGTTTTATCGTACCGGATCCGAATATCCTCATAAGCTAAACATTCCATGATGAAGTGGCATTCCGTATTGACCACCCCTTTGCTTTGCAGAAAAGACAAGTTCTCATTTCCCAATCCTCCTTGGGTATAGTCCATCTACCAGTTTCACATCGAAGGTGATGCGAATCGGTCCTCATTTGAGCCACTGAAATCTAGTGTATCACAAAAATTAGTACAACTATTTTTTAACTTATGAATTTAAAGAAATAGTTAATCTTTCAATGTCCGCGAGAGGTTCCCTAAAGTTTGGGCTTAATTTTGTAAGTTTATAAAATAACAATCGCATGTGAATTGTGTTTATAAAATAGCAATCGCGTGTGAATTGTCCGATGAATTGCCAAAAGGGATTCGTTGGAGAAGTTAAATTGGATGGTGTGAAACAAAAGGGGAGGAAGAGGGTTGATGAAGAAGGTGTTTGAGGGAGGAGAAGTCAATGGGCGGGTAAATGATGGGGGAAACCAATGCTACATTATTTTTTTATAGGGAGACACATATGAACCACGCGGCATTGTTTGTTAATTGTGTAAAAGAGAAATTGAACAGCAATTTAATGTCTTTACTGTGTCCTTATTGGCAGCTCCAATCATCGTGCGTTGGAGAGGAAAATGTTTACTTGGCATGAGATCATTTATTAAGTAAGATTAGGACATCATGAATTTTTTATGAGTAAAAGAAGAATACCCAAAGAAAGGAAATTTTATTATTGTATTCTTGAAATGTTTTTGGGTGTGTAATTAAACAAAAACAATAATACACTAGCAAAATTTATGCGATGAAAGATGATGTTTGAACATGCGAGAACACAATAATAAGTTTATTTCATAAACTTAATAACAAAGTGGTTCATGAGATATACTCAGAAGACGAATATGATGAAGTAACTATTGAGTAACAAGAGTTAACTTAATCAAAAATAGTATTGAGATTGAGAATAACATTACGAGATGATTTAATTTAATTTAAAATTAATTAAATCTAATTGCGAGTAACTAATGTAATGTGTGATATTCAAATGCTAATTTACGATAAGGCCTTGAAAGCAAATAAGCATGTAAAATATGAAACCCTAAGCAAGAAGGAGAGATAGGAGAACTTAAGCGGATTTGCGAGGGAATAGGAAGTGATCTCGAGCATGTGAAAGTGTTGAAAAAAATGTAAACGGGGTTGTCACTTTGCTCACTGTAAATTCGAACTCATAACAGAGATGGACATGGGCTCGCATGGGAGCAGAGGCGCCAGGCGCTGGTGACTGGATCTCGGCATTGGTGGTCGTCAAATGCTCAAAATTGCTTTATTCTATGTTGCAAGGGTTTTGTTGTTAGCTTTTGTCTATTGTTTGATATTCACAATTTGATCGTCAGGGTACATGTAACTGCAAAACAACATAACTACCTACACATGTCCACAAACCACATCAAATCTAATAAAAAAGATGTAAAATGTAGAGTCGGACTGACCCAACGGTCACCCGAAGAGTGAACTTACTACGTATCGATGCACTACATCTCAGACCCCATGTAGTTCTTGTGTGTGTAGAAATGATGCCCTAGGATGCCCTTGTGTAAGTTACACAAATGATAACGAGTTATAGCTAGAATGTAACAATGTAATAGTATGTGTGGATGGAATAGAATAAACTTCCCCCTATGCAAAGTGTATGCAAAAGTGATGTAGTTATTAGGTCGTGGAGCTTGTTTTCATGTGTGAAAGTGTTGAAGATCTGTACACTAAGAGTATTGTGCACTTTCCACGCTTCTCTCGCTGAGTTCGGGACCGTGCCCCGAGTGAGGGTCCGAGGGCACACTGACCCCCAAAAAAATGGCCTCAAAACAAAACATGCCCGATATACCGAGAAATGTGTTTTTTCTCATATGGGCGGGCTTTTTTGACCCATAGGTTTATGGGACAGTTTTCGCCCATGGTTTTGATACCCACGATTTTGTAAAACTGCTTAAGCAGTTGTCTACTTATGTGGTTTTGTGCATATGGTAGGGATTATGTAACATTGCAGATGTGTTTTGAATTTGGGTGTGAATTCAGAGAGTTTGTTGAGCATAGCTCCAAACAAATCTGGGTATTGTATTGAGAGAGTGGTGGCTTGTAATAAAATTTGAGCAAGTGATTCTTGGTGGACGTAGCCTAAATTGGGTGAACCACATTAAATATTGTCTCTTTGTGTTGTGTTATTATTATTCTACACTTTTATTTGAAATCAGAACATTTTTGCATATTAGTTCCTATTATTGCGATTATGTGAGGGATTGTTCCGCATATTTTATCCCTTATTTCCTAACAATTGGTATCAGAGCCTGGTTTGGTTTGTTGAAGTGTTGAATCACAGGGAAAGTTTTAGCTTGAGTGGGAGCTATGGCAGATGATGGAAGATCAAGGGTTGATAAATTCAATGGGAAAAATTTCAGTCTTTGGAAGATGCAGATGGAAGATTACCTTTATCAGAAGGATCTTTATATTCCATTGTCTGAGAAGGTAAACAAACCCTCGAGCATGACAGATGCGGAATGAGATTTGCTAGATAGGAAGGCACTTGGGACAATCTGGTTGTGTCTTGCATCTTCGGTATTATTTAATTTTTCAAAGGAAAAGACTACAAAAGAACTGATGGATGCATTAGGAAGTTGTATGAAAAACCCTCTCGCCTCTAACAAGATATTTTTAATGAAAAAGTTGTTTAATATGAAGATGTCTGAAAATGGTTCAATAGCAGATCATTTAAATGATTTTAATACGGTTGTAAATATGCTAGCTTCGATTCTGATAGAATTTGATGAAGAAGTTAGGGCTTTATTAATTTTGTGCTCTTTACCCGAGAGTTGGAATAGCACGTAATGGTGGTAAGCAAACTTGATTCCAACAAACTCAAAGTTGAAGTTTGAGGATGTTGTAGGGGTGATTCTAAGCAAGGAAATGCAAAGAAAAGCTTTGGGAATCTTTTACTTTAGGGAATGCTTTGACAATGGAAACTAGAGGGAGACAAAAGAATAGAGGAAGCCGTGAAAAATTGAAAGATCGGGCAAGGTCAAAATCCAAAAGCAAGATAGTATGCTGGCACTGTGGAAAGTTTGGGCATGCGAAGGATTGTTGGGAGCTTCAGGACAAGAAGAAACAACAGAAAGAAAACAAGGAGGAAAATGTGGCAACGGGTAATGTATGTCAGGATGCTTTGATTCTTTCTTTGCACAATATTGTTGAATCTTGGGTTTTAGATTCGGGGCTTCTTTCCATGCTTACTCCACATAGGCATTATTTTGTTGATTATGTTCAAGGGGATTTTGGGCATGTTTTTCTTGGTGATGATGAGCCTTGCAGTATAGTTGGAAAAGGATCTGTTCGGTTAAGATGCAGAATGGGAATACATGGATATTGAAGGATGTCAGACATGTGCCTACTTTAAAACGAAATCGATATCGACAAAGTGTCACTGGGAAGTGATGGTTATATTGTGATATTTATAGTAGACTCTTGGAAGGTTACCAATGGTGTTCTTGTGGTGGCAAAACGTAAGAAGGTTGGAACCTTGTATTTAACCACTTATAGCACTAATGTTTATAATCTTGCGGCTTCAGAAGTAAATACAACATTGTGGCACTATAGGCTCGATCATATGAGCCATAAGGGCATGGAGATCATAAAGAAGGATTTTCCTGGATATACAGAAATAGGTTTGGAGTTCTGTGAGGACTGCATATATGGGAAACATAAGTGAGTAAGGTTTCTCAAGGTTGGACCTACAAAGAAAGAGAGTAAGTTAGAGTTGGTGCATTTTGATGTGTGGGGGTCGACTCAGGTATCATCTCTTAGGGGTTCAAGTTATTATGTTACTTTTATTGATGATGCAATAAGGAAAGTTTGGGTTTATTGTATTAGAAACAAATCTGATATATTTGACACTTTTGTTAAATGGAAAGCCTTGGTAGAATGAAACAGTATTAAGCTAAAATGTCTCAGTCGAGATAATGGAGGGGAGTATTGCGAATGAATTTGATGATTACTATTCTAAGAATGGAATCCACAGGGAAAAGACGGTTCCAAGAACTCCACAAAAATGGGGTGTCAAAAAGATGAAAAAAACAATAGTGGAAGGTGTTAGGAGCATGAGGTTACATGCATGACTACCTCTTTCTTTTTGGACAGTAGTGGTGAGCATAACTATGCACTTGATAAACAAAGGACCCTTAAGTGCCTTGGATGGAGGCACACCCGAGAAGGCTTGGTATGGTAAGAAAGTTGATTATTTATTTCTTAGAGTCTTTGGATGTGAGGTGTTGGTCCATATAGACAAGGATGATAGGACCAAGCTAGAGGCTAAATCGAGAAAAATATACTTTCATTGGTTATGGCGGTGATGACTTTGGATATAAATGTTGGATTATCAAGGACAAGAAAATCATTTGATCTAGGGATGTGGTCTTTAATGAGAAATTCATGTATAAGCAAAGTGGTTGCGAAGAAAACAAGGAAGAATCCAAGAAATAATATGCAGGTAGAGGATCTTCCGAATGGGAAAGTGACACATGAATCAGTTCAAGAACCTGCTCAACAGAAACCCCAAACTCTTATATTGAGGAGGTCTTCTAGGGTAAGAAGAGAACCTAAACATTTTTCTCCTTCTCTTTATTATTTATTACTTGTTGATAGTGGAAAGCCAGAGAGCTTTGATGAAGCAATGCAGGTAGATGCCAGGAAGAAGTGGGAGCAGGTCATAGATGAGGAGCATCAGGCTCTCGTGGAGAACCAAACATGGGATTTGGTGAAGCTACCCGAAGGAAAAAGAGCATTACAGAACAAGTGGGTGTTCAAAGTCAAAGAGGAAGAAGGAGGCAAGAAAAGATACAAGGCCCGGTTGGTGGTCAAGGGGTTTGCACAGAAAAAAATGTATAGATTTTGATGAGATTTTTTTCTCCTGTAGTAAAAATGACTTCTAGTTATAGGAATAGTTGTAGCAGAAAGACTTGCACTTATAACAAACTGATGTGTAAAGACTGCATTTCTCCATGGTGATTTGGAGGAGGAACTATATATGCATCAACCAGAGGGCTATGAGGTCAAAGGTAAAGAGGAGACGGTGTGCAAAACTCAAGAAGAGCTTGTATAGCTTGAAACAAGCTCCACATCAATGGTATAAAAAAATTGATAGCTTCATGATGGAGCAAGGTTATATTAGATGTTATTATGACCATTGCGAGTATGCAAAGAAATTTGAGGATGACAGTTATATTATCATGCGTCTGTATGTGGATGACATGTTGGTTTGGGGTAAAAACATGCAAGAAATAAAAGTACTCAAGAAGCAACTAAGTGAATCCTTTGCTATGAAGGATTTGGGGGCAGCCAAACAAATCCTTGGTATGAGGATATCTCAGGATAGGAAGGAACAAAAGCTGACTTTATCTCAGGAAGAGTACATTAAGAAGGTCTTGGAGAGGTTTAATATGCAGGATGTTAAACCGGTTGGGACTCCTTTGGCAAGCCATTTCAAGTTATCAAAGGAGCAGTGTCCCAAGACAGAGCAGGAGAGAAACCAGATGTCCAAGGTACCTTACTCATCAACGGTTGGTAGTTTGATGTATGCCATGGTGTGCACCAGGCCTAATATTGCCCATGCAATGGAAGTAGTGAGTAGATTTATGAGTGATCTAGGTAGAGACCATTAGCAGGTAGTAAAGAGGATCCTTCGATATTTGAGAGAGACCATGGGGACAATTTTGTACTATAGTGGATCAGACACCACTTTATGTGGTTATGTAGATTTATATATGGCTAGAGATGTAGACAACAGGAGGAGCACGATAGGTTATGTTTACACTGTAGGTGGGACAACAATGAAGTTGGATTTCACGACTACAAAAGTTGGTGGCTTTGTCAACCACAGAGGTTGAGTATGTTGTTGCCACAGAGGCAAGCAAAGAAATGATTTGGTTCTGATAATTACTTGAGGAGTTGGGTCATAAGTAGGAGGAAGGAAAGTTGCGTAGTGATAGTCGAGTGTTATACACCTAGTTAAGAACTCTGCTTTCCACTCTGGGACGAAGCATATATAGTTAAGGTACCATTTCATCGGACAACTTTGGAAGAAGAGAAGTTGAAGTTGGAGAAGATTCATACCACCAAAATCCTCCGGACATGATGACCAAGGTGGTCACAGGAAAAACGAAGTTGTGTTTAGCTTTGGTTGGTCTTCATGGAAACTAGTGAAGGGGGGTGGCGACCCTCGGTAGAAGGGTTTGAGGGCACACTTTCCAAAAAAAATTTCGCCTCAAAACAAAACATGCCCGATATACCGAGAAATGTGCTTTTTCTCATATGGGCAGGATTTTTTGACCCATAGGTTTATGGGATGGTTTTGGCCCATGGTTTTGATACCCACGGTTTTGTAAAATTGCTTAAGCAGTTGTCTACTTATATGGTTTTGTGCATATGGTAGGGATTATGTAACATTGCAAATGTGTTTTTAAATTCGGGTGTGAATTTTGTAGAGTTTGTTGAGCATTGCTAAAAATAGATCTGAGTATTGTATTGAGAGAGTGATGGCTTGTAATAAAATCTAAGCAAGTGATTCTTGGTGGACGTAGCCCAAATTGGGTGAACCATGTTAAATATTGTCTCTTTGTGTTGTGTTATTATTATTCTACACTTTTATTTGAGATCTGTAATATATTATGCATATTAGTTCCTATTGTTGCGATTATGTGAGGGATTGTTTTACATATTTTATCCCTTATTACCTAATTACAATCCTTGACCCTTGTATGGATGTTAGATGGATGCATTTGGAGTGCTTTAGTGCCTTTGGAATGTAAGCTTATGTGATGATAATAATGATTACTTTGCTTGCTCCCTCATTTTTAAACACAACTATGTATGTATATGATTCCCTTGTTTGAATTTTGTAATTGACAACTAGAAGGTTAACTCATAAGTGAAAAAGATGCCCAAAAGATAAAAGTGACCCAAAAAAAGCGAGTAAAGGTAAGAAAGGGTCAAGAGCACCTAGTATGGACAGAAGCACCTAGGCGTTGGTGTCCTAACTGGGCATTAGTGTCTAAAGCCATAAAAGATAAATCAGTTAAGTTTTGTCAGGGATGTAGGGTGTGTAAGACCAAGGAGAGAACAAGAAACAAATGAAAATATGCCAAAGATAATTGTCAACCATTAGTTTTCTTCCTTAGGAATCATGTAAATGATAACATGCTTTTAGGACACGGAAATGTACCCAAGTGCGTGATTTCGTGTCTATAACAATGTGGATTTTTAAGCCACCAAAACAAGAGTGCCTGAAAAGTAGTGTGATATGAAAAGGAGTAAAGAAAGTATGTAAATTGCAACATATAAAAAAAAACTTTTAGCATATATGCATGTGCGTAACATACAAAGAAAAGTTTGAGGTAAGTATAACATAGGAGTAAAATTCCTCTATAGGGAAAAGGGAAAAGATAGAATGGATAATTGGTTAGGAGGGAGGGCAGAGATGAAGAGTGGCCAAATGAGATTCCTCTTCCTTTCTTTTGGTGAGGAGCGGGAAGAGGGGCATCTTGGAGTAACACTCATATGAAAAAGGAGGTGTAATGCGAAGGTCATAAAGGGAGGGGACTCTAGACATTCTAACGAATGTTAGGCCAGGTCTTCCAGTGGTACATATATCTATAGTCGCCTTTGGTAAAGTAAGGCCCTAGGACTTGTGGATTATTAGGGCCCATGCCATTTTGAGAGGTGGTAATTTGTAGTTGTCTTGGGATATTGGTGGTACAAGAACATTCATATGGTTATTTGGATTCCAAGAGGGGCTAATGTGATGTGTCTATGTCTTTGGAAAATTGTTTTCCAGGTTGTCAACAAGGAGGATTCCACCTTTGATATTTTAAAGAAGCTAGTGAAAAGAAATTTGAGCCTAATTTGAACCTTGTTGGCGAAAGATTGTCTTAAGCATAATAAAAGTGGTGAAGTTATTCCACATGTTTGTTCCATATGAGTGGTCAACATATAGAGGAACATCCTTAACAGGGGCAACCGCCCAAGGTCACTAGCAAGAATAACGGATCTGTTGCCGAATGCGGAGGAAGCTGCAACGGGAAAGCCTCACACAAATGATAGTCAATTTTGGCAAGGAGCTTTGGACCTATGAAGCTCATTTCATCAATGATAATGTATTGAACATGTTTGAGGGATTCTTGAAGAGAATATAACTCATGTCCTTCGGTGGCTTGATATCCTTTACGGTATCCACAAGGATGCATGAATACTTGATGTTGAAATGTTGAAAAGCCATAGGAAGCCATGCATATGGGTAGAACTTCAATCCTGCCATTTGTACTTAGGAAAATATAAACAACTATAAGAAAGGTTCGTAAATAACTTTAAAAAAGGTCAAGGAAATAAGCCTCACTTATACCAATAGTCTTATGCTACAAGGTGTTTTTGTAATAATTCTTCATGAAATACTGAGAATCTTTGGTGTAAGTATGTTGAAACATGATGAAGGTTGGAAACAATGTCTTGGTTCCTCCACCTTTATGTAACCGAGGATCTTCAAGGCTCGTCCTGAGCATAACACTATGGAGGTCTGGTCAATTTGTGTCAGCAACACTTAAAGTAAAGAATAATTTGGGCATGCCAAGTTGTTAAATCATTTCGAAACTTCACTTCTACTTTTGACCGGAAAAAATGTGTTCCTCGAAGAGTGTTTTCGAGCGCATCAAATTTTTGAGTAAATTTATCATGATGATTGTCATGAAAGTGTTGATGAAGACCCACTATAGTTTTTGGAATGACATGATTGATATCTTGTTTCTTGTTACTCGTATGTCCATCTTTTAGAGGGACACAATTACCAATGATTGTTCCTTCATCACATTTTTCATATAATTACTCAAGCTTAAAATTGAAAAGCAGACATGTAATGTGCCACAAGAAGCAAGGAGTGTGGTTTAGTTTCGAACTTGGAACCTTTTGAATTTTCATAATTGTTCATTTCCAAGTTTCCATTCATGTCTTTGTCTTATCTAACAAACTAAATGTCGCTCAAAAGAAAGCCTTGACATTGTACAAGAATAAAAACATAAAAATAGATAACAATTGACAAAAAATGGCGAGTGGTTGTAGGAAACACATGTTTTGCATATATTCCTTGCAATATTTTCCTTGCCCTTCAACTACTCTTCCTTTAAACCACTTCTTTTTCACCCACCTTCATTTTCTATTGATTCCACCCCTCCAATCTCCATTTTTTATGTATCCCCTTAGACATTTCCATCACACATTTTGTGATTACTAGTTTTAATCGTAGTTTTTGAATGAGTTTCTGTACAATTTTGATTGTTGAACACGACCTCGTATTCATTCCAATAAGAATTTTGGGACAACACTCACTTCTCCCAACAGACCACCTTTTCTACCCGTATCAGCGTATGTTGGGGGTACCTTTAGCATGATTATTCTCTCTCTACTTTCACATGTATAAATGAAAACATTGTTCTTAGACCAATTAAAATTGGATTTGTTCTCAAGTCATTATCGGTGGGGTATTATCTCCAAACAAAAAAAGAATAATAATAAAAAACCCCAAGGAATTTACACAAAAGTCAAATCATTATAACTAACAACTCTTAATGTGATATGGCCGAGTGACGACAATTATATTTTTGTAAGAAGGTGATTTTACACGAATGCTTGTTGAATTATGGTATGGCTCTACCTATATAAGAAAACAAGTTATTCCTAAATGGCCTTAAGTTTGATTGTCATTATCATTCCATATTGTATTTCGAGTCATGACCCTTCTCATTGTAATTATAAGGATGAGGAAATCAGATTTCACTTTGATCCCTCACTTCATATAGAAGAATCTATACGCCTTCACAATGACGGAAATTACATGGAGAGGTTGCTCAACACTTGGATAAGGAGTGAAGTGATTTCTAGGCAAGGATACCCCATGGAGGAGTGGAATGCGGGACAATAAGAGGGATGATGACGAGGAGGAATGTTGGCTAGATTTTCTGCATAACATCAAACCTGGCGGTCATGAGATAAATCTCCCGCATTTAACCCGTGAGGCTCCCGTGTCGAGATTTGTCAATAAAAATGTGTTATTATCTATCGGGGTTTTACTTTAACCACTTGGTTCATGAACCATAACTAAGAAGTTACTGCAAAGAAATAGCAATTGTTCAAGAAAGGAAGTATGTAATAGAAGAAGGAAGTAAATGAAATACGAGAGAAGAAATGGGGAAGATGTGCATCTCAATTAGTAGATAGCGAGCTAATTGCATGCACATAGAAGAAACTTAATAGATATGAAGACACGAAATTATAAAACAAAGGCGCTCTAGATCCGGATCTAAAATAACACAAAGTTTATTAAGAGATCTAAGATGAAAAACAAGAAACCAAGTACACCGTGACACAAAGTTCTCCAGAAACCTGCTCCTTTGTATTCCTTTGCTCCAAGTTGCTCTCAGGGGTTCAACACAAAGTCTAGAACACAAGATTGCTTCTTACAAATTCTGATCGATCCTTAACCCGAAGGTTCTTTCTCTACTTATAGAATGTAGAGGGGCAATTACAAGTTGGAAGCTTTAGTTGAACTGGCACATGTGGAAGTCGAAAAGAAACAACTGGCAATCTCCCTCCTGGAATTCCTCTTTGCATGAAATGTATGATTTGCAAGTGAAAATAGAACCTTCTATTTTGCATGCCTGCCACTTATCTCCAAGTAATTGACTTCTTCAAGTAATGGCTTTTTAAACCAATCACTTAAGTTGTATAATTTAATTGATCACTCAATTACTTTGTCGGAGGAAAGAAGAAGGAAGAGGAAAGCCGACTTTGTCGGAGGAAAGAAGGAAGAGGAAAGCTGACTTTGTCCTTTTTCATGTCTGCATGCCACTGATTCAAACTGGATCTGGAAGCAGCTGGATCTGGAAACAAGTTGGAATTGCAAGCAGTTGGAATTGGAAGCAAGCTGGAATTTTGCCTTTGCATTGTCTTCTCTTTTATCCTTGAAGCTTTTGCAGTTCTTCTCCAGTACATGCATCAATGCAATGTTTGCCGTAACTCTTTATTTTTAATTGCATATGAACAATTAAAAATTCTGGAAAGTACTCCGGGTGAATGCAAATTCAATGAAGGCTTCAACTGGAAGATGGAAGCATTTGCACAAGATCTTGGAAGGAATTTTCCACGCACTGACTTCTTCACGGGCTGCATTCGAAACAAGAGGATGAAGCCTTTGTGCTTTAAAGCTTTGCGAACTATGAGATCTGGATCTGGATCTGCATATGGATTTGCATCTGCATCTGCATCTGGATATGGATCTGCACCTGCATAACAAACTTTGGCAACTGGGCTATGGATGGAAAAGCTGCAACTCGAATAATTCCACTGCTTTTAATCTGCACGCATGAGTGAAGTTTCTCCTGCACACATGAGTGAAGTCTTTCCTGCACGCATGAGTGAAGTCTTTCCTGCTCTGGATTTGTCTATCAATTCAGCAAGAGGTTTCAAGCCTAGATCTGTGTCTCCAATATCTGTAAATTTAGAAGTGATGCATGACTCCGTTGTGCTTTCTTTTTCATCTTTCTTTGCCATAGCTTTGTCTATCTTCGTCTGAATAATTCTTTTTCTTCTTACTTGGCCAGATTTCTTCAATACTGGTGCAGATCTAGACAATTCTTCAGATTCGGAGGATATATGCAATGTATTGGACATTGATAAAAGCTCATTTTCCTTTGTAAAGCACCTGTAATGAATTCCTGTAATTTATTCAGACAAAAATGGCCACCGGAGCATGAATAGTGAATTTTAATTGTAAAAATCTGCACTTTTCAAGCCTCTTTGCCCCAAAAATAGTGTTTAATTTACACATAAAGAGAGCATGAATCCTTTCAACAACACTTGAGCTCTGTAACACTGTGCGAAACAATTATGCGAGACAAAGATCAACGTCCTTCAAAGCATGCGCCAAATTTGGAAGTTTTTAACCTTGTTTCCACCTTGCTGAGCAAAATCCTTCTTCAAATGGGGGCACACTTTTCCTCTTGGCTGCAATTCTTTACCTGTGAATTAAATAATTCACCCATATGGCTGCCCATGCTTATATAACCCTCACAATTCTATAATTAATAATTGCCCTAACAATTAAAGGCAATTAATTAATTAAAAATCAAGCTCTTCTCTTTTAAATATAGCATGTTTAAGGACAACCATTCAATCAATTAAATTAATTCAATTTAATCATCCACACTTCACTTCACTTAAGCTTCACAGTGTGCTTTGACCATAGCCACTGAAAATAGAATTTAATATAATCATTTAATACTTTAAAAAGTATTAATTCCTTCTCAAAAGGGGCTGCATTAAATAAATTAAATTTATTTAATTTTGGAATTCTATTTCCAATTGATTTATTCCCCTTTGCTTTTGTTGACTTTTCCACAAGCCTGGGTGCCAAAATTGGGTGAATAAATATTAACAAATATTTATTTAATGCATTATTATTCACCCAAGGTGGGTCGCACTTTTTGGCATAATAGAATTCTATTTTTAAGAATTTCTGACAATGGGATTTTTACCTGCAAGCAAGCATCCCGGAAATCCCATGATCCACTTAAGTGATTTGAATTTGACAATGGGATTATTTACCTTGCAGGGGGTAATAAAATCCCGTGATTTCACGTAAGTCACTTTTCTTTTATTTCACCATGGGAATTTTTACCTTGCAGGCAGGCAATAAATTCTCGCCCTTTGCACAAACCTCTAACTTTCCCACTGCAGCTTAAGTGAATTTTATATCACGGGAAAAAGTACCCTGCTAAGCAGGTACAAAATTCCCACCTGCCTTTGCTTCTATTTTTCCCACTGCAGCTTAAGTGAATTTTATATCACGGGAAAAAGTACCCTGCAAGGCAGGCAATAAAATCCCACCTGCCTGCTGCTTCTATTTTTCCCACTGCAGCTTAAGTGAATTTTATAACATGGGAAAAAGTACCCTGCCAGGCAGGTATAAAATTTTCATCATGCCTGCGGCTTCTATTTTTCCCATTGCAGCTTAAATCCTTTGTTTTCCAAAAATGTGTCCATCCCCGAAGGGCTTTTCCATGCACGACTTCGCTTTTTCCCAGTGATCCAGACCTTCGATGGTGACTTTCTCCGGGCATAATTTTCGTATATGTTTTCCAGCTGCTCCAGGCCAAAAATCGGGCTTACCCGACAAAGGAATTGTTCTAGAGAAATTTCACAGAAAACGAAACGGGACAACACAAAAACACGAAAAATTGTCAAAAGTCACAAATAAAGCCCAAAACTTATTCCTAGTTAAAATCCTTCCGTGCAAAGGTAATAATGATATGTTTGATCATAACGAGTTAAAACGGAGCGCAAATAGCCCCATACGGGGCTCAAAATAATTAAATACAAATTTCCCATGAGACAAATCCCGACGACGAATATAACAATTTTGGGCATCCGGGTATTTGGCGAAAAAGGCTAATATGACTCTTTGGGAATATCTTGACACAATCAAGAACTTTCGAGCAATAAAAACACAAAACGACCCATTATTTTAAAAGTACGAATTTTTTTTTTTGGATAGGGTAGTCACAAATTTCGGATGAAATTTGGGTACACCAAGGAAAATAAGGGGTGAGGAAGTCCGTTGTAAGCGAGCAGACGAGGGATGGAGATGCACTGCCCTTGCTATGTTAGGCTTCAATATGTGTGAGAGACACCACCACCAGAAACTCGTTGGCTAAAAAAAGATGAATATGACAGATGTCAAGGAACTGTTAGAGGCACCACTTGAGATAAATGAGCTTTCAGACCAAAATTGCAACCCTCTCTTACAATGGCTTGATGCATATCTGCTGACTCTAGCGAGGGATTCAAGGTTACTAAAGAAGGCTTCAACATTGTCAAAGGAAGGCAACGTTAGAAAAGAAGAGGAAGTGGGAATCTCATATATGAAGAAAATCTCGAGGAAGTCGAGAATTCCTCCAGCTAATTGGGGGTTCAACTACAAACTGAGTTGGAGACTGTTAATTCGTTTGAAGATTGGGAACAACCTATATCACGTTTTCTGGTTTCCCCTCCCACTATTGGAATCTTATCTCATCTGTAATCAACAATTGAAATTACTTGTAGACATATATGGTTGTATTCACTCCTCCAAAAGCACAATTCGTGTCATCTCTCCTTATTGGGCAACTCGCTTAAATGATTGCTTCAAATCCTAAAATCATGGTTTCCTCTTACCTATAGAAACTTCCTTCGTTCAATTGTCAACGCATTCTCCTTGTGTAACCATGACTCGACAATTTTTTGATAGTTTTCTACAATGGCCACCCTAGATCCATCCGACAACACCTTTTGGCATAATTAGCCATGTGTGAGGAAAATGTGTGGGGAACACAAGTGAAACTCTTCTTTATTTTGATAGGACATATATAAACCACGTGTGTTTTTTGTCAATTGTTTAAAGGAGAAAGGGGGTGTGATGCACAAATTGTTGAGGCAACGTACTTTTAGATATCTCAAAAATTAAGTCCTTGTCAATCAATGCTTCCACTATTGATAGTTGTTTTTCCAATGTCATCCATTTTGTTTTGAAGATAGTTAGAACACACATTAATTTAGCATTGACATCCTAGAGTATCGGTATCAAGAACATGTTTCAAATTCTTAGGTTGTTTGAAAGCAAGATAATGTATTGGATGCATCTTTAACCTTGCTTAAATTCAACAAACCCAATGAAGATAAAAGTGTAAACGTTTATGGGCAATCGACATTAGATAAAGACAAATTTGATGATGCAAGATTTCATAATTTACACCCTACATTATATTTCTAATGAGGCCTTTCACGTATAAATCAAGGTGTGCACAATATGGGCAGAGTAAACAAGGAGTCAACAAATGAGTATGGTTAGCCCAATTAAGATCTCATAACTACTCAAATTTCTCCATTGTCTATTGAAGTCAACTTACGAACATAACCCTCAAGAGAAAACATTAACGTGTTAACATATGAACATGAGATTAAGTCATAAACATATCAAATTAAAAGTAGTATATTGATAATAAATTAATGTATGTATGAATAAAGTAATGAAAAAACTATCAAATTGTATGCTAAAAATGATGCAATCGATACTAACGTTACATCATCTTGATTACTCGACTTAGAAATTCATAAAGAAGAATGTTTTTAGCTCCTTGGGCCAAAGCGAGAACATAATAGGATTTGAGACTTGTCTTTGAGATCACAAAATTTTATTAAATTGGGGATTGTTTTGGGGCGATGTCGATGTTGCCTCACCCGATAGCGACAAGGCGAGTGATTTCTTAGCAAGTTGCATGTTCTACATAGGTATGGGAGGAGAGGATCCAAAAAATAGGTGAATGTCACCTAGATGTTATCTTTACCAACCAAGATGAATATAACAATTTAATGTCCCAAAGAAATTCCTCAAACTTGAAGACCATGTGGCTAATGCCCATGGCGGTTGTGATTCACGGTATATATATAAGTGTCATTAGCGAGGACAGAGATCCCGGTTCAAACACTCCAACCCGGCACAATCACCTTCTTTCATCGATATATGACATCTAGCATTAATTTGGGTACCATCATCAACGACTATGTGAGTCATATTTCGACCTAACATCGAGCACCCTCTTTACCTTCCACGCCATTGGCAAACCGTGTTGCCACTTGCGCATGTAGACTCATATGATGTCAAACATCGGGGTGGAGTCCAAGATGGGAAGTGATGCATACAATCAAATATTTGGTCCATGGGTTGCACTATATCCATGCATGTAACAAGTAGCCACTACGCGTATCAATGCCAACCCCCACTTTCACCACTTATAATCACATTTTAGGTTCCAACTACCACACGTAGGGTGCTTATAACCAAATTCAACTCACACAAAGATTATTATTTGAAATTATTGATATTATTTGCACCATTTAAAACAAACACTTCATGAACAACATATTTGGTGTTCTCTTTTATGATATTAGCATGTCCAATATCCATCAATGTCGATGTTTGATAAAACCCACTCCACGATCGTTGCAATCAATATACACCATGCCCTCCACCAAAATCACCAATCTTTCAACCAAGGGGTAAAGTTATCGTTTTAATGAGGTACATTAAAACATGAACACGACAACACACACACACACACACACACACACACACACACACACAATATAAACAAATAAATAAAATAGTATTGCTTTAATTATACATGACTTACATCGTAGAACAAATATTAATCATCCACTTATGAGTTGTCTTTGACATTATAGGTGAAACGAATATTTTTCATTACTTATTATTTTTATTATTATACAAGCAACAATATAACACATTTACGAAAAATGGGCTCCAAACAATACACTATGACAAAGATATTATAATGTTTCAATTTACTTGTTCCAATAATTTTTAAGTATACATTATTCCAACCTATAACATACTAATAAAAATAGATTTAGATAACTCTAAAAACATTAACATTAACTCATTTAAGGAAGGTACCGATGGCACAACATTGCCCTTGTTTTATTTATAAAGGTGAAACTACAATTTATGGGGTCAATTTAAAGAAAATAGTTAACATTGAATGTACGCAATAGGGATGTGCTACAAATTTTGGCTTAACTATTTAAGTTAATAAAATTACACAAATTTGTTATTATATTTTTTTGAGATACCTATAAGTAAAAATCACACTCCAAGGTTCAGAGGGATATTTTGAAGTTTAATAGAGTTCAAAATTCTCTCTCTCTCTCTCTCTCTCTCTCTCTCTCTCTCTCTCTCTCTCTCTCTCTATATATATATATATATATATATATATATATATATATATATATATATATATAGTTTGTAATTGTAATACATGGCACAAAAGTATTGAAATTCAAAAATAATGAAATTAAAATATCTTTAGATCTAAAGCTCAAAACTCAAAACACAAGACCTAAAACTCAAAACCCTAAAACAAATTATCTAAAACTCTAACTCTAAAATTCTAGAAACATAGAAGGAATATTTTTATGAAATGCATATATTCTTATTTGAAATGAAAAACATAAAACCAAGATTCTCGAAGCCTAAAACCCCAAATTCAAAAACCAAGAGAACATAAAATGTAGTGCAATATAAAATATGACTATCATGTTCAAAATATGGAAAGCCTTTATTGGAACCATCGATGAAAGTGATATATACATTATTGGTTTTAATGTTGCAATCCTCAAAACTACAAAACCATAAAACATGAAAATCATGTTGATATAAGATGTGACTAAACTATTTAAAACATGAAACCTAAAAACATTGAACTCTAAAAGTGAAAAACCATAAACATGAAAAATTGTGTAACTCGAAACCCAAAATTGGAAACAAAAAGTTCGCAACCTAAAAACTCAAAATTGAATCCTAAAATATCTCAATCGAAAATACTTAAAAATTATGAAGCCCGAAGCCTATAACTTGGAAAACCTAAAACTCAAAACTGACTGAAAAAATAAACATAAAACCCCAAAACAAATAGAAATTAGATTGATTTAAAACCTCCCTAAAACACCAAAACCTCAAAACCTAAAATCAAAACCTCAAAGCCTCAAGACATTGAAATGGGAAAACCCCAAAAGTCCTAAACATGAAAACCTTATAATCTAAAACTTGAAACCCCTTATCCTAAACCCCAAACACCCTAAACGAAAATTGTGAAACACAAAACCTACAATGTGAAGCACGAAACTCAAACCCTAGAACCTGGATTTGGAAAGCATAAACCCAACAAATTACGAATTCCTAAACCTGAAAACCTTGAAAATATGAAAAAAATCTAAAACTAGAAAACCCTAAACCTCAAAACCTTGAAAAATCTTGAAACTCAATTCACAATACCTAGAAATCGAAAAACCCAAAACCACGACTACAAAAATCTCAAACCTACAAACACAAAAGGTTTGAAACCTAAATCTTAAAAGGTATGAATTTAAAAACATAAAACAATATTACACATGAAACCTCTTATGGGGAACCCCCAAAACATGAAAAATTGCATCAATATAAAATGCCACCAAAACCCAGGATTTGAAAAAAAAATAGAAAACTTTGAAACCCTAAACTTTTGAAACTTGTGAAAAATCATAAAACCTCGAAACTCAAAATTTGAAATCCCCAAACTTTAACCTCAAAAATATTGAATCCTAAATCTTAAAAATTATAAATCCCAAAATCCTAAACCTAAAACATCTCAAGCCTAAAATTAAAAACCAAATAATTGAACTCCCAAGACCATTAAACCCAAAAATTGAAAGCCTTATCCTAAAAACATCAAAAATACAAACATATCTTTAATGCATATCTTGAATGGTTGTAACATTTTCCTTCTCTCGTTAATTTCCCATTGGTTGTGATACATAGTCTCAATCTAGTTGCATTATAATATTTGGCTCAAAAACATTTTGGGGAGCTCCAAACTTGATGTAAGAGCATCTTGAGTGTTTTAGCAATCTTACATCATCTAACAAGAAGACAACCATTTGTGAATAAATCCAACTTTGGATTTTCTCATGGGTAGTGTGATGTAATAAATTTAAGCTCTTGTTGGTAGCACAAAAATTTGTTTATGTAGGATTGAAGTGTAGCCTAGATCTGCGGAGAATTTGGAAGTATGATTTTGGCTAAGGTGTCGAGCATGCACAAGAGTAGCTCAACAAAAATCAAAACTATGCACAAATATGTAAAAATATGATTAAAATGGAGATCTACACACAGTAAGAAAAAGAGTTAAAAGGCTTGCAAATGAATACCAAGGCATGGAGTGCATGAAATTATTTACAAAATGACTTGAGGATATGTACATGTGTAAATATCAAGATAATCATACTTGAAATTTTTCAAGGGTCAAAAGGACTTCAAAATTATCTAAGGTTTTATCTACATGTAAACACGATAACCTAAACATGCTTGAAGGATTTTACATAAGGATAGTGTGTAATCAACCACTATGCTCATAAGTTAGAAATGAGTAAGGGTTTGTTTGCGCATAAATCATAAATGGTAATAACAAAAGTGATCACAAAATATAAGTATTGGGATTAGAGGCCAAGGAATAAATAAATTACACAAAGATATAATATCTCGCATTATGAGTGCACAAAGGTTAAGGGTTATGCAAAAGTACTCCATAATCTCATGGTCTTGAATTGACTATTTGGACTCTGATATATTGAATTAACTCAAAAGACCTTAGAACCACCCTAAACTCCATAGACCTTAGAGACATGTGACATATTTACAAAAAAATGCTATTGGTTGCATGAATCAAAATTGACACATAACATTCTTAAGAATTTATAGAGATGTGTTGGGAAAGTATTTGATCTTGGTCTATAAATTTGTAGATTTAAATTTAGAAGGTTGATTAGGTGGGAAAGGGGGCTCACTAAAGAATTTAGAAGATGACAATGAAGCTTCACTAAGTAAGAAGATAAGAAGTGTAGATATGGTTAGAGAAAGAGAGATATCTAGATACGAGGACTGGGACTTTGTGAGAGTTGAGATCTCCACTATATATCTATAATAACTTAGAATCGTAAAGGCCGTAGGAAAAAGCGAGATCCATTTGATGAATATGCATGACAAATTATTTTCATTGGTAATGAAATAGTGTTTTTCCATGTATTATATGTTTTACTTGTGTATCTATAGGGGTCGTGTGGTCAAAGACATCCCTTCATTGGAACCCTTAACCATGACTACATCTTTTTGGTAGCGGGCTTGAGTTATAGCTCTAGGATAATACAAATCAAGAAGGTAAGCTATGTAGGATTGTGAGAAGAGATTAACAATAGTCTAATGGTAGTGATCGGTCCTATGTGGGATTACAACAAAGAATCAAAACAATGGGTAGTTAAGAAAGTGTCGTTGGTTGTTGAAGAACTTGCAGGTGTCCAAATTGTGAGGGGAATGGTTAAGCATGAAGAGGCGTGAGAGTACATGTGAGAAGGAAGCATTGTGAATTATAAATCTATTACATGAGAATATGAGATTTTTGATCTATTAGATCTTATGGAAGAATTTGTTAAATACAAGTATATAAAAGAAGGATTGCATGAATATGCGAGAGAAGAACTAAGTATTTAGGATAACTAAACATGTACAAAGCTTGAAGGTTGTGTTAGATTAGAAGGAAAATTTATGGAGAAGAAAAGATGACATAATTTCAAAGGGAGGTTGTCGGTGCATGAGATTTTTTTATAGATGGTAGATTATTAATAAAACTATCAAACATCGAATGCGATGTAGTTAGGAGTTGTGGGATTTTATCCATCACAAAATATGGGAAGAGAACAAAGTGTGAGGAAGTCAATATGGAAGATCATCATGATGCGAGAGAGTGACCCAAAGTCATAACTTTTATTGATGTTGGAGGAGTTAACATTTAGACTAGATGTGCTATAAAGAGGACCATGGTAGAAAGGAAAAAAAAGACATAGATGTGCATAATCCTATAAAGGAGTAGAGGAGTGAAGGAAAATGCTATGAAGAAGAAACATCAATAGAAGTTCTCGTGGAAAGAGATAAAGAGTATGGTGTATAAACCCATATGTTAACATGAAAAGAGAGTCATAATGAAGTGAGTGTTGGATATGGAATGTTATTTTGTGTGAGGAAAGAAGGAGGAGACCAAGAAGTTAGAGTCAATGTAGATAAGGTTGTGTGACAACGTAGTCAAGTGTTGGGATGATCTCCAAGAGAAGAGACATTGGGAAGGTAAGGAAAAGATAAAGAGTTAGGACCAAATGGTTTTTATGTTTTTAAGACATGTATTTTTCCCATAATATAAATTTAAGTGGCTACTAAGACTCAAGGTGTCAAGGCTTAAGAACCCACGGAAGAAGTTTTCCTTGAAAGGAAATATATAAGAGATGTTATAAGTTTTAATAAAAGAATATAGAGCTAATTACGCTACACTCTTAATTTTTTTGTATTTTACCGTATTTATATTCAACTTTTAACTTTTCAAAATTGGCTTCCTTTTTATTTATTTTATTTTTAAAATTTTGAAAGAGGGGTCAAACTCCTAACTTCCTCTCCAATGAAAGTGTTGATAGTAAATGTAACTATCAATCAAGCTAATTGTTTTGAACAAGTTTATATATGACAAATAATATATTTAAAAACAAAACCTCGCTTGAAGTTTGAAGATGAAAGCCTTTCGTCTCGCCTAGTCATCAAGTCGAGTCGGACATCATCAAATTAGGTTTTGCTTCACATTTTAGGGTTTGCATTATTTTAGGGTGGTAGGTGACCGACAATTTTGTTTTTATTTTCAATTTTTTTCCCACTATAAAAATAGCTCGCTTTGCCACCTAAGTTGGGACATGTTATCATTTTGTCCCACCTCTCGAAAGGAAGCTACAATTTTACATGGAATGATGCTTGGAGTGTTTATAGCCGATTTTTGAGTTAGGGGTCGGGTATTCCAATGAAGGTGAACTATTTCAGCTAAATTGATCCCATAAGAGTCAAGAATGAACTCAAGAATTTATTGAACCCAACTCATGGAAGATGAATTAGAAAAAGATGTCAAGATGGGCGTAAGAGGTGCTTAGGAAGGTTGAGTTCTAAGATGAAATTAATATTTACACGGGATAATTTAGTTTGTCTCGTGATCTAGGATTTTTTAATCAATTATGATTCTCTTTTTTCCCAAGTAGCCCACTTTTTCTAAACGACAAGATTTCTCAAGCGAGAAAAGATTGATAAATTATCGATGTCATAGGTTTTGTATGCGATTTTGACAATTAATATTCTTGTTCATTTTAGGCAAGTTGGATGCACTAAAATTCCATTTCGAGTATCTAGTAACAAAAGGATGAATATTTGATTAGGATTTTAGATCTCAAGGGTAAGCCTCACCTTAGAAAATGATTTTAATGATTTCTTTAAAATTAAATGAACATCCATCATTTTGCAAGAAACATTCATGTGTTCTATCACACGAGACCATTTTTGGTTGATGAAAATAAGGCACATACAAGATATATATAGTTTCTCCAAAATGGGAGAATATTATGATTAAAGTTGTAGGAAAGAGTAAAGAGTTTTAGTTTGAAAAGGTTACCCTTCTGAGGCTACTTAATGTGAATGGATTTGCTATTTAGTTTTATTGAGTAAGGTATTTTTACCAAAAGTATATCGGTAAGTGAGTTTACAATGAAGTATCGCCACACATGATTCATAACAAATAGCTCATTGATTCAAGTTGGTAAAGAGACCAAGTTCAATGATGTGAAGTTAGGACTTATCAATGAATATCATGTCAAGATCATCAAGTGATTTATCCTTTGTAACTCATTGAGACAATAAAATAACTTGCCTAAACTTCAAAAGGGTCTTGCCAATATATATGAGGAGCGAGCTTAAGAAGATGAAGCTAGCTTGACAGAGTATGTGTGAGCCATATTTCATGGATGTTATGGGGCCCGCCTTCAACAAAGGCTCCTATTATAACCATAAGCACACCCCTTCATTGTCTCGTAACACCCATATTATACTTCAACAAACTAATGGATTTTTTAATTTATTTACGTAACCCTTAATAACCTTTTTATTCCTTCAATGATTTTCATCATGTAATAAATAGATTCAAGCATGATAATATTTATAATTTTTTTATGTTGTAATGAACAACATTATTACTTCACAAACCGATGGGGTATGGGTGGAGTGGTTAAGAAGGATGGTTGTATTCGGCTCCACCCAGGTTCAAATCCCACTTAGGCATGATCCCCATTTGGGGTGGTAATGTTTAAGGTGGTACGGTTGGTAGGATGATTTAAAAGAGGTGGGTTTTGGTTCGAGATTACATGTGCTTAGAAGTGTATTTAAGTATGGTGGTTCTGGTTTGCTAATTGTTGAGCATAAATGCTATATGTTGGTTGAATGTACTCCGGTTCATAGATCTGATCAAAAGCGTTCATCTATCTAAAAACATTATTACTTAACTCAATAATAAGTAATCCAACATTATTAATATTCCAAAATCCATCTTGACAACATACAATAACCATATGCAACTATAAGGGCCAATTAGATTTATTTGATCCCCCTTAATCACTATATACAAGCCATAATACATTGTATACCTTTAGTTAAACCTTTTTACAGTCCCGAGAACCTATGCATCTTCTTTGTGTCATCCAAAGTATGCAAGTACTTCCCTCCAACTCAAAACACTACTAAAAGAAGAAATGGTGAACAAACAATGTAATCAGTCATTTGCACTATTATGGCCATAATCTTCCGGCATTGCACTAACAAGCCAATTTCAAGATAACACACAAGCCTATGAAACTTGTCTTCACTTTATCGCACAACCGTCTCAAAATAGTTATCAAGATTATTTTTCGTTGTTTAGAATTTAAGTTAAAGTTAACCATTTTAGTTATTCGTTTACAATAAGTAATTAAATTTAGTTTGGAAACTCCATGGATCATGACTCGATATTCAAGTCATATGAATCCTCGTCGCACCATCTTAGGATTGGAAAGGTTACGCTCACGTAATGACTTACGTCATTAAACATTGGCTCCTTCCCCATAGCCATCCCGAGATAGCACAAACAAGGTTCATACAACATGAATGTCGTCTCATGATACTTACCCTTCATTGACAATTTAAGCTTTCATCCTAAGGATAGGTTATACTAAGTTTCATTATGTCATCCAATTCACGATAGAGTTGTACAATAACTCTGTGAGTCACCAACTAGTATAAGCACCTCGTCTTTGCATGTCAGTAAGGTAAATGAATCAACCTACGATGATTTAATTAACTTAGTTAAGCATAATTATAGACTAATACTTATAGTTAATATAAATAGTAATTATGATCATTTGTAGTCATTTAATCATTTTAGTACAATCAAATTAATTAAGTACATCTATACTTTCTTACGATTATAATGTACCTTCATACTTTGTTTCATATCATTGTAATTGTTTTCCCACTAAGGTATCTAGTGGAAATAAATATGATATTTACAACAAATATACTTTATCATAAACATGTATATTAACTGTTGTTATGAGACCATCATTATGTTCCTTTAGTTTCGACTTAAAACGATGCATATCATCTTCTTCATTTACAAGTGAACTAAGAAAACATATATATCTTATTAACACACTCATATTCTATAAGTACAATGCTATATTTCCTTGTTCGTCTTACTATTTTCGTCCACAAAATCATTAAATCACAATGACATCTTAAAGTAGTTGTGTTAACACATTGACCATCAATTATAATAAATGCTTTGTTGTAAAACAACAATACAAGTATGCCACTTTTTGCAATCACCATGATCCAAACAACCATCATTAAATTATCAAGTAGTAGCAATAGTACATAATCATGAGATGATTATCCAAGGATAATCTTTGAATACATTAGGACAAATTTCCTTAAAACATTCCGCGAAGTAATACATTTGCATTATAAAATTTATAATAATCCAACATGAAGAAGTAATAGTCATTACATGACGATATCACATGTAATAATCAATTCATAATGTTTACCTCATCCTAGATGTTGTAAGAAAGATAAAATTGTATGCATGGTCAATTCAACAAACTAGCATGGATTAACAACTTGTAATCATGATGAATCATTATGAAATACAAAATATGAAGTGGTTATATATCCTCTTTCTTTCATGTTGTATTAGATCAATTAACGTAATAATCATCAACAAAGTAATAATGCAAACATACATCAAATAAACTGAATTACTTAATTAAAAATCCTTTAAATGTAAGAATACTTACAAAGCAATGTTCTTTAAGACATCAATGTTCAAGGTCTCATCTTAATTAACCAGTTAATAACTAAGTCTTAGAACTTATAATTATACATGCATGAATAGCCAATGAATGATCATCAAACAATAACCGCATGTGTCTCAAAATATCACTATTCACAACACAAATTATACCCAATTCTTTAAATATCTCAATAAGTAGTTTAGTCATACCCACTACAAACAATCAACTTTTATTCAAATATGAGGTTCGATATTATAATTGTCATATTTAATATTCACATACCAAATTCTTCTCTAGAACTTATAATACATACAAATTCGTTTCATATAAACAAATTACGACTTACTTGTAAAGAGTAAGTTGGATGAGTTCCCCGAAGAAGCTCAAGTAGGCTTATTCCTACCCTATAAGTTCCTTGAAGGATATTAAGTGTAAATAGGGAATCATCAAAGACATTGATATGATAACTAGTCAAAATAATATACAAGACTTCATACACAACCCATTCATCAATGAATATCACAACCAAGATGTGTAACAAATATATTTTAGTGAGGGAGGAGTCCCACAATTTAATTTAATTTGAATTAAATCTAAGTATTACAGAGTAACTTATGTGCAAATAATAAAGTACAATAATGATGCAAACAAACTAAGATGTAAAATAGGAAACCCTAAGTAAGAGCTAAAGAAAGATAACTTAGCTTATATCTCATGCAATTTGGGATTGATCTGGATATGGAGAAGTGATGAACACACTGGGAACAATCTCACAATTGATCTATGTAAATTTTGAGATGCAAGAATGAGACCGAACACGGGGCCCGTGATAGGGCAAGGGCACTGGCACTTTAGGTGATCGCGTAGAGCTCGGGATCTAAACTCGATATGCCACAAGGGTGTCGTAGTTGTTCCTTATTGGTCCTTTGATAATTTATCCTTGATCATCGAGGGTACCTATACTTGTAAAAGAAAATTTCACCTGCACAAGCCCACAAACCACATCAAACCTAAAAGGAAAATGCATAATGGGGAGTTAGAGTGACCCCAACGGTCACCTTGAGAGTGAACTTATGACCTATTGTTGCACTACATCTCTGGACTCAATGTAGTTCATGTGAGTGTGTGTAGAAATTGTGCCCTAGTGAAAGTTACACTTGGTAGTGGGCTAGATCTAGAATGTAGAAATGTATAACATGCATGAATAGAATAGAATGAACTTCCCCTTTCCTATACAATGTATGTAGAAGTATGCAACCATTTTCCCTTGAATGGATGCTAGATGGATGCCTTTAGAGTTCTTTAGTGCCTTTGGAATCCATGCTTAGGTGTTGATAGTAATGCTTAATGTTTGGTCCTTCATTTTGAACACATAACTATGCATTTATATGATTCCTTTGTTTAATTGTAATTGACAACCGGAAGGCAAACCCATAAGTGAAAAAGATGTCTAAAATATAAAAGAGACCCAAAAGGGGTGGGTAAGATAAAAAGGGTCAAGGGCACCCGGAGGGGACATGAGCGCTTGGGTGTTGTTGTCCTGTTGCAAGTGCAAAGGTGTCTAAGCCATGAAAGATAAATAAGTAAATTTAAAACTAGGTTATAGGGTGTGTAGGACCAAATAGAAAACAATAGACAAAACAAAAGAGGCCAAAGATAGTCGCAATTACTAGTTTTCTTGTTTAGGAATCATATAAGTTCTAATATGCTTGTAAGACTTATAAATGTACCCAAGTGTGTGATTTTGTGTCTACACCCATTAGCCTCAAATCAAAGTTTTCAAACTATTATGATTTTTCTAATCAAAATAAACATCCACCTAATAATTCCAACCCACTAGATGAACTCAAAATTAGATAAGTGATTCGCCCTAATGTCAAACAATTTCAGTAGTATAAATTGAATTTAACATAAACATATAAAATTCAACATGCAAGTAAAACCATGTTTGTTACTGATCCAATAGATATTAAGACTCTAAGGTTGATCTCCTTACATTTGTGTACAACTAAAATAAATAGTTCCATGATGTGGTAACAATCACATACTCATAACCGATTACTACAAAATTTAATCTGTGAATGAAATACCCATGTATTATCTGTTGGTGTAGGTGGTATTTTCTTCACTTATTTAGTGTTATTCCACCTCACCGGGTGAGTCATCTCACTTAGGTGGACATGGATCTAGGTGTCATCTTAGTTATGACAGATTCTCTTACATAATCTGTCATGTGTAAGTGTGTCATAGGAGTTACATTCCCATTTGGGAAAGTAACTCCTCTTCTCCATTATGCAGGAATATTCTCTTACATGGGAGTTACACATTCACTCCCCTATTTGTACTCACCTCCTTTGATCTATGATAAGCCAAGCCAAGCAATTCCATTCTACTCCATTTTTGAATCTTGAGCTCTCATATGCATGCACATTGCTTTACAAAGTTTTCTTGCTTTAATCTCGCAACTCCTACACTTTGGTGAAGTACAACTATTCGATGCACGTGAATTCCTTCCAGGTCTTCGTCCTTCACTCCTTCATGGTATCAAGTAGATCTTGTGGATCCGTGCACTCTTCGGTGTTGATCGTGTGTTTTCCGACTTCCGACATGATATTCAGATTCTTGTGTGTGTGTCGTAATGGATATTCCATTGTGAGCTTTAGTGCTTTGATTCAGGGCTTCATACCTCGGGTTGGTTTTCGTGTTTGTGGCTTCATTTTTGGGGTTTAACGGTTTTGCATCTTTGCATGCAATTTTAGAGGTGTTCTTTTTGCATTCCAAGTTACATATCTATGTGATTTGTGCTAGTTTTTTGCACGAGTTTGCTTGGTTCGACGTTCGTTTTCCTTACATTGGGTTTATGCTTCGCAGTCTTGGACCATTCGGTTCTCCTCACTACCTTATTGAAGCCTATGCCCACCTTGTTTGACGGCTCCTCCATTCTCTTGCTTTGCACCTCCTTGTCTCTATATCATTGGAGCCTTGGCTTACTCTCCTTTAACCTACTCGTGATCTCCTTGGACGTTTTGCATTGCTCATAGAGTTGTTGTGGTTGTGTTCCATTGTGCTCACATTGCCTTGGATCGACGTTGAAATTTCCGAGATGCTCACCCAATTGCATTGTTGTGGTTGTGTTCCACCGCTCCCATCCGTGCAACTCCCATAGTGCTACTCTGTTATCCAAAATTCACCCTCAAGGTAATTTTGATAACATGCATCAAATTCTTCAGTCCCAAGCAAGTAGATTGATTCAAGGCCCGAAATCATGTTTTTGGGCCCCCTCGCCTCTCTCTAACTCTCCCATCCAAGAAAAAATCCCAATGAGTTGGAAAAAATGCAAAAAATAAGGTTACAGGATTGTTTTAAAGCATTTTGGGTCTGAAGGGTGTGGATCGTACCAGTGCGGGTCGTACCAAGGTTCGTCGTACCAAGTTTGTGGCCAAAATACAAAGAAAATCAGCTAAGTCGGACATTTTTGTCCCAGGTGGTCCGCGGGACAGTTGGGACGTCGGGACGCGAGGGACGCGAAAAGGTGAAACAGTATTTCAGTAATTGTAAAAAAATCGTCAAGTTTTTTTGTTTCGCTTGATTTGGACAAAGGGAAAAAAGTACGCACGGACGCGAAAAGGTGAAAAGGTCACAAAAGGGGACAAGGAAGCCCAAATCAGCCGATGTGGGAGAATTAAATGCAGGGCAAACCGGGACACGCGGACCCGATTTTGCTTTCAAATAGCATACGCAATAAGAAGAAAAGTCAACGTTTGACCCGTGAACTTCAAATGACCATAACTTTTGACTCCGAGCTCCGATTTTCACAAAATTGGACTTTCTGGAATGAGCACGACGTCCTCTATGCCACTTCTTATTTTTAATGAGGGTAGATATATTTAAATAAAAGAAACATATTCGGCTCCAGTCAGTTAATGCTCATTCCCGTCAAATGACAGAAAACACCTGTCATACCCAAAATAGCTGCCAGCACTCAGAAGGTCATAAATTTTGCATTTCTCAACGAAATCAAACAAAATTGGTACCATTGGAATTGTGTATCCGAGCCCAATGCATAGTAATCAAGAAATTCTAGATTTGATAAAAAATCAATGGGGATTTTTCATAAAACGTGGCCGGGTTCATAATAGTGTTTTATTTGGTGGTTGGGAGTGCAATTAAGAGGCATGGTCATCATTCTTTCTCTCAAGAAATGCAGACTCGAGACGGTATGGGAGCCTTTTGTAAGTAATATATAATCATTTTAATCCATTTAATGCCTCTTACAAGTGGTTGAAAGACAGATTTTGGGATTTCCTTTTCCCTTCTCTCTCTCTTCTCATTTTTTCTATAAATTGGAGTGTTGGGCTCATTGTAAAGGAGGTAGTTTTTGTAGCAAAGCTCTGCCAAAATTGCTTTGTGAAGCCAATGTGTTGTAGGCCCTTGTTGTGGACTCCTTGCATGGTGATCCAGGCCCCTTTTCTTGTAACCGATTGAACTGTGCATATCAGGAAGCAATAAAATATAAGTTTGTGGATGCATCCCCTACTTGTGTGTTTTCTGCATTCTTCTTGCCCTTCAACCTTGATTACAAGAATATTGTGTCTATTATTATGTTCTTGCAGGGATCCATTATCATTGTGTATGTTTGAGATATTGTTGTGAATGCATTTTGCTAGATTATGGAGAACTGTCATCACCCCTTCTAGTGTGCGCTTTGCTTCTGTATCTCACGCATTTGAAGACTACTCTCACACCCTCCTTTTCCCACGTGTGTATCACCGCTTCGAGTTTAGGCTTTCATTTTATGCATTCTCTCTCCTAGTCCCTTGAAAATTTAAATTAGAATAGTTACTTTCCCTGCATTAGAGTAGATTGTGGCGGGTAGTTTAGGAGCAAGAACCAGAAAATTTCTCTCTGGAGGTCTATCTCAAAGTGAAGTCCCACAACTTGGAGATAGTACCCATGTTATCCAATCACACCGTGAGTTCAAGTATATGCACTTGTATAAACAATAGGGGTGTTGTGATTCGGTGCTAACATCTACCTTGACTTGTTTCTATCTTGTGTCGATTTCAAGGCCCTACTCGGGTTTCATCCATGCTTCAAGACGTTCATGTATTGGTTTTCAATTGTGTTTGTCTTTGGCGAGCTCCTTTTTCACCCGATAGGTTGTGTGTGGCAAACCTGTGTTTTTGGGTTCGATCCTACTCGCTTGAACTTCTTTTCTTCAGCTGTGGACCTCTGCGTTGGGAATACTTAGTCACCAAGACACTGAGACACTACTCTCTCGCCCCGTGAGATCTCTACTTGACGTGTCCACTACCAGATCCACCATGCACAACTCTCCTCGCCATAAGCATTTCAACCTCTCATTATCATGTGGGGTCACTCAGTAGCTCAGGTTTGACTCAACGCACTTTGAACGCACCTCCTCATGCCTCCTCCCATGAATGCACATGTTGCTTGACCTACCTCCTCATGCTTCCGCTTGACTAAGCAACTCTCAGCCCACTTTTCGGGCCGGTTACCCTCGGCTCGACTCCCCCCTCGCTTGACTCGCTAGTCTCCACTTAAGTAGTTCACCCCTCGGTTTGGTGCATTAGCTCCTTGCACCACGTGGACACCACAACAACTCAAAGCATCATTCAACCACCCATACCATACAAATGATGGCTCACACGTTCCTCCAACAATTCAGCCGTCTACACTCAACCACCTCCTTGCAACATGTGGGCCCCCCATCATTCCCTTTTAGAATTTTTTGGTGGTAAAAACAATCCCTATTTTTAATGTTTTAAGGAAAAAACATTTATTTTATGGCATTGTAATATTTTAAGGCTTTATTTTGCTTGTATTATGTCCTTCATTCGTGTGTCGAAGGCGGAGGGCGAGGTTTGGGGTTGGTAGGAGGCTAATCCCCCCTCGCAAGCAAAACAAACCCTACATGAAATTTGATGTTGTTTCCAACGAGTACCCACACGACACCCTTTGCACCCATTTCAACCACTTTTTTAATCGGTTTGCAAAGCCTACGACATTTTCCATTAGTTGCGGGAATCATTTTCTTGCTATAACTTTTGACTCATTTGCTCGGTTTTGGGCACTTCTTTAGTCGAGTTGCATGATTTTTCACACATTACCGATGACATTATCGGTTTTGTAAATGTGCTACTTTATAAAGTTCCACATTCAGGGGGTTCACTAGTACTCTTGGGTTTTTACATGCAGACGCATTATCGGCCGAGTCCGACGTCTTACTTTTGTGCACCTTGCACTTTTGATTCCGCATCATGGAGGGTGCTCTTTCTAGACTTGAGCATCATAGGATCTCTTTATAGCCTCCGCCACTTCTCACCGGGAGAGGGAACTATTCAGTTTGGCATGCTTCTATGGAATGTTACTTCGCTCACGAGGGTCTTTCACACTTCTTACTTGGGCCAGTTCCTGCACCCACTGATCATCGTCATCTAGAGGAATTTCTTGACACTTGCGACCATGTTTTTGGTCACATGATGATGCATGTCTCTCGATATCTCTAGTTTCACATGGCAGACTTAGATCCACCCCACCGTGTCTGGAGCATTCTTCAGTCCCTCTATGGAGACCCTTCACATACTACACCATTGTTGTTGCTTTCTTGATTCGATCTCCTCTATTTCTTCATGTGATGACAGCCTCCACCGACATGACTCGCTTGGTTCTACTTCGATGTTGAGGATTGTGCACCTAGTTCGATGTCGAGAGTACTACAGAGGACTCTTCTCTTCCTCTCACTATTCGAGAGAGTGTTATCACCCCTCCCATCTCATCAGATATCAAACAATCTCCTATTTAGTCTTATACATTCATCACACCTGCCTCTTTTCCACCTTCAAAGGTGTGAGGCCCATTTCACTCCTTTCCCTCCATTGGATGACTCATACCTATCGAGATCACTCTTCTATTTGTTGATCCCCCTCATTGGGACGAGTATCATCGTCCGACCTTAGTCATCTTTTCACAAAGTACACTTGTAATGTATTACGGTTCCTCATTCATCTATAGGTATTTCGAGAATTCATCATCTCTATTTTTGGGAGTGCCCCTTCTGGGACTCTTATCACTTCCACTTTTCTAGAGACCTTCATTGATCCACCCTTTCTTGTGGATCCCTTTTCTGTTGTGGGGGTTTTGTTACCTTCACATCACTTGGACATCCTTTTACGGGTGTTCACTCTTCACACTCTGACAATTTTGCACTCGTGACATTACCTTCACTCCTTTGCACTCATTTGCTAGACCTATGTCACACTTTCGTGGACCAAACTTAGAGTTCTTCATGTTACTGCCTTCGGTTTCCTTTGTGGAGTGGGCAAACTTCCAACATGTCATTTTTGTCCTTCCTAAGGGCATGCACATAGTTCATCTTTGGTGGCTCTTCTGATCTGAGGCGGAGGATCTCGTCATCGACATTCTTAAGGGAGACCTTCTAGAGTTGTAGAGTTCAGATCCGTCCATGGCATCTTCTGCATTCCTCTTATCTCCCTCTTCTTCTCTCTTCTTCTTCTTTTCGAGAGATTGCCTCTTATACATGGGTACCTTTACAGGCTCGTTTGTGGCCGGGACCCATCTTTGGCATCTTTCTTAGATTAGAGAGTGGACTTATCTCTCTTTTGGGGGGGAGTTTTTCCCACTGGGTTTTCTCCTTTTACTCCACTTTTTGAGAGTTTCTTGTACATGGGTACCTCATCAAGCTTTGTGTCGGGACCCATTTCTCTTTTTTGACTTGCCACCTCATCCTAAGTTACGATGAAGGGGGGGTGTTGGTGTAGGTGGTATTTTCTTCACTTATTTAGTGTTATTCCACCTCACCGGGTGAGTCATCTCACTTAGGTGGACATGGATCTAGGTGTCATCTTAGTTATGATAGATTCTCTTACGAAATCTGTCATATGTGTAAGTATGTCATATGAGTTACATTCCCATTTGGGAAAGTAACTCCTTTTCTCCATTATGGAGGAATATTCTCTTACATGGAAATTACACATTAACTCCCTTATTTGTACTCACCTCCTTTGATCTATGATAAGCCAAGCCAAGCAATTCCATTCTACTCCATTTTTGAATCTTGAGTTCTCATATGCATGCACATTGCTTTACAATTTTTTCTTGCTTTAATCTCGCAACTCCTACACTTTGGTGAAGTGCAACTATTTAATGCACGTGAATTCCTTCCGTGTCTTCATCCTTCACTCCTTCATTATCCGGGTTATTAACAAATTTGACCATTACAAATGAGAGCAACAAATTACTAAGTGTCAATTTCCCTATATATACAAGATCTCATGGTCATATAGATAGACATTTATGTAAGTATTTCCCATAAACTACAATGAACAGTTCAAGGAAAAACTATGAAACTTGTACCCTATACAAATACAAATTAATAAACACAAATTATATACCCATGCTAGTACAAGTTTGCTTTTGATTTTTATATAGGAGCAATTCACAAACAATTACAAAACTGGATCCAACCCAAAAATACCATTACAAAACCGTTGTAACCCAAAAATACCATTAACACAATTGGTTGTTATTTGACCATAACAATTCATGACCTTGTGGGTTGATTTTTTGAAGGATCAAGTTAAACAAATCAAGAATATGGTATTATCTATAAACCCCAAAAAAATATGAATCCTTTTTACCCAATAACATTAGAAATTCCATTAAGATTTCTATTAAATCTTTTTAATATATAACACATTTTTTCCGATTTTAACCGGAAAAAATAACTAGTTAATGTTATATGTTCCAAAATAAAACAACGATGATTCGGATTAGAGAATCCACGTTTGTGATTGAATTGAAGCTTCTATATTATTTCATCTTTGTCATTTTCTTCCAAAATCGCAATAGACAAAATAAAATCCAATGAGTTTCCTTCAAAATCTCCCATGATTCGAACCAAAACCCCCAATCCCTTTCAAGATTTATAAAAATCAATGCCATGAAATCCAATAATAACAACCTCTATTTTTACGGAGATAAACCACAAAAATCTCGGTCTTAAATAGCTTCAAAACCTTCATGTGCAACTCACCAAAAGGAGGTCATTCGAAAACAAAAACAATTAAAATGAAACCTTCAATACATGCTTTGTAGCTTCACTAAGAATCTTCTAGATTTTAAGGAACTAACTATTAGAAATAAATGTCATTCAATGGTTGCGGGTGCCACGTGGTAGTGGCTTTATCAAATTTGCCAATTTTCCTTCCAAACAAATGATGGTGCATTCGAGTAGTTGAAAACCATTTCAAACAATAAACCAAGTTTCCTAAGTTTTGCATTGTGGCTATTCAATCGGTCCAAGGCAATTATTACCAACCTTAGCTTATAACTTATCAACCTTGCATGGTGTGGTCGATAAATGACCTTAATATTTAAATTTAAAACTAACCAAAGTTCCAAAATTAAAAATCATAATGAAATTGAGTATGGTTGAGGACCAACATAATTTTCAAACATATTATTGAAACCAAGAAATTCCATCCTTACCATGGTGTTAGACCATTTAAACCAAAAAATTCCATCCTTATTAAATAAACCCACGTAAAACTTATCTTGCCCGAATAAGAACATCCCATCTAGATTGAATGTAATATCCCTTGTGGGATACCACTTGAAAATGCACAAATTATATGAAAATTGTAGCAAAATAAAATATTGATTTATGCAGATTTTTACAGTAAGGACAACAAACTAAATAAAATCAATATCTCCCAAGATATCCACTCGAATTACTTGAAAATTTAAAGAGAGCTTGATATTATTATAGAGGACATAATAAAACTATTTTTGGAGTTTTACACAAATTAAACTGCTGCCAGAAAAAGCACAGCGTGCCCTAGACAACTGGAAAACTTTCGAGGTTCGTTACTCTCTAAATACAAGAGCAAAAATAAGGGTCTTTGGAAATAACATTAACAGATATAGGAAATAATATTTCCACCTTCAAATCTGAAAATGGCCAACTGGAAAACCCCCAAATAAAGGTTGTAAGTCACCTCACTTGGAATGGGGTCGAGAAAATGATGGAGGTGCCTTCAACGTGTTGCCATGCCCAGCCCAAATGGCTACCGTGAATCTAATCTGGAGCCCCTCTGATTATCTTCCCCAAATGCCCCAAAACCCTCAAATCCTTCCTCTTAAACCTCTGATAATTTCTCGTGACACAACCACAAAGTGCTCCAAAATGACAGACTAGGGTAGATCTCTCACTACCGAAGAATGCCCTGCTAGCTAGGGATGGGTCTCTCACCACCAAGCTAGGGTCCCTGTGGGATTTGACTCCACAAGTTGTAGATGCAACAATAACAAGCTGCACGTGAAGGAGGCTAAAAATGTATATGACAAAAGTTCCTTTCCTTTCTCCCCCAGCTCCTTATATACTTCCCAGGAAAAAGAGCCCCAACAGACCCTATACACATTTCATTCTATGGAGGGGCCAATAAAATAAAGTGACTTAAGTTACTTTTCCCCTTTAAGTCGCCATGGTCCAAAAGTGACCCTCAACACAAAATTAGACTATTAGAACCACGTGGCATCCTCCCCATAGCTCCCTACATCCACAACTCCTTGGGTTTGACCACGGCTTGGACTCGACTTGGCCCTTAGGCCTTTGGCACAAAAAAGGGACATTACAGTCCTCCCTTCCCGAGAAATGCTTGACCCCAAGCATTATCCATCTCTCTGCGATATAGAGGCCCGAATACCATGCCATAAGTTTCTCCACCTCACCCTGCTGTCCACCAAGGATCGGTGTAATCCAAAGTAACCAAGAAACCCCATGCCATCATCATGACCTCCATATGGTATCGAGAGCAATGTTGTCCATGAAGTAGAATGATACCCAAACCGACTCTCCACTGGTACCCGCACCAAAATTTCCAATCGGTCGATCCTGTGCTAATGCAATCACGGAATCACTCACGACCTCTCCAATCAACTCTTGGGTATGAAAGTTCACTCTGATCTTGTAGAGTCCCTTGTATCAGCCTGTGAAACAACCTATTTATGCAAAAATGGTGCTAACTCTCCCACATGACCTGCACTCGTGTGAGAGCAGGGCTCCTCATACTGTATCTCGATGTGTCTCGAGGAAAAGTCCCAAGACTCCAGTAGATAGTCAACTAGCAATATCAACTCCACATAGTCCACCTCCTGTGTTGAATGTGAACCTACTAAATAACCATGAGTCAATTTTGTCTCTCCACTAACTAACACGTGGGTGAAGTGCTCACCGAGCATAGAAACAACAAAATGCATAGGAGTGTTATCCCATGTCGATTCAAAAAATGATGAACCCATAAGCTCTGACTTGTCATAGTGACAAACCATATATGCATGTATAAAGTTGAGGATATCCTCCCTCAACCTATGCCATATGAACCTCTCTGACATGAGCCTATAGGTCTCATCGAAGCTCAAGTGCCTAGTCATGGAAGAATAATGCACATGTCACAATATCTCCATCCTCAACCATGAATCTGACACAAGGTACAATCTTCCTTGATAGAAGATCATCTCATCCTCCAATCTGTAGTTTTCATCCTGTATGTGACCATCCAAAATCTCACAAGTGTGTCGGTTCTTGGAGTACTCAACAAGCAAATGAGATCTCCAGTCTACAAAACCTCAGATAACCAACATAATGATAAACTTAGATGATCTAAACCTATACTCCCAATCTCTGTAATTGTCTCATGTGCAACACTACTGGTTACACCCACACCCATGACTCCACTCACCCCATCTAGAGTCAAAGTCTCCATCATATCTAACTCACTCCCCAATTTAACATCACCTCGACTCACTCTCCACATAAGTCATCATGGTGTGCTCTGTGTCTGCAACAAACAACCCGTCAGAATAGGAGTCATCAAATATCCCACTTGTCTCATACCTTGTGATGTCACCATGACCCACAAGAGGTGTGTTCCTTCACAATTCAACCACTGCTGAACGACATGCTTCTTTCTTCACCAATCACATCTTTTGTGATCTGCCCTTGTATACCCTGAAATCTGATTTCTTTGTTTTCCTTGAAAATTTTTAGTTTATCCACATGAGGGATGAATGCAAATTTCCCAAAAGATGGAAGCCAATATGTCCAATGAATGATTCCAACTTCAAGTAACCCAAATGTACAAACACATTCAAGTACTTCACATCTCTTAATGACAATAAAGAAATGAGTTACCTTCTTTGTGCAAGACATATCTTTCCATGGACATAACTCATCAATTCCTTGTATGTTGGGAATACACATGGTTGCTCCCTCATCATAATTTATTCTCTTTCCCCATATTTTCATTTCATCGTAAATGCAAGAGAAAGGGAAATCAATATTAGAACTCATGCATCCATAAACTTTATCATAAGGAACTTCATACCTTTTGTTGTACCCATTGATTCTCATCATGAGAGAAGACAACACATCTGAAATAGCATAATTGGGGCTGCTCATCATACCTTTGCAACTCATAATTTCTGATATAGGATCAACATCTTCATTCTCCTTTGATTTTTCAACCCATGCATCATCTTCTTCCTTAACATCATGCAACCATTACATCCCAAAACAGTCTTACCTCTAGAAAATTCAACCACAATAAATACACCACATACCTCATGTCCTTTCAATATCATGGGCCCCTGCATTATTTTCTTTGCCAACATATGCTTATTGGCTGAATCAAGAGCAATGTGAATGGAAGATGTGTTTATTCCATCTAGCATACCTTGAAACATGATTATGAAATAGTCTTCCTCAATCATCCAAGCATGTAAATGTTGTCCCAAATAATAGAAACATGGCAACAACATAGGAGAACTCAACAAGCTAGGAAGATGGTAACCATTCTCATACCTTAGGATGCTAAAGTCATGAATGCACCTTGAATTCAACTCTTCTTTTTAACAACAAAAGTGCACCTTGATTCTTTGAGCACTTTGAGGACCAAATGCCCCCACTAACCCTTCCAGGGTTCCACCATGTAGCTGTATAAAAATCAGTCATGGGCTCTATTAATAAAACATTTTCTCCTCTCTTTATGACTGCTGTTATACACAGTCCAGCGCTGAAGATGATTAAAAAATATTCTCTTACCCTTTTTAGCAATAAGAAAACCAACGCTAGTACCTTGAGAGTTACTCTCCCTTCTTGCACTTGGATTCCCCAATGAAGAAATCATGCTTGCCAACACTTGTAATCCCAAAAGGCACATTTGAATTCCTTCTTTTGCTTACGAAATTAGTCACAAAGTTTTCAAAATCAGAATTGATAGTTTTGGATAATTGTAACATATTACTAGGATCCCATACCTTATAATGCCCATGAACCCTTGTATCATGTAAGGTCTTCCATCTTTGCTTCTCTTGTATCTCCTCATAAAGAAGATCATCCCTCTTTGTCTTCATGATGAATTGACTTTGATGTACCAAATTCTTAGCATTCTTATTGAAATAATAGGCTGAATACCATCATGATAAAACTATTGTAATGATATAGGATGAAGATGATGAAATAAATCCATGCTACTACTAACCTCCTTATAAATAATATCATCAAAAGGTTCACCTTCTATTGCTGATTTAGACACCTCCAAAACACCATCCCTTGGAGTATCCTCGTCAAGCTTGGTATCCAAAATGAATTGACTTTTCTGCCATGAATCTTGAACATTCTGGTCTAATATGGGCTGAAATTCTTCACAAATCAGTTTATCATGAGTTGTTAGTTTGGATATTGGAATAGCGTGAAATTCCACACAAGTGTCCATGTGAGGCTCCTCCTCATGTGCCATCTGCTCCATAGAGTCTTCTTTCATGGGTGTAGACTTCCTTGCATCAATTTCCCTCATCGTTTCCTTGAACTCTTGTAAGTGTTGTCTTGCTTGAGTCATTATCAACCTAGTAGCTCTAGCTTTGCTATTTCCTTCCTCACACTTTGTAAGAGTATCCATTACATCTTCCTTGCTTTTATCAACAAGTTTCTTCTCTTGAGCTGGAATAATTTCTCTAACAAGAAAAGTTTCACTAATGCAATTATTTTTCTCAATGGAAATCATACCCTTTTGTCTAGAAGCTTCTTCTACAAATGAGTTCTTTTGTAATTCAGGTATTGGCATATGATGATCTCACTTGGGCTTGCTACCAATCTTCATCATGTAATAATCTGGAAATGACATATTATCTCTGAAACCCTTACTCAAAGATTGGTATTTCCTCCAACAAGAATCCTCATCAATCACCTCTATTGGCCGCCCTTTATCATTGTTCTCACCATGTTCCTTATTGTCCCTAGATTTGCTTTGATTCACATTTTGAGTGAGCTGGCTCAAATAAAGGTTAGTGGCTTCCTGTTGTTTCACCATGTTGGTGAACATTTCCTTCATAAAACCCACATTGAGATCTTTCCAAACTACCATATTTAACCCACATAGGCTGGAGGAACAACAACTCTGATACCACTTTAAATATCCCTTATGGGATACCACTTAAAAATGCACAAAATATATGAAAATTGCAGCAAAGTAAAATACTTGATTTTGCTAAAAATGTCAGTAAGGACAACAAACTAAATAAAATCAATATCTCCTAAATATCCACTCAATTACTTGAAAATTTAAAGAGAGCTTGATATTATTATAGAGGACATAATAAAACATTTTTTTGGAGTTTTACATAAATAAACTGCTGCTGCCGAAAAAAAGCACATCGTGCCCTAGGCAAATTGAAAACTTGAGAGGTTCATTACTCTCTAAATACAAGAGCAAAAATAAGGGTCTTTGGAAATAACATTGTAGATATAGGAAATAATATTTCCACCTTCAGATCTGAAAATGGTTGACTGGAAAACCCCCAAATAAAGGCTGCAAGTTGCCTCACTTGGAATGGGGTCAAAAAATGATGGAGGCACCTTCAATGTGTTGCCACGCCCATGCCCCAAATGGCTATCATGAATTTGATCTGGAGCCCCTTTGATTATCTTCCCCAAATGCCCCCAAAACCCTCAAAATCCTTCCTTTAAACCTCTGTTATTATCTCTGTGACACAACCCTAAAAATGGCTCCAAAATGATAGACTAGGGTAGATCTCTTACTGAAGAATGCCCTGCTAGCTAGGGACGGGTCTCTCACCACCGAAGCTAGGGTCCCTATGGGATTTGACTCCATAAGTTGTAGATGCACAACAACAACAACTGCACGTGAAGGAGGCTAAAAATGTATATGAAAAAGGTTCCTTTCCTTTCTCCCCCAGCTCCTTATATACTTCCCCAGGCGAAAAGAGCCCCAACAGACCCTATACGCATTTCATTCTATGGAGGGGCCAATAAAATAAAGTGACTTAAGTTACTTTTCCCCTTTAAGTCGCCATGGTCCAAAAGTGACCCATCTCCGAGCACCGTAATAATACAAGGTACAATAATGTAACAAATTTTTCAATATTACGAAATCATCGCATACAACAAGCAAGGTAAGGTGAAATAATACAACCAAGTACAACCAAAAATAAGTTATGGGTATTAAATAATCTACGAATGCTTGATGACGAGTTGTTAAGAGGTCGGACATGCAACTACACATAAGTATATATATCCCTTTGGGATATATGTACGTATGTATAGTTCTGCAAACTAGACTACGTAACAATGATAATCCTCTTATATTCATAAACTATTTTATACATCATAGCTTATTTTTACGACAAAACATAATGAAAATGCGGGTGTGACAGGTCTCGTAAAGTGAGGACCCACTTGAAAATTTGAGAAAGTCATCTTAGGGAAGTTAGATGTTAAATCAAATGAAATATAAGATAAAAATTATAAGAATCCTTAAAAGAATCTCAAAATTAATCCACAATATACATAATGAACATCATTCCAAGTTTATATGCTTAGGAAGTGCACAAGGTCTTATTTTTGGGTTTATGTATTGGTTTTATTATTTTATAAATATAAATGAATGCTTTCAAAGGTATATTGTAGTGATCATGGTGTGTGAGAATGATGGTGAAAAGTAACAAGAGATTCAATTCAGAACTTAAGGTTAACTTATAGAAATGAGTAGTGACATTCATCTAACTTGGCTTTATATTGGGATAATAACATTAACTTTTATCATCAAATGACTTACATTAACAAACCAACAAGTCACTAATTTACTCTAAGAACACATGTCATAGACCATCTCTATAGGGTTATGTTAACTATGCTCTAGTTTTTAAATCTCACATAAATTTTTATATTGATAATGGCCAAGTGTCATTCTTGATTTATGCCAAGGTTACAAATGGTTGGGTCATAACTCAAGGATATAATATTTAAGTAAAATAGTTACATTGGTTGCGTGAAGTGTCACACATTGGTTCTACATAGGGTTTCAAGATTAGAAAGCAAACTCATATTTTAAAGGTTCATGCAGAGCCCTTACATTGATTAAACATAAGTATCGTTCATTGGTGAAAATTAGCTGACATGGGTCGACTGAGGGAAACAAGACAATGGCCTACATGTGCTAGTATTACACCCTTGTCAAAACTCAAAGAACACATTGATAACCACCAAATGACATTCATCAATGTTATGGAATATTCAAAGGAAGGTTAAAGGTTGAGGAGACTATGTAAAACACTCTAATCAATTAAAGCCAAGTGTGACACATCGGTAAAGGATAAAGGCCACATCAATGAATAACTCAATTAAAGCTTTAAATCAAAAGGGTTTGTGTCATCGATTCGAATGCCATAACTTTCACTCTATTAGTAATAATATTAATAGTGCATGAACTAGTTTGTGATTGGAAAATATTTGAGATAACTAACAATTAAATCACATCAAGTTTTAAAATGGTCTATCTATAGTCACATCTCATTTGTAAGATCCATTGTTCAAGCTTTCATTCGTAGATAGATGTTACCGAGAGAAAAGGTTGGTTTTCATATATTTTAGAAGAACAACTGAACTAAAGATTAAACATGAGAATGTTTGTGAGTTAGGAATTAATCAAATAATAAGAGAAACAAAACAAAAATGACACCCAAAGGGAAGGATTTTGCTTCTTTTAGTCCATAAACACATGAGATTAAAGATTCACTCTTTACCAGGATCTTACATCTCGCATCAAAATTAGAGCCAAGTGTTTTGGGAAGTAAGAAATTGTGATGTACAATTCAAAGGTGAATATATTACTCAAGCTGGTGAAGAATATTATGATGATTTGTAAGTTATTAAAGACCATGACCTTCATGATATAACAACCAAGCTTGAGGTTTACCCCTGTGATGATTTATTTGAATGTCTTCACAATATGCACCCTTCAAAATGGCAAGACCATCTCCAATGCCATGGGTAAGCATATTTTTGTGACTACTGGTAATGTTTTTAATAGCATATATAAAATGCCTATGTTACATACATGATATAACTATGATACGGTGAGGGAATTCATGGGAGGAGAAGATATTATGGATGAATTGAACTCATGAAAAGCTGATAAATCTAGGGTAAAACAAGAATCCAAGTTAAATCTACCTATCTCCCTATTTAAGAGGGGAATTAGTGCTATCATACTATTTCTAGATAGATTTTATGGGGCTAACAAATATGACCATGTGAATAAGGACCACATTCCCTTGTTGAGAATGGTTATGAGAGGCAAGAGACTGACTGTGGTAAAATTTTGGAATTTAACTTCAAGTTGTCTTAGGATTTAACTACTGCAAGGAAGAGTTTTAATATGATATCCTATTTGGTGGACTTGTTTTGTGCTTCTCCAACTAGTTACCCACCACGATGTCTCCATTCATGTTGGTTTTGATAAATTACACAACCGAAATCATGGCTCATCCATTATGGATATTTGTGAATTTTATACCCTAATGTATTTTATGCCTATCATTAAGTGGGAAGGGTTGGGATCCTCCCACAACTAAGAGAGTCCATTACAAATTTGGGAGCTTATTGGTATTACAAGACTTTACCGTGATAGAAATTAAAGGTGTTTTGATACCTCCATGGTAATTTCCTAGACATGTTCCTGAAATACTAGTAGCTATAGAGATAGCCCATCAATTTGAGAAAGGAACAAGTGGTTAGTGTAAAGGGGTTAATAAAAATACAAGGCAAAGTATCCCTTTTAGCATTGGAAAACATAATTTTAACACATATCCACCCCTTTGAGCTTATGAAAGGTAAAGCATTGGTCATATGCCAATTTTTAACTTGATATTTATATCAAATGAGATCCTTGTAGACACGCAAAAGCCCCTATAAATAGGATCTATAAAAAATACCCTGAGCCTAAAATCATCAATGTATAGAAACATAAAATACCATATGAATCATGAGTCTATGGATGAGGTTATAAACAAGCTTAAAGTAACAAGGTTGATCCAACTAGTTCCAATTGACACAAGTTCTCCGGATATAACAAACAAGGATCTACAGAGAGGAGTAAACTAAAAGTTTCCCTCATTCCCAAAGGTAACAATATCATATTTACTAACAAGAGAAGATTATTCTTCTATTCAGATAAGGATAACTAGTCCTAGACCCCAAATGCCATCATTTTCATTAAGTCAAATTCTTCTTAATACAAAGTCGACTAATGTTTAAAGGATGTTTATTACGAGATAAAGGGAAAGAAAAACCTTCCCATGTTGACATAACATCAATAGTTCTAGGTTTGGTGAGATTGTGTCCTCCTCCTCTCATACACCAATTGTGTTAGCTAATCCTTTAAGTCAATAATTGTAAGTGTTATTATGCCTTTTACCATTGAAAGATAACCTTTAATATAAGTTATAGTTTGTCATCATCTACGACGGGTTCTTCTTCTCATATCATTTATACCATTGATTCCACTATATTCACATCATATTAAATCCTTCCCACTATATCTACATCTCCTATTTCTTCCATGTCTCTCTAAATTTTTGCATTATCCCTAATTCTACTATATCACACATCACTATCCATGATGTCAACATTTGTGGCAAGATCAATATGTTGGGCATTATGTCTATGGTTTTCATGGATGTCATGTGACACATTGATGTGAAAGGGTGTACAGAGTTGTTTATGTGTCTCCACGAGGTGTTATCCATGAGTTAAAGTTGAAGGATTATTGGTAGTGTCTAATTTGGTCAAGTTCTTTATGATGTGTTGGCATGGTTCAAGCAGGTTGGTGTGGTGTGTATGTGCTCTAGAGTTTTTAAAATTATGTTATGAGGTCTAAAATATTTATTTTTATGTGTCATAGGTGTCAACGAGTGCAGTAAGTGGTCAAAAGATCGAACATGAGAGTCATGTGTCTTTGAGTCAAGTCATTTAAGGCTTAGTCCTAGACCTAATGCATGGAGTATGGCATTGTAACATGAGAAATGGAGTAGGGCATACTTGTTGAAGCATGTGAGGAGTATGTAAAGGTTGAAAAACATGTGTATGAGGTGTACGAGGTCTTTGTTTAGGTGTAGAATGCATGATGAAGGTCCTTTTGAAGTAGAACAATGAAGACTAGTCAAGAAAAACAAGGTAAATCATGGTGGTTAGAGAGTTTCATATAAACTTGAGCATGTATGAGAGTTGAAAAACATATAGGAGGTTCTTATGGTGTTATGGGTCGAATTTGAGGTCAAGGGAGTGAAGGAAATTCAAGAAAAGTGAGTTTTAGCAAAATTGAGTTCTTAAGGGTGCAAAAACTCACTTGGATAGGCATGTTTGAATGCTCACCCACACATGTAGGTTTTGCACGGGAGTCTAAGGATTTTAGGGATGATTTTACATTGATATAAGAGTGTTTTACAAAAATAATGAATCACTTTGGACATCAGGAATTTATGAACAATCGTTAACAAGCTAAGGAGGTCTAAAGCCTTCTTAAAACTCTAGCAACAAAGCGATAGAGGAAAAATGATGTGTATGGGCATGAAATTCATTGGGAAAGAAAATATGAAACATCAAGGTTACAGAGGATTCTTTAGGGCTCATTTTGGTGATATTTTCATGTTCCGGTCAACCGTGAAGTAGGAGAAAACCCTATTTTTAAGATTTGCGAGTGTACATGGGTGATATGGAATTTTCATAAAGTGAAGTGAATTGTTCCAAAATCCTGGGAGGTGATATGAGTTACCATGAAAAGTTTCAAATAGGTTATGTGAATATTTTTTGAGTTACAAGTCTCCAAATTCACCCTATTACTTTTGGCCTTGAAGGGTTAAAACCTAGTCTTGTGATTTGAGACGAGTTTGGTTGAAATGCATGTTGGAGCAGTTATTTTTAGGCATGGATAGTTAGTAGTGAATTTCTATGATATGTTAAATCCCATGGTATGATATGGAGTAATGGTTTTGGCTTAAACCCTAATGGCCTAATAAATCCTCTTGGGCTTCTCAAGAAGGTGTGTTGAAACAAGTGTGATTGGCTGATTTTCTCCATGTGACATAGGCTTATGGATGCTTAAGCATATTGGAAGGTATGATAGAAAATCGTTCCAAGTGGTTTTAGTGATTGGAAGTGGACTTGGAGTTTTTTGAAGCATGTTTCCTCAATACTGGTTCTTGATTCTTATTTAGAATTTCTGACTTGTTTCATAGATTGAAGTCGTTGAGAGCCTTAAGCCCTATTTTAGAGGATAAAGTGAGTCATTTCGGATAGTAGACATAAATACCTTTCTAATGGTATGTTTTTTTAATATGGTGAACACTTTTGACCAGAGCTATGAACCATAGGGTTAAGGGACCCCACCCTTACAACCAAAATATTACAATTAAGCTCATTAAACAATGAACCACGAGCCGCCACCAAGAACACGCGACTAGTAAAACATGAGTTGTCTTGCATGTAGACACCACCAGTGAACCACGAGCCACCATGCTTGATCCATCATCATGAACCAATACACAAGCACACTCCACGAGAGAGAATCACGGGTCGCCACACACCAACAAGTGCAGGCCTTCTCGATCTAGGAACTCCTCCATGAAAAGACTCTTGCTAGACCGCACCACCTTGGACATTACCACCCCGAATGGGGATCGTGCCTTAATGGGATTTGAACCTAGGTGATGTCAGAAACAACCATATGACTTGACCACTCCACCTAGACCCCATTGGTAAAATTTGATTCCTTAAACTCTTTTATTATACCAAAGCTATGAAGTGGAGTGGTGGAGGAGTACTTTCTCTAAGTGGGACATGAGGGTGGGTTTGGGTCCTTAATGTCCACCGAGCGATCTACATTTGGAGCACCTGCTATATTTTGCTTGGTCCATATGGAGATGTTCAACCCCTACCTCAAGGTGTTCCCATGGCCACTTATTGAAAGTATCTAATGAACTCAATGGGAATGGAACTTGGGTTGATGATTACAAACTACTTGTAACTCACTAATAGCCCAAGACCTTGAGTTCTAAAATTTGGATGGTAAACACTTTTATTATACCAGAGCTATGAACTGGAGTGGTGGAGGAGAACTTTCTCTAAGTGGGATATGGGGGTGGGCTTGGGTCCTTAATATCCACCGAGTGATCTGCATTTGGAGTGCCCCACTATGTTTCGCTTGGTCCATATGGAGAAGTTTGACCCCTACCTCAAGGTGTCCCCATGGCCACTTATTGAAAGTGTCTAATGAACTCAATGGGAATGGAACTTGGGTTGATGATTAAAAACTACTTGTAACTCACCAATTTCCCAAGACTTTGAGCTCCTTTCCAATGGTATGTTACATAAGCCTTGATGATAACTTTTGATGTGCCAAGTTACTTTTTCTTGGTGACCTATTTCTAGGCATGATCAACATGCTTAAGCAAGGTAGGAGAGATGGATGGATTAGAGTTTTGTGGCTGTTTGGTGGTGTCTCATGGACATGGAGAGTGATTTGGGGTCATGTAGCTTCCATTCATGTTCCCAATAAGTCTTGACAGTTGATTTTGATGTGCAAAGTTGTTCACTCTTGTGGACTGGTTTTAGGTGCTTGAAGACCTAATTGGAGGTGCTTGCAAATTGGTGTGCTTCATAATGAAGATGGTGGTTACAGTGGTTCCTAAACTTGTTGGTGATGTCAAGAGGATGTATTTGAAGTTTTCATGGTTTTTTTCCCTTGATGAAGTTGTTTTATGCCCTTGTTATTCATGATGCATTCGTTGGTGAAGAAGACCTAGTGTTTTAGGCCTAGTTGAGATGTATTGTGCTAGTTCATGTTTGTAAGAGCTATGCTGACCTATATGGTCATTTGAATTGATTTATATGACGTATTAGGATTTTTTTTTACGTTTATAATGACCAAACTTAAGGGTCTTATGTGACCCTTGGTCACTTATGATGAGGTATGTTAAGTATAAAAGTGAAGTGTATTTGCTCATTTGAGTGAGTGTTGATGGTGAGGATACGACCAAGCTAAAAGGTGAAAGAAGAGGTTATAGGGTTCAAGGAAAGAGGTGAGGAGAGGCATGAAGATTCAAGGATATTTTAGGAGTAAGTACTAAAGGTTACTTGACCTAATAAGCTAATGAAGGACCATATATGACTAAAGTAGGAGAGATTGTTTTTAAGAAGGGGTTTGAGAGAGAAGAGTTGAATTTGTGATCACAATATTTTGTAGGAGAAACAATACTTAAGTAATACTCATTATCAGATGGTTTAGTGTGTGCTTGATCATCTTAGGGGTGGTAGTCTCCTACTATAGTGGGTGTTATACTAAATAGGGGTGGGCGTTCCTTGTGAAGTGGGCGCTTCACTAAACAAATCTTGTGTGATATGTAATATTTATGCAAGTATTTTGAATTGAGTAATATATTAAAAAGTTTATATGGGTTTTCTTTCCCTTAAGGGTTTTCCGCTTTACATCTGGTGTTCATGTTTTCTCTTCTTTGTTTCATGTACTTGTGAATGGATGATACACACCTAATAAGATCATAATTGCATATGTATGTTGAATGGTTGTTTTGGATGATGTTGTAAATAATGGAAAATAAAATGAATGTTTTGTAAGAATGATTCACCCCTCTCGGTTTCTATGCTTCTAACATTTGGTATCAGAGCTAGGTCTTTGTGAAGCAAGATCAACAGTTTGGAGGAAATCCTAGAAACACAATGGTCAAATCATTTGGAGTTGAGACTTCATTTGTGACCTTGATAAAGAAGTATGAAATTAAAAAGTCCCTAATATATGGTTTGCAAGATAAAATTATTTTTATAGAGGATGAGCATGGTCAAGCCATCAAATATTTGGAATCCCAAGTGAAAAATGTGACATAAACCCTAAAATTTAAAGAAGAAGATTGTGATGGGTATGAAGATAAAGTGAGATCATTGAAATCAGAGTTAGAATAAGAATATAAGAGGTTTAAGAAATCTGAAAGGTTGGAAAAGAGACCTCAATCCCTATATGATATGTTGAACAATCGGAGGGCAGCTAGTGACAAGATTGGTTTAGATTTCAAAGGAGAACATATGGAAAATTGTGAAAACAAGAAGGCTGGTCCAAGTACTCAAGTAGTTATGAAGGAGACCAAGAAGAATGATTCAAAGAATTCTAACCATGTTAGACAACCCAATGCATTAAGGTATGGTTCTTCTTTTAATGGTTATTGTTACACTTGTCATGATTTTGGTCATAGAACTAGAGATTACAAGAAAAGTATCTCAAGGAATGTGTATTCATGGAATGGTGAAATATCCTTCAAAGGTTAGTGTTATTCATGTTGTGAATATGGTCATAAGGTAGTAGATTGTGGTTGGAACCTCAATTCATATCAATCTAGAAGTAGGAATAGTGTTTTGTGCTATAATTGTCATAAACAAGGTCATATTGTTAGATTTTACTATCAAAATGAATATCCAAAGCATGATTGTTGGTTTTAAGCTCCTAAAAGGCAAGATCAAAGAATTAGGTCAACAAGAAGATCAATCTCAAGCACGAGGATAAGAAATTGTGGGTACCCAACTCAATTAAAGAAGAAGCTAATGCAACCAAGATCATCCTAAAATTATAATTAGTGAAAGAGGATCAAGGAACATTCAAATTCGATCATCTATGCCATCAAGATCAAATGGATTATTTTTTAAAACATAAATCAAACCAGAGTTGTGAAGGATAAGGTAGAAAACACGATTATGAAGCCTAGGTCCAACATAAGCAAAAATGATTATTAGACCTAATAGAAGATGTATTTATGGATGAAGAGAAGCATATGAGTTTGACAAGCCTTCAATCTGAAAATGAATGGATAATAGAACAAAATTATCAAGTCTCAAAAGATATCCAATATGAATGAGAAATCCTTAAAGGAAAATTACAAAATCGATAAGAAGAAGATGGATTCCCTTGGTTATTTTGATGATTACATACTTTTCTAGTGTTTTAAAGTGTATAAGGTGTCTTCATTTTTCTTCTCAAAGGAATTCTTATCTCATAAGAAGCAATGTAGGTGCATTGTCATGTTGGAGGTCTATGTTGTTGTTTAAAGGTTCAAAATATTGTCAACAATCAATTTGAAGATAAAGTGTGTATCTTCTCAAGAAGGTTCCCGAGACCATTGATCTATCAAATGTATGTATATGTCTTGTCTTGCTCCATATCATCCAGAAGAAGTTTGTGTAACAAAAGTTGTGGTTTAGATTGAAGTACAAAGAAGTGAAATGTGAAAAAGTTCTATCTTGATAATACAAGTAAGAAGGTTGTTCTAGTTGTCCATGTCCTTGTTGTCATTCAAATATGTCAAAGTTTAAATGTTTTGAACCCAACCTATGAAAGTGTCATCATGATCTTGGGGTGTTTATACAAAAGTTCAATTACGATTTTTTGTTAACCATGAAGAAGGTCAAAATTTGTCTATTGTGTAGTTCAGTGGTTTGTGGTACCTCTTGAAGATATATTTAGTCTCGAGAAAGTCAATGAATGGTCATTATGTAAAAAATTGTTAGCTCAATAAAAGGAATGTTGTTATGAGTTTACTCAAGGTTTGAAAGGTCTTGTTCTTAATTGTGTAGAGAGAATGTTGCTTAGTGATCATTCTATTGACTATATGAGTATGAGTTTTCTTGAAAGAAGGTATTGTTCTGGTTTAAAGAGTCTTATATCAAACAAGGGCATGACAATATGATATCCAACTCTTAGTTGTGGTCTGTCAAGTACTTATTAACATCCTTTTACAAACAATTAGGAGGCTCGTGATGCCAAGGATTACAAGATATAACACAATATTATTTAAGATAGTTGATAGATGTAGGAGATATCTAGCAAGTAGAGAGGTCTCATTTATGAAGCAAATGTTATGTTGTTACTACATGCTTTATGAAGAGTTGAAGGACAAATAATAGTACTACAGAATCAGGTCAAGATCTTGAAATATATCCTTGGGTTTAGAATAAAGGTTTTATCATTGATATTGATGCACAATTCGAGGGTGAGATTGTATGTTCACAAGGTTATCTGTTTCATTCAAGGCATGCTTTATAATCTTATGATTCAATCCTAATTTTTGATCGAAGATTTGGTGCTCTATGGTAGATACTTGATCTAACACAAAAATAGAGTGTTAAAGGCATGAATATTACATAATCAATGTATTACCATCAATGAAGGAGAAGTAAATGTCTTTAGAGGATTTGTGAGCAGGTGTTTGAGGTGCTTACGCATCAAGGTTTTGAGAAGACTTGAAGAAGTGAGGTTTGAAATAGAGGTAGAAAGTATAGGTTCGGGGGAGTCTATTTAAATTTGAAGAAACATGATTTGTCAAAAGAGGTATGTGTCATCATTTTTGCAAATCAATGACAATCTTATTCCCTAAGTTCTCAATGACTTAAAGAGTATGATTCAAGAAGGAGTAATGTTGATATCAATGTCTATGAAGTTGATGAAGACATGTATCAATTCAATGGGAGATATCTTGCTCCAAGTATTTACGTTTGTGTCAATTGGTATGTGTGCTATAAATGTGTGTTCCAAGACGGAGGATTGGATGTCTTAAGGACTGAAACATAACTATTTATGATCAAAATTGAATGACACAATAATGTGGCATGATGATTGTATTTAAATATGTGCTTTGGGACCTAATCGATCTATAATAAATCAAAAAGCTTGGATTATTAATGAGTGTTCCGATTAAGGTTTGAGGAGTTGTGTGAGTAAGTTGAAGTCAAGATTGGTGCCAGAAGATGAGCATGAGTCGGGGGAGCTAAGCGAGCTAGAACAAGATTGGAGATCAAAATGAAGGATGTAGTCATGCGTGATTCGGACACCCAAGATAGATATACTCTCGAAGGATCCATGCGGATGAATTTGAAATGCTAGAAAGTAGGTTGTAGTCATTATGAAGCTCAAGATGGCAAGTGTTTCTCAAAGGGAACATCAAAAGAATGAAGATCAAGACCATTACATTGTTGAAGTCAAGAAAGTGATTCTGATTAAAGCCTAATTAGTTAGCAAGTAAGTTGAGTCATTGTCATTATTATGCATTTGTCATTGGTTTTCATGTTGAGTTGTCATTATGCCTTTTTCATAGATGTCAAAGGGGAGGTTAGGCTTATAAACATGAAAAAAAGGTCTTATAGGTGTCTTGCATTTGTGGTTGCATCAATGTTTCTGATGGTGGTTTCCATTAATGACAAAGGGGGAGATTGTTGGGCATTATGTCTATGACTTTCATTAATGTCAAGTGGCACATTGATGTCAAAGGATGTTAGGGTGGTTTAGGTGTCTCCATGAGGTGTCATCCATGAGTTAAGTTGAAGGTTGATTGGTAGCGATTGATTAAGCAAATATTGAAATGAATATATGCCTAAATCTAATCATAATGTAATAGTAAATTAATAAGCAATTAAGTATAAAATAGACCCAAACAAATAAGAAATTAAGATGTAAAACCCTAAGTACAAATGAGGAGGTAAAATGAAGTCATTGTTTCATAATTAATCTTGGGTTGTGTCGAAGTGATGAACTAGAAAATTTGAAGTGCAGATTATCGCAATAAAACCTAGAAAAATGTAGAGATGGAGAAATATGCTTTGGATTGGGGTGCCCAAGATGGGTCGGGCGTCTGTGGGTGCTGTAGACTAGTTGTGGGTGCCTATGACTGCCAAAAACCTCAAAAAACCATCTTTGAATGGTTGTAAGGTGTTCATTGTCATTCTCTTCTTGTTGCCAGTATATCGCACAATGATAGCCGATGTCGCGGATAACCTACAATAAAGAATTGACCTGCAATACCCTCAAGAGTGCATCAAATCCCAAAAAGAAAAGAATGTAAATGAGGGGTTGGACTATCCTCAACTGTCAAATGAGTGATCTTATGATTGAGCATTGCACTACATTTCAAACACAATGTAGTTCTGTGTGTGTGTGTGTGTGTGTGTGTGTGTGTGTGTGTGTGAATGTGTTGTGTGAAGAGATTGTGCCCTAGGTGGCTCTTGTGTGTGTCGCACTTGATAACAAGCAATAGCTAGATGTAAGAGATGTAAGTAGATATGTGCATGGAATAGAATGAACTTCCCCTCTTATGAAGTGTATGTAGAATAATGCATTCCATTTCCCTTGTGTGGATGCTAGAAAAATACTTGGATGCTCTTGATAATGCCTTTGGATACAACCTTAGGTGGTGATAGCTAATGCTTAGTTCTTGGTCCTTTATTATTGCCACATAACTTTATATTTATATGATTCCCTTGCTTGAATTTCATAATTAACCTGAAAAGGTCGACTACCAAAAAGATAAGGTTCCCAAATGGCTAGAAAGGACCTAAAATATGTGTGCAAAGTACAAAGAGGTCAGGGGCGCCCAAAGGGGGATGAGGGCACCTAACGTTGGCATCTGGCTGGGCGCCGTGTCCAAGATGAGAAATATTAGAGTATAAACCGGTCAGATTGGGCTGGAAGGAGTGTAAGATCAAAAGAGGTGAATAGAAAGTAAGAAAAGATGGCCAAATACATGGTTTAATTAGTAATTTTCTTACTTAAGAACCATATGAATAATAGTATGTGATCAGGACTAGAAAATACCCAAAGTGCGTGGTTTAGTGTCTACATTTTCCCCACTTTATGTTGTTGAGTGAATGCTCGATAACATAAAGTAGATAAGAGATGCGTACCTGATAACCATGTAGATTGATGGCGAAAAGCATGTCGAGAGACAAGGAAAAACGTGGAGTGATAAAAAATGTGAAGTGTGGAAACTAGATAAGAGGAAGTGAAAAATAAGTGATGATGATGATGATGACCCTAAGGAAAGAGTGTATGTGTAGATGTCACAATTGTACACATTTTGTTGATGTCATTTTTGATTGTTTTGATGTGGTGTGATTGTGATGATGATGTGACTATTACTTCCCATAAGGAAAAACCTGCAAAAGAGAAGAACAAACAAGTAGTCAAATACACATGCATATGATCAAAATGTGTAAAAAGTATGTAAAATGTGTAAAGGAACATGTGCACCTGATCCATGATGAGTAAAAAGTGTAGAAAGGATCTTGAAGATGATGTAGAGGAATGAGTTTTTTAGGGCGATCTCACGCCAATTACACTTTGAATGCGAATTTTTTGGGTGATCTCATGCAAAAAATGAAAGAAGTGTAGAGAGAAAATATGGTGTTATCCTCCAACCTTTAACTACTTCTTCTCACAATGTAGAACACCACTACAGATGGTGTGTAAAAATCGATCCGGTTTGAAAAATTCGATCCAATGTGAAAGTAAAAAATGATGTATAGTACATGCATGCCAAATGCTAAGGAATGTGTTCCCTATAAAATTTGTTATGTGATGTGATGAGAAATGTGTTGAACTGAAAAATGTTGTGTAACTTCCCCTAGTCACAAGTGTCCAGGAAGGGTCAGGGGCACCCTGTGCGCACTCTGTCTTAGTTTGGACACTAGTGTATGTGTTGTGCTGAGGACCCAAGTTAGATTTTGAGCCTGTCTCGAGATTGATGACTATATGTTGTATGTTGAATAATAAATTGTGGTGTGTGATGATTGTGAATTGTCGTATGGGGTGACTAATTCACCCAAATGATGCCCCCTCATTTGGGGTACATGTGACATCACTAAGGAGTATGCAACCCAAGGAGGACCGATCGTTGTCTTTGAACTCGTGCCCTACAGGGGAGAGAGTGTGCTTGGTATAAACCAAGGCACACACAAACAAAGTGGTTAGGAGATAAGTGTTAGTGCAAGTAAGATGAACATGCATATAGAAGACAATATGTAAGCTGAGTAGACAATGTGTAAGGTAAGATGCAAAAGACAATGTGCAAGAAGATAAAGTAGACCGCAAAAAGTGGGTTTCAAACATGGGACATCACTCATGATGTCACAAGACAATCAAGGCCATAATGGCCAAAACATATAGACAATTAGAGAAAAAAAAGGGAAAATAGGGAAAAGCCCGAAATAATGATAAACAAGAAAAAATGTAACAAAACAACCATGGAAGCAAATAGACTGCAAGATAAATGTTGCACATGAAGCACCCGTTAGCATGTTAGAAGATAAAAATTATGTCAAAACATGTATAATTTGATATAGTAATGTGATATGAAAAATGAAACAATAGAACCTTAAGTGTGTATGAAAGTGGATGTCACCAGGAGCCGTTGTGGGACTTGTATGAGGTACTGTGCTAAACATCCATGTTGCATGTAAAGACCTGTGTAAGGCTTACGATCACAACTAGAAGGCAAGTGAACGCACATGTGTGTATAGAAATATAATGACATACAAGATATCTATCTAGCATGTGTAATAAAGTGTACATGTAACAAGTAATAAGCAAAGCAAAGACTAAATGTGACCAAGATATGCAATATGTTGTGGATGAGACAAAATGGAATGCAATGTGAGTGTGATAGGAGCTGATGCCCCCTGAGTGAGTGTGAATGAGTATGCATGTGATGAGGTTCATTTATACATGCCCCCTTAGTAGTCAAGAATGAACCGTAGACAAGTGTGTGTCATCGAGAAATGGTTTGAATTATGCACACTAGAAAGATGTGATCGTGAAGCATAAATCTTTGAGAGAGTGTGAGTGATGAGTGAGGTGAGGTTCATTTTAGATTGAAACCATCAACAATCGAGTATGAACCACATAACTATATTGCATCATAGGGTAATGAGTGCAACATGTAAAAGTATATGCAAGAAAGATATGTCGTGAATGTGTTGAGTGTGAAGTGTGTAGTGTGTATGATGTGTAATAGAGGGTGCACGCAAGAGATGCGATGAACGTATGATATGTGAAGCATGTAGTTTATGAGGTTCATGTATATAGTATGCCCTCAACATTCAAGTGTGAACCAAAGCATGAGAGTGCGTCATCGGGTAATGACAATACAAGTGTATCAAGTGGTTTGTATTGATGCTTAGGAGATATTAGACATTAAGCGTAGAGCATCGAGTGCATGGGATGATAGAGACATTTGATAGAAATGCAAGGGGGAGAGAAGCTATGATGCCCCCCAAGTATGTAAGTGATGGAGATCTAGTTGATGACACTAAGTGGATCAATGTAAGGAGTAGTTTCCTTAACAAAAGTAATTGGACGTTGAAGTGGTGATGACTTAGGATCCTCGAGTGGCGGAAGTCAAAAGAGGCTAGCGAGAGTCTATTGATCTTGCTTAGTGAGTGGTTACTTATTTGGGATCGGTAATGCCGTATAAGACTTTAGAGGTGGAGGAATTGTATGCAGATCTTTACAGTGGTTTGCTTAGTTTGACTCAGTAATACTATTGATGACTTAGTAGGAGCAGGTGATGGAAGAAAAACCTTGAGAGGTGATTGCTTAGTTGTTATGGGTTAAATAGGCAACACTTAAATTTGGACTAAGAAGGAACATTAGAAGTAATAACATGATGCTCATTGGACATAGATGAAGTAGATTTAGGAGCCCATTTTGATGTAGCATTTGTAGGTGGGCATGCATAGAATGTTGTGCAACAAATGAGATAAAGCCTTGATGCTCAAGATGCTTGATTCTTCATTGTAAAGCATATCAGTCATTGTCATTATGTCCATTGATTTGATGATAAGTGCAAAATGGAAGACCTTGATATTTGATCACCGATAAGGAGGATTTGGAAAACTGATCAATCAATTGATGACTAAGGAGCTCAATAAGAATATCATGTTGCTTAGCATTGTGATCAAATGTGAGAGGATCCGGTAATGGAAAGACTTGAGGCTCATTGATATGAGCACATGTAGAAGACATAGAATGAGGATGAGAAGAAGAACTAACATGAGCTTGAGAAACATCCTTAAGATGTTGGATTTCATATTTTAGAGATGTAATAATGGATTCCATAGCTTGAAATTTATCTTGAAATAAAAATGTAAAGCTTGAATTGACTAAAAGATGGGTTGAGTGGATGTGTAGACACAAAATTATGCACTTTAAACATTATTTAGCCCGGTCTTATACTACTATTTAGAAGGTTCTCAAGTGAATAAAGTATTAATTAATCCCACCTTTTGGCCATCTTTATTTTATATTTTATTTTGTCATTCCCACATATTTTCTTGCACTTATCCATCCATTTTGCAATAGCCCCGTCATTTGATCCCAAAATCAAGGCACCCGGCCTATATTGATCGGGGTACCTTGGGGCACCACCCTGTCCCACTCTTGCACCCCGATCTATGCACATCCTTTCCCACTTATTTTTGGGGCTTTTCTAGCCATTTTTCATCCTGATCCTTTTCCCAATAGGCCTTGTTGGGATTAATTACGAAATTAAGCTTGAGAGCCCTATAAATATAAATTTATAAGACCATAATAAGGGCCCTAACATCACACACTACTATCACTCAATCTAGAGTTGCATCCATTACATCACTTGCATCCACATACTTGTCATGCATCAAGGCTAGGAGATCTACATCACGGACACTACATAGAGGGAGGTGTTCTATTCTATTCCATGCATACATGTTATTTACCTTTTTATAGTTACTATTTCTCGCTGCTTCACAAAGTGCGATGACACGAGAACACCTAAGGCACGACATACACACACTCTCACCGAACTACATTTGGGTCCAAATGTAGTGCAACGCTTCGATGATATGACCAATAGTTTGGCGGATAAGGTCACTTGAACCATTCATTTGCATCTTTATTTTATGGTTTGATACTTCCTTTTGCATTATAGGTCATCATACAACACATCCGCGAATCCAGTGTGACAGAAGGCGGTGGTTCGAACCAACTTGCGACCATACCAAAATTAGTTTTTGAGCATTTACTGATATCAAAGCACCCATAATGTAGACCGGGTGCCTCAAGGCACCCCAGTACCCTCCCAGATGCCTCGATCGACTTAAAACCTCAAGATCTTTGTCCTCCGAGTCTCTCGAGTGTTCGTTTGGAGTTCTGGAATCTATAATCAGATCTACGACACTGTGTGATCACCTTTGATCAACTAAGCCATTTCTCTTCCTTCTCTTGGATACTTAGGTTTTTACTTTAATTAGAATAATTATTTACTATTGTTTCCATACTACTTTACTTTATTTATATAGCATTTTAGTCCTCTTAATTAGATTAACATTAATACCCTTATACATGTCTTTTAGGTTATATTTTTGTTAATTAGGATGGAGGAATAGGACGAAAAGAATCATCGATAAACGATAAAAATAACACTTGACTTGAGTGGGTGGCGTATCTCTAGGGAGATACATGGTGTATAGAGTTTTCAAATAACCTATTTACAAGGTACGATCATCAAGTAATTGAGACAAAGAGATTTGATGAACCTTAGGAGCCATGAGAGAAGAAAAATGAGGATCCAAGAGTGTTCGAATGCTTTAGGTTCACCAAATGATTAAGGAAATATTGAAATGAATATATGCTTAAATCTAATCGCATATGTAATGCGTAAAATGAATAAGCAATTAAGTACAAAATATACCTTGAAACAAATAAGAAATTAAGATGTAAAACCCTAAGTGCAAATAAGGAGGTAAAATGACTTAGTTGTTTCGCATTAATCTTGAGGTTATGCCAAAAGATGAACTAGAAAATCCAAAGTGTAGTGTTGCAATAAAACCCAGAAAAATGTAGAGATGGAGAAATATGCTAGGCCAGGACACCCGGGATGGGTTAGGGGCTCTGAGGGGGCACAAACTAGTTTTAGGCACCTATGACTACCAAAAACCCAAGAAAACCATCTTTGAATGGTTGTAAGGTGTTCATTATCCTTCACTTCTTGTCATTAGTATGTCACATAATGATCACCCATGTTGCAGATAACCTCTGATAAAGAATTGACTTGCAATATCCTCAAGAGTGCATCAATTCCCAAAAATAAAAGAATGCAAATGAGGGGTCAGGCTATGTTCAACTATCAAATGAGTGATATTACAACTAATCACTACACTAAATTTCAGACTCAATGTAGTTTTGTGTGTGTGTGTGTGTGTGTGTGTGTGTGTGTGTGTGTGTGTGTGTGTGTGTGTGTGTGTGTGTGTGTGAAGATATTGTCCCTAGGTGGCTCTTGTGCGTGTTGCACTTGATAACAAATAATAGCTAGATGTAAGAGATGTAAGTAGATGTGTACATGGAATAAAATGAACTTCCCCTCATATGAATTGTATGCAAAATAATGTAGTCCCTTTCCCTTGTGTGGATGCTAGATGGATGCTTAAATGCTCTTGATAATGCCTTTGGATGCAACCTTAGGTGGTGATAGCTGATGCTTAGTGTTTGGTCCCTTATTATTGCCACATAAATTTATATTTATATGATTCCCTTTCTTAAATTTCATAATTAACCCAAAAAGGCCGACTACCAAAAAGATAAGATGCCTAAATGACTAGAAAGGACCCAAAAGATGTGAGCAAAGTACAAAGAGGTCAAGGGCTCCCAAAGGGGACGAAGGTGCCTAACGTCTGGTGGGCGTTGGTGTCTAGGATGAGAAATGCTAGAGTATAAAAGTTAGATGGGCTAGGAGTGTAATATAAATAGAGGTAATAAAAGCAAGCAAAGATGGCCAAAGACATGGTTTAATTAGTACTTTCTTACTTAGGAATCATATGAATACTAGTATGTGATCAAGACTAGATAGATACCCAAAGTGCGTCATTTAATGTTTACAATGTCCTAATTTAAGTTGTTATGATGTGTTGGTATGGTTCTAGGCATAGTTCAAATAGTTTTTATGGCGTGGTGTGTGCTCTAGAGTTTTTTGAAGGATGTTATTAGGTCTAATATATTTAGTTTGATGCGTTAGAGGTGTCAATGAGTCGGTAAGTGGTCAACAGGTTAGATCATGAGAGTCATGTGTTGAGTCAAGTCATTATAGGCCTAGTGCTAGACTTAGTGCATGAGTATGTCATGGTAGGATGAGAAATGGAGTAGGGCACACTTATTGAATTATGTGAGGATTATGTTGAGGTTTTACAACATGTGTAGGAGGTGTATTAGGTCTCCGTTACGGTGTGAATGCATCATGAAGGTCCTTTTAAAATAGAACAATGAATACTAGTCAAGAAAGGTAAGGTGAGTCATGGTTTTTGGAGAGTTTCAGATGTAGTTGAGTATGGATGAGAGTTGACAAGCATGGAGGAGGTTTTATGGTGCTCTGGGTCAAATTTCAGGTCAAGGATGTGAAGGACATGCAAGAAAAGTGATTTTTGGAAAAATTGAGTTGTTAAGAGTACACAAACTAGCTCGATAGGCATGTTTGAATGCTCACCCACACATGTGGGTTTTGCGTGGGAGTATGAAGCTTTCGGGGATGATTTGGAAATGAACTAAGAGTGTTTTACAAAATTAATGAATAATTTTCCATGTCGAGACATTTATGAACAATGATTAACAAGCTAAGGAGGTCTAAAAGCCTCTTAAAACCCTAACAACAGAGCGATAGAGGAAAACTAATGTGTATGGCCATAAAATACATTGGGAAAGTACATGTGAAACATCGGGGTTGTAGAGGATTCTTTAGGGCTCTTTTTGGTGGTATTTTCATGTTCTAAGTTAGCTGGGAAGTAGGAGAAAAACCCTAGATTTGTGGATATTTGTAGGTACAAGGCCGAGATGGAAGTTTAGATCCAATGGGTAAAAACAATCTTAGGTTAGAAAATTTAGGTATAATGGATAAAAACACTTCTATTAAGTATTTTTAGTATAAAAACATTTTTTTCCGTATTTTAACTAGAAAATATGACCAGATTAATGTTCTATATTCCAAAATAAAACAACAAATTTGGGTTAGAGAATCCATGCCTATGATCAACTTGAAGTTTGTCTATTTTTTCCTCTTTGTCCTTTTCTTCCAAAATTACAACAGAAAAAATAAAAAACTAGCCGAGCTTCATTCAAAATATCACGGGAGTCAAACTATAAAACCCCAACCCCTTTCTAGATTTATACAAATTAATGCCATGAAATGCAATAATACCAACCTCTATTTTTAGCACTGATAAACCACAAAAATATCAGCTGTAAATAGCTTCAAATCCTTCATGCACAACTACGCCAAAAAGGGATCTCATTCAAAAATAAGAATAATTAAAATGAAACCTTAAATGCATGCTTCGTAGCTTCACCAAGAAGCTTACACATTTCAAGGAGCTAAGCGTCATATATTAATGCCATTCAATAGTTGCGGTGTCATGTAGTGGCGTTATTAAAGTTTCCAATTTTCCCTCTAAATGAATGACAATGCATTTGAGCGGTCAAAGACCATTTTAAACAATAAACCAAATTTCCTAAGTTTTGCATGGTGGCCATTCAATCATTCCAAGATAATTATTACTAACCTTAGCTTATAACTTATTAACCTTGCATGGTGTGGTTGTTCAAAGACCTTAATATTTAAATTTAAGCCAAATTTCTAAAATAAAACAATCATAATGAAACTGAGTATGGTCAAGGAACAATATAATTTTCAAACATTGTATTACCAACTTACCATAGTCTAAGACCATTGAAACCAAGACATTTCATCCTTTCCAAATTTTGTCATGATACATGACCTTAAGAATTAAACAATTCATTTATACCTTATATGTCAAGATCATCTTAGATAAAACTTAATTAAACATGTACCCCGTCATCTTATAACAAAACTATGTCAATGTCCCATGGTATTAAACCCACGTTCTATAAACTTATCTTTCACAAAATAAGAAGAAGATTGTAGCCATCTTGTTGGCTAGATTTTCTGCATAGCATCAAACCTAGCGATCATGAGATAAATCTCCCTCATTTAACCTGAGGCTCCCGTGTCGATTTGTCAATATAAATGTGTTTTTATCTATCGGGGTTTTACTTTAACCACTTAGTTCATGAACCATAACTAAGAAGTTACTGCACAAGTAAGAAGTTTGTTTAAGAAAGGAAAATTATAGAAGAAGGAAGTAGAGGAATTACGAGAGAAGAAATAAGGAAGATGTGCATCCCAATTAGTAGATAAGCAGAGCTAATTGCATGCACATAGAAGAAACTTAATAGATTTGAACACACGAATTCTAAAGCAAAGGCGCGTTCTAGATCCGATCTAAAATAACACAAAGTTTACTTTAAAGATCTAAGATTTAAAAGCAAGAAACACAAAAGATCTGCCGTGACACAAAGTTCTCCGAAACACTGCTTCTTTGTATTCCTTTGCAACAAGTGGCTCTCGGGGTTCAAAGACAAAGTCTAGAACACAAGATTGCTTCTTACAAATTCGATCGATCATTAACCCAGGTTCTTCTCCTACTTATAGAATGTAGGAGGAAAGTACAAATAGAAGACTCAAACTGAACTAAAGTATGAACAACAAGTAAAGATGACATTTGGCAATCATCCTCAACTAACTTCTTCTTAAGTGACACATGTATCACTTAACTAATAGAAAGGTTCCACATGACTTCAAGTAATGGTTGCAAAACCAATAACTTAGAAGTTTACAATTTCATCCGGGAACATAGAAAATAGAAGAAGAAAGAAATAGAAGAAGTCATGCCAACTGTAACATCTACATCTTCTTCTTGTTCTAATATCTGATATACTTGTCGAACATATAATTCAGCATCTTTCCATCTGTTTTAGCTACTGCTTCCTTTTCTATCCTGAATTGCAGCAATCCTTCATTCAACACTTTGCTGCATGCTTCCACTTCTTCCAAACTTGGCCCAAATCTCGCAATGTCTGCCTGCAGTGTCACCAGCCTACTGATAGAGTTCATCGTGAAAGGCTTGGTGGCTTTATCAATCCTCTTTTGCACCATCAGAAGAGAACCCTCCAGGAATCATGCACCTCGTTAAAACAATCCGCACGTATGAAGTAATACCTCCATCCACTCTTTCCTCAATGAAAGAAATAATCTTGTCCGTAAGAAATTTGATGTTCTACTCTCAAGCACTGTATCCTCTTGACAAAACTCTGCGAGATCTCCAAACGGAAAGATACTGCAAACTCTACTTCCCCTTCTCGACCGATCCATCCAAGCACAATTTGTTCTGCAACCAATACATCTCCCGTGACTTGTTGATCTCGGCCAAAATACTCGGGTTACTCTCTCGCAATGTATTCATTCCTTATATGCTTTATCGATTGCTTTAGTTGATTTTCTGCATCGTTCATAACCTTTAGGCGGTGGCACTTCCCCAAGTTGCACGAAGCTTGACGAATAATCGAGATCCTTCCATTTGTCAATAACCTTTACTTGATTGCTTGCATCTTCCATTTCTGCATAAGATGATCACTCACCTACGCCTTGAAATGGGTTGAGCAAAGGTTTAGCAACCTTGGCTATGATCTCACATAATTGAGATATTTGCTTCTGCAGCTCTTCTTTCTCCGCCTTTTCACTGTCAAGCCTAAGGAACAAAGCATCCAGCAACGTCTGCGTGTCCTGCTTCAATCCTTCAGTGGTAGCTTGACCGAGTGGTATTTTGGTCACCGTCACATCTTCTTACGTGAGTTCCTCTTCTACCTTTCCTTCCGCCGGGATTGATATCTCAGCAAACTTCTCTCCCGAATCCTCGATGATCAACCTAGAAGTTGCTTTAGCAACTTTAGGCCTTCTGTCTCTTCTGCTCAGATCCTGAAGTAGCTGCAAGTCATGTTCCTCTAAGTTCATCTCTACTCTTGCTTCCGGAACCAACTGCAAAGCTAACCATTCCGAGAAATTACTTCTCGGAGAGTGAGAAGTCGCTGAGTGCACTACCATTTCCCGCTCTGCATCCTCTCCATCAGAAAGTGCCACAGTATCATGGCTGCCATCCTCTGAAACATCCAAGGACAAAGCTCTTTCGAACTCCGTCATCTGCAGCTTCAACATCTCCTCTGGAACGGGTGCTGAACGAAGTGGCTGCGGAGAGAAGATGAACGTTGCTGGTTTTAATGAAGGCATGGAAACATCCTGCTGCTGTGGTGCAATAGTTGGTGATCCTTTAGGTACTGGAGAAGTCGGAGTCAAAGCTATGGTCGTAGAAGTGGTCTTCTCTTTCTCTTGAGATCTTCTGCGTACTTTCAACTTCTCGGACCTTCTGCTGCTCTCTCCTTCATGCTTTCGCAGAGGGAATCTCTGTGCTTAAGTTGCTTGTGATTTGGTTCATCAATACTTCATCAAGGAAGTATCCCTTCGTTAAAGAACCAGCTCAAGTACTCACCAACTCTGACTCAGATCTTTCTTCTATTGTGCTGCAGCCGCCATTGCTATCCTGCAGTAGAGCTTTATCTCCTCCCATTTGATGGTAAGTGTCAAGTACCACGTTCCCATCATCTTTAAGATCCGCAGGTATCCGCGCTAGTCCAAAGTCAAATACTTGCTTTGCCGACAGCCTGCTGAAATCTTTCTTTCTGACCTCGTACTCACTTCTGCACTTCATCCAGAAATCTTCTAACGAAGGCACATGTGCGTACTCCTGGGAGATTGTCTTCCTGGCTATTCCAAATGGATCGAAATTAAGCCGTGCAGGGAAGAACTCTTGCTCATACTCGGACAACATTTGTGCTTCCATCCCTCGAGCTCTGTGAATGCTGATGCAACTGTAATATCCCACAGTGAGTGGGAAGAAGCCCGTAGACTTGTGCCGCTTCGACTGAAGGTCGTGTAACTCCACAAGTTGCCTGCTCAGCTCCATGGCAATCAATCTGTCACTCGGGTACCTTGGCATCTTTGTTGGTTCACACCGAAAAGCTCGTAACTCGAGGTATGTGAAATCTGCAAACTGGATGAATACACTGCCAATCTTGGACACTGCTTCCCATGCTTCCTTGCTTACCCTGTGAGTCTTCAAGTCTTTGTCTAACCTGCAGATGAAATCGTAGAAGAAACCATCGTTGATCACTTTGAAGTCCTTCTCGCACGCAGGTACAGTAAGCTGTGGGTAGCACTCGAAAATGGGATCCTTGGAAAGAATACCACATCTATCCAGCTTGGAAAAGATACCCTGTGAAGCTGCAGCATACACCAAGTATGAAGTCATCTTGAAGCTAAAGGTACGCTTCACGTTCCGCAGTTGCTCACCGATGTTCTTCTTAATAATTTTCGACCAATTGATTATAGAATCAACCTTGTTGATTTCAATGGTCTGATGAAAGCATACATCCATGTCCTAGGAAAGTGTAGGCATTCACTTCACCATTCAACTGCATAGCAATTTGACAATATCATCCGCCTCTGCGCACCAAATTGGATCGTGGAAGAGTTCTCGGGAACTTGGAAGGGGATCTAGGCTTCTTCATGAACCGGCTATTCATGATGCTCACACACATCGACTCTATACTTTTCCCACCTACGCCGGCATCCCGAATGCTAATAGAAGTCACCACCTTTTGTCTTTGGAATCTTGAAACAATAATCGAAGAATTCCACATCCAAGCGAATTATTGTCTTTCCCATGACATCACGCACCGATCTGGATGAAGGATGATAAGATCTAGCACACTCCATCACAAACTCGCAATTGGGTGCATACAGGGAAAGCTGCGCAGCTCGAATAATTCCACTACTTTTGATTTGCACGCATGAGTGAAGTCTTTCCACTCTGGATCTCAATCAAATCGAAAGAGGTTACGGGCCTAGATCCGTGTCTCCTATGTCCGAAAGTTTAGAAGCAATGCATGAATCCATCGTGCTCTCTTTTTCATCTCCTTTTGCCATGGCTTTATCAATCTTTATCGAATAATTTTTTTCTTCTAATTTGGCCGATTTCTTCAATCTTGGTGCGATCTGGACAATTCTTGATTCGGAGGATATTTGCAATGTATTGGACATTGATAAAAACTCCTTTTCTTTTATAAAGCACCTTAATGAGTTCCTGCAATTTATTCGAGACAAAAATGGCCACCGGAGCATGAATAGTGAATTTAAATTATAAAAATCTGCACTTTTCAAACTGCTTTGCCCCAAAAATTGGTGTTTAATTTGCACATAAAGAGAGCATGAATCCTTTGATCAATCAACACCCGAGCTCTGTAACACTGCAATGAAAACAACTATCTCGACGAAGATCAACCTTCTCCAAAGCATGCGCCAAATCTAGAAGCTTTTAGCCTTTGTTAGCACTTTGTCATGCAAAATCCTTCCTCTAATGGGGCGCACTTTTTCTCCTTGCTGCAATTCTTAACCTGTGAATTAAATAATTCATCCATATGGCTGCCCATGCTTATATAACCTTCACAATTCTATAATTAATAATTGCCCTAACAATTAAAGGCAATTAATTAATTAAAAATCATGCTTTTCTCTTTTAAAAATAGCATGTTTAAGGACAGCCATCCAATAAATTAAATTAATCCAATTTAATCCTTCACACAGCACTTCACTCAAGTCTCACAGTGTGCTTTGACCATAGCCACTGAAAATAGAAATTAATTTAATGATTTAATGCTTCAAAAATCATTAAATAATGCCCAAATGGGGCGCACTTTTTGAGAGAAGGGGGCAGCCACTAAATAAATTAAATTTAATTAATTTAATTTATTTCTTTTATTCCTCCTTTGACTTTTTGACCTCCTCAAGCTTGGGCGCACTTTTTGAAGGAAGAAAGATTATTTAAAATAATCAATTTAATCACTTTAATCCATCACCAAAGGGGGCGCACTTTTTTGCACATGTAATTCTATTTTTAAGAATTTTTCCATAATGGGATTCTTTACCCTGCCAGGCAGGCACCAAAATCCCATGATCCACTTAAGTGATTTGACTTTGACAATGGGATTCTTTACCCTGCAAGGCAGGCACTAAAATCCCATGATTTCACTTAAGTCACTTTCCTTTTATTATATCATGGGAATTTTTACCCTGCAAGGCAGACAATAAATTCCCACCTGCTCTGACCTCTATTTTCCCACTGCAGACTTAAGTGAATTTTATAACACGGAAAAAGTACCTGCCAGCGGTATACAATTCCATCCCGCTGCGGCTTATATTTTCCCATCGCACTTAAATCCTTTGTTTTCCAAAAATGCACCCATCCCATGAGGGCTTTTCACTACATGCACGACTTCGCTTTTTCCCGGTGATCCGGACCTCCGATGACGACTTCCTCCGGCAAAATGTGCGTGTATGTTTTCCACTCGCTCCAGGGCCAAAAATCGGGCTTACCGTGAAGGAGTTGCTCCAGAGAAATTTTACGAGAAAACGAGCGGGACACCACAAAAACACGAAAAAAATGCCAAAAGTTACAAATAAAGCCCAAAACTTAAAATAAGTTAAAATCCTTCAGGTACATAGGAATAATAACATATCCGCTCATAACAGAGTTGAAACGGAGCGCAAATAGCCTCATACGGGGCTCAAAATAATTAAATACAAATTTCCCGCAGACAAATCCCGACGACAGAATAAAACAATTTTGGGCATCTGGGTATTTGGCGAAAAGGGCTAATATGGCTCTTTGGGATTATCTTGATGCAATACAAGAACTTTCAGGCAATAAAAACAACAAATGACCCACTATTTTAAAAGTACGAAATTTTTTCGAATTGGGTAGTCACAGATTTCAGGGTGAAATCTGAGTGACACCACATCTAGATTGAATTCAACGTTACGGTCTAAGATCGTAATTTACCACATCAAGATTATGCCAACACAACAATAATACCACTTTTACGTTTATTATCATTGCCAAACAAGTTAAACAACAAATAACATTACCTTGATGATCAATAACATTAACAATATAACAATGAAGACCATTTAATGCTTTGTGGTCTATGACCGGAGTAACAAATATAAGAAGGTTAGTCATAACATTAGAGAAATATTAACTATCTCCAAGCAACACAATAATACAAGGTACAATCATGTAATGATTTGTCAATATAGCGAAATCATCACATATAACAAACAAGGTAAGGTGAAATCATACAACTAAGTACAACCAAAAATAAGTTATGGGTATTAAATAATCCATGAATGTTTGATGACTAGCGCAGAGCTTAAGAGGTCGACATGCAACTAAACATAATTATATGTATCCCTTGGAGATATATGTACATATGTATAATCTGCATACTAGACTACACGTAATAGTGCTAATCCTCTTGCATTCGTAAACTATTTTATACATTATAACTTATTTTTGGGACAAAATGAATGAATATGCGGGGTGTGACATATTCCCCTTAAAGAATCATCATCTCAATGATTTTAACTCGTCCTTAATAACTAAACACAATCAAACTATTCAAACCTTTACTACTTAAGGAAAAATCAACTCATAATTTCACATAACTTATAAGTTTCCTAGATTTTTCAGTCAATTATTACTCATAAATCATGGCTATAACATCCTTATGACAAAAATAATGGTAAATCACCATCCATACGACAAAAATACCATTGTAGTCAACTAAATTATCAATAATAATAAGTATATCAATACTAGATAATAAAAAATAGAAGCTTTTATCACTCAAACAAACACTTAAATATTATTTTTATTTCTTCTAGATTTTCCCAACAATCTAATTGGTTTCTCCATGACATGACAATTCCTAGTTCTATAACCTTGTATTTCAAGAGGTGTTGTTTGTTTTTCAGCCTGACAGTTTGCCACTACACAGCTTGAATTATCTCGCCACTACGGATTGTTTTCCTTATTCCTCAAGGGACAATATTTGGCATAGTGGTCATTAGCGCACTTGAAACACCCACCAAAAGGTATTTTCCTTTCAAACTTGTTGTCATTACCAACAAAATTATGATGTCTATTTCTTTTTACATTTGTAGCAGGTTTTTGCTATATCATTTTCACCATTCCTAGCCTTATTGCCAACCTTTTTCCACCAAGTCTTTCTAGGTGACAATGGTGAAGGTGAGATGTATCTCATCTTCCACTTCTCATCCCTGTGAGAAGCTATGGCTTGGAGCTTCTTCTCTTTCCTAATGGCCTTTTCAAAAACAACTTCCATGGTAGGAGGACCATGGACATCAACTTCACCCCCAATGATTGGGTTAAGTCCCATGATGAATTTGTGTATCCATAATTTTTCATTAGTTTGAGTACTTGTGGAATATACTTTAGCTAGATTTAGTTTTTTTCCCCAATATTTCGTTACGAGTCATTTTACCTTGTATCAAGGTTTTGAATTCAAACATATTTTGGTCATAATATAACTATGGTAACCAACATTGTCTGAAGTAATGTTTAAATTGATTCCAAGTTATTTTTGTTGTATCAACACCTAGCTCTACCTTGTTATTATCCCACCAAGAGGAAGTTTATTTAGAGAGCTGAAAGGCACCCCAAACAACTTTGGTTTCTTTTGAGAAATCTTTGATTTCAAAATACTTCTCCATTTCGCTTAACTAGTTCTCAGATCCATCTCCCAAGGTTCTTCTGTCAAACTTGGGTGGATTAATTCGCTTAATGTCTTTTGACAGCTCACTTCAAACTACCAAGCGAGCTCTTATGTCCCTTGGTTGGTTTCCAGCATTCATATTCCCTAGATTAGGATTAACATTTCTAGCATTAGGATCCACTACATTGTGATTCCCATGTTAAGGTTTCCGATGTTAGGCTATCCCAAAGATTGGACACCATCATCACTGTCACTACTATTTTTTACAACTAATATATGCTATTCCGTTCAAACAACTATACAGTTATGAGTTTCTTGCATGAAAATGAGTATATCATCAATTTTTTGGATTGTTGTTGCCCAGCAGCTCAAAGCCATGTTGTTTGCATTATTGCCTCTTGTTCTAACCATTTTATTCTATTAGACAAGAATAAAATTTTGTGTTAGCGTAAGGACCCATTAAGTCCAAGAGCTATAAACCTTCAACTCTGATACCAAAATGTAACACCCATGTTATACTTCAACAAAATAAGGGATTTATTTATTTACGAAACCCTTAATAACCTTTTTATGCCTTCAATGATTTTCATCACGCAGAAAATAAATTCCAAAGATAATAATAATTACGATTCCCTTAATTCTTTTTATGATGTAATGAATAACATTATTACTTAAAGCACAATGCCAAGTAATTCAACATTAATAATATTCCAAAAGCCATATAGACAACATACAATAACCATGTGCAACTGTAAGGGCTAATTAGATCTACTTGATTCCCCTTAATCACTCTACACAAGGCAATATACATTGTATACCTTTGGTTAAACCTTTTTATAGGTCTCGAGAACATGTGCATCTTCTTTGTGTCATCCAATAAAGTATGCAAGTACTTTCCTCCATCTCAAAATACTCCTAAATGAAGAAATTGTGAACATACAATGCAATAAGTCATTTTCATTATTATGACAATGATTCTCTGCATTGCGCTAGCAAACTAGTTTTGACATAGCTCACAAGCCTACGAAACCTATCTTCACTTCACCGCACAACTATCTCAAAATAGTTATCAGGATTCTTTTTCGTTGTTTAGAATTTACGTTTGAGTTAACCATTTTAGTTATTCATTTACAATAAGTAATCAAATTTATTTCTGAAGCTATAGGGATCATGACTCGATATTCGGGTCACATGAATCATGTCAGTACCATCTTAGGATCCCTACGGGAAAGGTTATGCTCATGTAATAAATAACGCCATTACACATTCATTCCCTCCCTATAGCCATCCTGAGCTAGCAAGAAAAAGGTTCATATGACACAAATGTCATCTCATAATACCTACCCTTCATTGATAATTCATTATGCTTTCATCCTAGGGATAGGTTATACTGAGTTTCATTATGTCATCCAATTCATGATAGAGGTGTACAATAACTCTGCGAGTCACCAACTAGTATAAGCACCTTGTATTGTATGTCGTAAGGTAACTATGTCAACCTATGATGATTTAATTAACTTAGTTAAGCATAAGGATAAACTAATCCATATTGTTAAGATAAATAGTAATTATGATCATTTGTAGTCATTTAATCATTTTAGTACATCTATACTTTCTTATGATTACAATGTACCTTTGTACTTTATTTCATATCATTGTAATTATTTTCCCACTAAGGTATAGTGGAAATAGATATGATATTTACAATGAATATACTTTATCTTAAACATGTATGTTAACTGTTGTTATGAGACCATCATCATGTTCCTTTAGTTTCGTACTTATAATTGATACATATCATCTTGTTCATTTATGGTGAACTAAGGAAACAAATATATCTTATTAACATACTTATCTTCTATAAGTACAATGTTATATTTCCTTGTTTCATCTTATTGTTTTCATCCACATAATCATTAAATCATAATGACATCTTAAAGCAGTTGTGTTAACACATTTAACATCAATTATAATAAATGCTCTGCTATAAAAAAATGATACAAGCATGTCACTTTTCATAATCATAATGATCCAAACAACCATCATTAAATTATCAATTAGTAGCAATAGTACATAATCATGAGATGATTATTCGAAGATAATCATTGAATACATTAGGCCAAATTGCCTTAAAACATTCCACGAAGTAATACATTTACATTACAATATTTACAATAATCTGAACATGGATAAGTATTAATCATTGCATGACGATATCACACGCAAAAATTAAATTCAACCACTTTATAATTTTTACCTCGTTTTGCATGTTGTAAGAAAGATAAAATTGTGCATGGTCAACAAACCGGCATGGATTAACAACTAGTAATCATGATGCATCATTATGAAATATAAAATATGAAGTGGTTATGTATACTCTTTCTTTCATGTTGTATTCAATCAATTAACGTAATAATCCTCAACAAGATAATAATGCAAACATTGATCAAATAAACTGAATTACTTAATTAAACAATCCTTTCAATGCAAGAATGCTTAAGACATCAATGACCAAGTTTTCATCTTAATTAACTAGTTAATAAGTAAGTCTTAGAACTTATAGTCATAAATATACATGCATGAATAGCTAATGGATGTTCATCAAACAACAACCTCACGTGTCTTAAACACTAATTATTCACAACATAAATTATACCCAATTATTTTAATCTCTCAATAAGTAGTGTAGTCATACCCACTACAAATAGTCAACTTTTATTCAAATATGAGGACCTGATATTATAATTCCTAGATTTATTATTCACATACCAAATTCTTCTTCAGAACTTAGAATACATACGAATTCCTTTCATATAAAAAAATTACGACTTACTTGTAAAGAGTAAGTTTGCGGAGTTCCCTGAAAAAGCTCGAGTAGGCTTATTCCTACTTTGCAAGTTCCTTAAAGGATATTAAGTGTAAATAAGAAATCATCAAAGACATTGTTAAGAGAACTAGTCATAATAATATATAAGACTTTATATCTTTACTCATTCATTAATGAAGATCATAACCGAGATGGGTAGAAAATACATTTCGGGAGGGAGGAGTCCCACCCATTAGCCTCAAATCAAAGTATTCAAACTATTATGATTGTGTTAATCAACATAAACGTCCACCCATAATTCCAACCCACCGAGATAAACTCGAAATTGGATAAGGAATTTTCCTAGCGTTAAACAATTTTAATAGTATAAATGGAGTTCAACACAAGCAATATAAAAGTCATCATGCAAATGAAACCATGTTAGATTCTTGATCCATAGAGCTTAAGATACTAAGGCCGATCTCCTTACATTTGTCTACAAATAAAATAAATAGTTCCACAATATGGTAATAGTTGCATACTCAAACGGATTCTCGCGATAATTGACCATGAAAGAAATTCCCATATATTATATGGGTTATTAACAAATTTAACCATTACAAATGAGAGCTATAGACTACTAAACATCCAGGTTCCCTATATATACAAAATCTCATGGTCATATAGATAAACATTTATGTAAGTATTTCCCATAAATTACAACAAATAGTTCAAGAAAAACTATGAAAATCGTACCTATACAAATATAGTCCAAAATAAACATAAATTATATACCTATGTCGATCTGAAAGTTTGTTTTTAATTTTTATAGGAGTAGTTCACATACAATTAAAAAACTAAATGTAACCCAAAAGACTAGTAACACAACTGGTTCGCTATTCGACCATAGCAGTTCATGACCTTATGGGTTATTTTTTGCAAGGACCAAGTTCAACAAATCAAGAATATGGTATTACCTATAAATGCGTAACATAATAATATGAATCCCTCTTACCCAATACTACTAGAGATTCCATTAATATTTCTATTAAATATTTTTAATATAATGCATTTTTCCCCACATTTTAACCATAAAAGATAACCCGTTAATGTTCTATATTCCAAAATAAAACAACATATTCGGGTTAGAGAATCCATGCTTGTGATTGACTTGAAGCTTATCTATTCTTTCCTCTTTGTCCTTTGCTTCCAAAATTGCAACAGAAAAAATAAAAACCAACAGAGTTTCCTTAAAAAATATCCTAGGATTCGAACAATAAAAGCCCCAATCCGTTTCAAGATTTATACAAATTAATGGCATAAAATCCAATAATAACAACCTCTATTTTTAGCAAAGATAAACCATAAAAATATCATTGTAAATAGCTTAAAAACCTTCATGCACAACTCACCAAAATGGAGCTCATCCAAAAACAAAATAAAATAAAACCTTGAATACATGCTTCATAACTTCTCCAAGAAGCTTCTAGATTTTAAGTAACTAATCTGTTAGAAATAAATTCCATTCAATGGTTACAGGTGCCACATAGTGGCTTTATTAAATTTGCCAATTTTCCTCCAAACGAATGTCACCGCATTCAAGTGGCGAAGGCCATTTTAAACAATAAACCAAGTTTCTTAAGTTTTGCATGGTGGTGGCTATTCGATCGGTCTAAGACAATTATTACCAACCTTAGCTTATAGCTTATCAACCTTGCATGGTGTGGTTAGTCAATGACCTTAATATTTAAATTTAAAAATAGCCATAGTTCTAAAATAAAACAATCATAATGTAATTGAGTATGGTCGAGGACCAACATAATTTTCAAACATCTTATTACCAACTTACCATGGTCTAAGACCATTAAAACCAAGACATTTCATCCTTACTAAATCTTTCCAGGATACATGACCTTAAGAGTTAAACAATGCATTTATACCTTATATGTAAACATCATCTTAGATAAAAATTAATTAAATATGTACCACGCTGCCATCTTATAACAGAACTATGTCAATGTCCCATGGTATTAAACCCACATTCTACAAACTTCTTTCCCAGAATAAGAAGAACATTGTAGCCATCTAGATTGAACTCAACGTTACGGCCTAAGACCAATAGTTACGACATCAAGATTATGCCAACTCGATAACAATATTACTGTTGAACCTTGTTGCATTGGTGTTAACATTGATGTCATGCGACATTGATGACAAGGGCATAGTGAAGTGAAGATCAGTCAAGGGCATGGTAGTGTCACTCCTTGAATTTCCATTATGTTTTAAGTCTTCTTGTGGTGCAGACTTGAAGGTATCTTGAAGAGTCTTGTTGCATTCACAAGGTCTTAGTGCATGGACTTGTTCTAGAGTATGTATCAGAGGTGTGTAAAGGCTCCATAGGATTGGTGACAATGTGTTTGATAGGTATACATGTTGTTTGTGGCTCCAAGATGATGAGTTGAGACTGAGACAAGGTGGTTTGCTTCAAAAGGTGACTGTCCTATGCCAATCCAAGTCATTTTCTAAGAAAACAAGGCATGAGATGATGAATCAAGGTATGAAGATGCTAACCAAGTAGTGTATGAGCATGATATGAGCATAGATGATGTGTGCATGACTTCACAAGTGTCTGAGGAGGCATTTTGAGCACTTATACAAGTATGTGTAGCATGATTTCTCAAGACAAGAAGCAAGCCTTGTGCAAATGAGATGGGGTAGAGTTTTGTAGAGTGAAATATGATAAAACAACCATTGGAGATGATGGAGAAGGTAGTTATGAAGGTGTGGAAAAAATTTGAAGTCTAGAGGATGAGTTTTGTGCAAGAAATTGAAGTTTTGTCAAAATCGGGCTAAGAAAGGTATGCTAAAACAATGCCTTGAATTCTTAGCATTTGATCTAAATTGACAAGAATTGTTCAGATAAATCATAAGATAATTTTTTGAAGAGCATAAAGAGACATATATTTTGCAAAAGTATGAATTCAAAAGGATGAAAGACAAGAAATTTCTATCCATTTTTTTGGCACTTGTCTAAAACCCTCCCAAACCCTAAGTCTGAAGCAATGGGAAAGAAATGATGTTTTTGATCTTCAAATCACTTGAGAAAGCCAAGACAACCACTCAAGGTTGTATAGAATTCCTTCTAGTCCAAGGTGATGTCATTTTTGTACTTTAGACATGACTGCTTACGCACATGTTTGACCCTATTTTGCAAGATTTTGGCTATACAAAGATTGTTTAGAAGGTTCAAAGATGAAACTCCTACTGTAGAAGCTTGTATAAAATGTCTACTTGGTGTCCATAAAGATTTTCAAACAGTTTTCTTGTTTACATGTTGTGATCTTAGTCAATCTCTCTCACCTATCATTAAAGGGAAATTAACCCAAAAATTAGTCCTTGTGTATGAGGGAAAAAATAGTTGCTGACCTAGTGTGAAGTCCAAAATGAGGTTAAATAGTGGAAAGAAGCATAATTCAACATTCCCAAGATATGGAATTAGTGTGAAATAGGTTGGTTTTCAACTAGCCCCAAAGGTACAAGTCTGCTGTAACAAGACAGTTAAGAAGGACCATGACATGAGCTTTCAATCATGAAGTTTTCCTATCAACATATGTAAAATAAGGTTTGAGCTTGTAATAAGGATCTCTGTTGAAGTCATCCTACATTTTCTTGACATAAAAATGAAGAGTAATGTGTTGAAAGTATTCAAATATTTGACTGGGTTTTTAAACCTTAAAACCCTGACTGATTAAGTCTTGGAGATCAAGAAATTTTGATCTAGTTGTCATGATATCAGACAAAATATGGACATAGGGAGTTGTGAAATGTCCATAACCTTCTTGAAATATGTCCTTGAAGTCACGAATAATTGAGAAAGTGTTTTGTTTTGCGAATCCTTGAAGATGCAATTTTGTACAGCAAAACAATGTATACCCTGCCCTAAGGCATGATTCAAGAATAATAATAATGGTGTCTTGTCTTCTTGATAGTTGTAGATGATCTAAAGCTCACAAATCACCTTCCTCAAGCTGTGAAACCTATTGAAGATTTGTTCTATATAGTTTTTAAAGCTAATCCAAGACTGTGATATGAGCGCTTCATGATTATGTAAGCAAAATTATGATAAATGGTTGAAAAGGAGGCTTCAAGTTTTGATGTGATGAACTCCATGCTCATGTTGGTGGTGTGGAACTTATGTTGCATCAATTCTCATGAATGCATCACAAGTTTTGGTCTCTCAAATCACCTCAGTCATCAAGTTTCAAGACTGTACTTGCTAGTTCTAACACCTAGAGCTCACATGAGTTCTCTAATGAAGATTGAAGACTAAATTGTGAGGTATGAAGGATATAAAGAGGCTCTAGAGCATCTTAGAGCTTGTTGTAACATTCTTACATGATGATGAAACCTAACTCTTAACCTTGCATGTGCCTCAGACCTGCTCACTTGCCAAAGAATAAGACAAATCAATTTTTTAATTGTTACAAAAGTGTTTGTTGTCGTAGAAAGAATGCTTTTTTCAGAGAATTCAGAGATTTAGGGAGTTTGAGAGATTCATTTAGTCATCAATTACATTAGAGAATCTAGATAGGGACTTGAAAAGTTAGAACTTGAACTTGTCATCACAATCAGAAGCAATCATTGCAAAGTGACAGTTCTAATTGAACTCTCTTTATCTCCTTGTACGAGTGGTAAAGTAAGTTAGGATAAAATTCTTTGACGTTGAAGTGGAAAATTCATTTGTGATTTGTTCTTGATCATAAAAATCCATCCTCATGCTTGAAAAATGTTGTTGAAACAATGAGAGAGTTGATAATGCATCAAAGCTAGTGCAATTAGTGAAGGTGTATGAGAAAATTTAGGATCACAATTTTGTTTTCAAAGCAACTATGTAAAGTGAGTGAAAAAAATTGGTGTGAATTCTAAGTTGAAGCTTAACAAGTTTTTGAAAGTAGGTTCTTTCATGCAAGTTGTAGCTTATAAGGAGTCAAGTAGGTGCTTGATCAGATCTTGAAGTTGGTGCTTCATGTTGAGTGGGTGCTCAACAAGTTGGAGACCTTTGTAATCTTTCATTGGACAAGTTGTACAACTTAGTGCATTGTTTTCACAATGGGTTTTCTCCCATCATGGGTTTCCCACTTTAAATCTTGTCTTCTCATGTGTTTCATTATTTATTGTTCATGGATGATAGTTATATTTCTTCATAATAAGTAACCATTTTGAATTATACTTCAAAGGTTGAATTTACACCGATTCAACCCCCCTCAGTGTCCCAATTTCCAAGAATTGGTATCAGAGCATGGTCCTTGTGTAGTGAGTTTAACATCTTAAAGGAGATCCGGATAACTTAAGCATGGGAAACAATTAATCACAAAGTGGTTTCTCTACATCCAAGCACCTATCTTCAATGGATCCAACTATGCATTATGCAGTGTTAGAATGAAGACTTATCTCATGTCTCTAGGATTTGACACATGACAGTCAATAGTTAGTGGCTATACCATTCTAGCCACACCTTGAATTGATGTAACAAGAAAGAAAGAAAGTGAAAACAATTTCAAAGTTATGAATGCAATCTTGTGTGGAATAACAGATCTGAATTCATAAAATTCATACATTGTACCACAACCAAATATATTTGGGACAAATTGTAGACCATATATGAAGGATATAATAAAGTCAAATTATCCAAGCTATAGATGCACCATAGCCAATTTGAGAGCCTTAAAATGAAGGACGATGAAAGTATTGCATTCTATTTGCAAAGATTGGATGAAGTGATAAACCTTATTAGAGGTTTAGGAGAAAAGATAAATGAGGTTGTGGTTATCCAAAAGGTACTAAGATCCTTGTCTATTAAGTGTGACTCCAAAGTGTCACTGTGGAGGAAGTCGAGTCTTGAGCACTCTTAAAATGGATTAACTTCATGGTATTCTAACCGCTTATGAGATGATCCAGCAACAATTATTGTGGAGCAACTTCTGGGACCATAACTTCTGCATCGTAGCTCCAATTGACTTTGTTCAAAGTGCAACGGAAAGCTTAGAATGTGTAGAACATGATGAAAGGGTGCAAAAATTTGTTAGGCAAAGTTTGACCCCCGAAATTCATGTTTAAAGGGCTCAAATTGTGATTTTTGTAGTGTTGTCTAAAAATAGTATGTTTCACAAAATTAGCGCACATGTAATTCTTGGAAGATGAAACACTTTGCTCCTCGAAGACCAGGTGACCTTCCAGATTCCTCTAGGTACCCTTTCATATTTCTAAAAATAGTATAAATGCATATGTAACCCTGTAAAGGGAAGATATACATCTCTTGACATAGATAATTGATGTATTTGAAGTCTTTTGAGCAATTTACATCTCTTTTCAGAGATAGTTCTTTTCAATTCATCTAGCACAATTGTTATTATGTTCTTTAAATCTAAAACCCCTTAGTTTTGGATCATGATATGAGGACAATTGAATCAAAATCATTCAAGAAAGAAGCAACATTCAAGGCTGATAAGGAATCCCAAGCTAAGAAGAACAAAGATGAATCTGATATGGATGAGGATGAGGAGAAAATTGAAGCCATGTTTGTCAGGAGGATGAAGAGAGGGTCAGGAAAATACAAGGGAAAACTACCTTTCAAATGTTTCAACTATGGCCAAGTTGGTCATTTTAGATCCAAGTGGCCTAACAAGAACATGAAGGAGCATGATGAGCATGAAGAAGATAATAAAAGGCCTTACAAACATAATAAGAGATATAAGAAAAGTGAGGGAAAAAAAAAGTTCTTCAAGAATAAAACATCTTCTACACCAAAGAAGAGACCAACTCATAAAATTCAAGTTACTCCAACAAATCTGAAAGTGAAGATGAGGATACTCATGCTGAGATACTATTCATGGCCATGGAGACAATTCTTGCAAGTGCTCAAAGGGTAAGTATTTTAACCTAGATGCGAATTTTGATTAAGAGGATACAAATGTGAATTTTGAAGTTGAGTTAATCAACGCTCTAGAAGAATTGAAACACCAAAGAAAGAAGAATCAAAAGTTGAGATCAATGGTGAAAGAGTATGAAGAGAAGATCAACCTTCTTGAGAAAAGACAAGACAAGAATGCTCAAGAACATGAATATATGGTCAAGGAACTTGAAGCACGATAACATTGATTACAACATCCTTCATAGCCAAGTAGGAAGAACATTTAAAAATCAAATCATAATTGGAGCTAATGAAAACTCAATTGGATTGGACTTCAAGCAAATTGAAGGCCTATCACAAATTTGATAAAAATGTTAAAATGCTCTAGATGAAATTCTAAGGAAGCAAAGAGATTTCAATGATAAAATTGGTCTAGGATTTAAAGAAGAACATAAAAATGATGAACCAACAAGTAAGAATGTGATTAATACCACTCAAGGACCATCTAAAATAAGGAAAGATGATGTCAATAATGTTAAGAAGAGATGCAATTTAAGAAAGCAATCCCATGCAATAAGGTATGCTCATTCTTTCTATGGTTATTATTTTTCATGCAATATGTTTGGTCACAAAGATTTAAGGTGTAGGAGACATGCAAAATGTCATGGAAGACACCTCAACTCATATCATTTGAGAAACAAGAATTAACTAATTTTCTACAAATTGCCAAAAGTTTGGTCACATAATAAAGTTTTGTTATCGGAAACTTTTAAAGCAAGACAAGAGGGTGTACATAGTGAAATCATATCCAATAAGTAAAAAGAACAACGTTTGATAGCCCAAAATTCCTTTCACTCTCAAAGTGAAGATATGGAATGGTACATAGACTATGGATGTTCAAGTCATGTGATTGGAAACAAGGGAAATTTCATCTCTTTAGAAGAAAATGCATTAGGAACAATGAGATTTGGTGATAATACATCAACTAGCATTGTAGGAAAGGGCACACTAAGCCTTGAAAATGGAAAGATAGTCACTGAAAATATTTTTATGTAGAAGGTTTGAAGCATAATCTCTTGAGTGTGAGTCAGATGTGCAAACAAGGATACAATGTGGTGTTTCATGACAAAGGATGTGATATAAGGAAGAACAAGTTAGGTAAGGTGGTTAGCAAGGCTAAAATAACCAAGAACAATATGTATGTGTGATTAAGAAAATATAGATAATGAATAAATACCAATATAATATGTAACAATGCTTTGATAAATATGTAATAAGGTATATAACTTGACCCAAGAAAATAAGCTAGAAAAATTTAAAAACTTGGTTGCAAATGGAGGGATAAAAGTACGTAGCTGATTCGCAATTAAACCGGATGTCTTTGAAGTGATGAACTAATGAACAAAATGAGGGAAGTGTCACACCAAGATCAAAAATTGTTCGAGTGCGAGATCTCGCTGCAGGCGGGCCCCGGACTAGGTCAAGGGTGCCTGGGCGCCGTAGACCTCTTATGGGCACTGTGACTACTCGTAACCTCGTAAAACTAGTTTCGCAGGTCGCGAGATATTTTTTGTCCTTCATTGCTTGTCGCTAGTATGTCACTCCAAGTTTGCAGATGTCGACTGGAACCTACAATGAAGAAATGACATGTAAAACCCCAAAACGCATCAAATCCCAAAAAGAAAATAATGCAAAATGGGGCTCGATTTGTCCTCTACTATTAATGAAGTGAACTTACGATTGAGCGCTACACTACATCTCATACCCAATGTAGTTCTATGTGTGTGTGAAGAAATCGTGCCCTAGGTGTCTCATGTGTGTGTTACACTTGATAGCGAGTAATTAGCTAGATGTAAAAGATGTAAATAGATGTGTGCATGAAAGAATGAACTTACCCTCTTATGTGTGTAAAACACTCCCATCGATTAAATCCAAGTGTGGCACATCGGTAAAGGCTAAATGCCATATCAACGAATAAATCAATCAAAACTGTAAATCAAATGGGGTTATTTCATCGATTTGAAATCCATAACATTCAATTTATTAGTAATAATATTAATGGTGCATGAACCAAATGTGATTGGAAAATACTTAAGACAACTAAAAATTAACTCACATCAAGATTTAAAATGGTTTGTTTATAGTCACATCTCATTTTTAAGATCCATTGTTCAAGATTTCATTTGTAGATAGATGTCACCAATAGAAGAGGCTGGTTTTTATAGATTTTAGAAGAGTAATTAAAGTAGATATTAAACATTATAAATATTGTGAGTTAGGGATTAATCAAATAATAAGATAAACAAAAAAAAATGGCACCCAAAGTGAAATCTTTTGCTTCTTCTAGTCCAAAAGCACATGATATTAACGATACACTCTTTACCAAGGATCTTCCATCTCACATAAAAATTGAAGCCAAGTGTTTTGGGAAGTAAGAAACTATGATGCAAAATTCAAATGCAAATGTATCACTGAGGTTGGTGAAGAATATTATGATGATCTGCAAGCTATTAGAGACTATGACCTTCATGATATAACAACCAAGCTTGAGGTTTACCTTTGTGACGAATTATTTGAAACCTGTCTTCCCGACATGCACCCTTCAAAACAAAAAGATCATCTCAAATGCCATGGGTAAGTATATTATTGCGACTACTGATAATGTAGTTAATAGGATATATACAATGAATATGCTAGATATATGATATAAATAAGATACAATGATGAAATTCATGGGAGGAGAAGATATTATAGATGAATTAAAGTCATTAAAAACTAATAAATCCAGGGTAAAACAAGAATCCAAGTTAAATCTACCTATTTCACTATTCAAGAGGGAAATTAGTGCTATCATAATATTGTTAAATATATTTTATGGGGATAATAAATATGACCATGTGAATTAGGACTATGTTCCCTTCTTGAGAATGATTATGAGAGGCAATGACTGATTGTGGTAAAGTTTTGGAATTTAACTTCAAGTTGTCTCAAGATTTAGCTATTTCAGGGGAAGAGTTTTAATATGATATCCTATTTGGTGGAATTTTTGTTCTTCTCTAACCTTTGATCCATAATTCTCCAACCGGTTATGCACCACTGATGTCTTCTTCATGCATGTTGGTTTTGATAAATTACACAACCAAAATCATGGCTTATCCATTGTGGATATTTGTGACATTTTCTACCCCAATGTATTTTATGCCTATAATTAATTGGGAAGGGTTGGGGTCCTCCAATATAATAGAGTCCATTACAAAGGTGGGAGCTTATTGGTATTACATGACTATACTATGATAAGAATTAAAGGTGTTTTAATACCTCCTTGCTAATTACCTAGAAATGTTCCTGAAATACTAGTAGCTATAGAGATAGCCCATCAATTTGAGAATGGTATAAGTGGTTGGTGTAAAAGGGTTAATCAAAATCCATGGCCAAGTATCCCTTTCAGCATTAGAAAATATGAGTTTAACACATATCCATCCCTTTGAGCTTATGAAAGGTAACATTGGCCATATGCCAATTTTTAACTTGATAGTTGTATGATATGGGATCCTTATAGACATGTGAAAGCCCATATAAATAGGATGAGTAACACATAACTCGAGCCCTCAAATCATCTATGGATGGAAACATAAAATACCACACGAATCATGAGTATATAGATGAGGTTATAAACAAACATGAAATAACAATATTAGTCCAACTAGTTCAATTTGACTCTAGTTCTCCATATATAACAAACTAGGATCTACAAAGGAGTAATCTAAAAGATTCCCCTCCTTCCCTAAATGTAACAAGATCATCTTAGTTAACAAGATAATATTATGCTTCTATTCAAATAAGGCTAACTATTCCTAGACCCCAAATGACATCATTTTCATCAAGTCAAATTCTTCTTAATATGGGTCTGACTAGTGTGTAAAGGATGATTGTTATAGATAAAGGGAAAGAAAAACATTCCCATGTTGACATAACATTAATAGTTTAAGGTTTGGTGGTCTCATTTCCTCATCCTCTCATGCAACCAATTGTGCCATCCAAGCGTATAATAATTGTAAGTGTTATTATGCCTTTTATCATTGAAAGAACAACTTTAATGTAAGTTATAGTTTGTCATCATCTATGGTGGTTTATTATTTTCATATCATTTATACCATTGATTCCACTGTGTCTTTACATCATATTAAATCATTCCCAATATAACTAAATCTCCTATTTCTTCCACGTCTCCCCAAATTTCTTGAACTACCCCTAATTCTACTATATTGTCACCACCACTAGTCATAATATCAACACTTGTGGCAAGATCAATATGTTGGGAATTATGTCTATGGTATTCATTTATGTCAAGTGGCACATTGATGTGAAAGGGTGTCAAGGTGGTTTATGTGTCTCCATGAGGTATCATCCATGACTTAAGTTGAAGGTCGATTGGTAGTGTCTTAATTTGGTCAAGTTGTTATGATGTGTTGACATGGTTCAAGTAATTGGTGTGGTGTGTGTGTGCTCTAAAGTTTTTTGAAATATTTTATGAGGTCTAACATGTTTATTTTGATGTGTTAGAGGTGTCAATGAGACTATAAGTGATCAACAAGGTTAGATCATGAGAGTCATGTGTTGAGTCAAGTCATTATAGGCTTAGTCCTAGACCTAGTACATGGAGTATGACATGGTAACATGAGAAATGGAGCATAAAATAATTGTTGAAGTATGTGAGGATTATGTTGAGGTTGTATAACATGTTTAGGAGGTATATTAGGTCTCTATTCAGGTGTAGAATGCATAATGAAGGTCCTTTAGAAGTAAAACAATGAAGACTAGTCAAGAAAGGAATGGTAATTCATAGTGGTTGGAGAGTCTCGATGAACTTGAGCATAAATGAGAGTTAAAAAGCATGGAGGAGGTTTCTATGGTTCTCTAGGTCAAATTTTAGGTCAAAGTAGTGAAGGAAATGCAAGAAAAGTGATTTTTGGCAAAACTGAGATCTTAAGGGTGCAAAACCATCTAGATAGGCATGTTTGAATACTTAATCACACACATGGGTTATATATGAGAGTGTAAGGATTTTAGGGATGATTTGGAATTGATCTAAGAGTGTTTTTCAAAAATAATGAATCAGTTTTGACGTCAAACATTTATGAACAACCATTAACAAGCCAAGGAGGTATAAAACCCTCCTAAAACCTTAATGTAATACAAAGTGATAGAGAAAAATTGATGTGTATAGCCATGAAATGCATTGGTCAAGAAAATATGAAACATCATGGTTGTAGATTATTCTTCAGTTCCCCTTTTTGTGGTATTTTCATGTTTTAAGTTAGCTAAGAAGTAGGTGAAAAACCCTAGTTTTGTGGAGATTTATAGGTACACACATAAGATTAAAGTTTCATGAAGTGAAGTGAATTGTTCTAGAAATATTTGGAGGTTATCTAAGTGATGATGAAATTTTTCAGGTAGGTTATGTTGATGCATAATCAAATCACCCCGAATGGCCCATTTTGAGATGGGGCATTCGGTGTGATTGCACAACATGGAGTTGTCGTGAAGTGTGGGACCTTGTGAATTAGATAACTCTCTCTGAGAAGGTCGGTTCTGCTCGCTCGCCTACCTACCACTAACTAATCCTAATGTAGGAAAACTACTCACTAACCCTAACCTAGAAATTCCAAGGGGACAGGGAGGATTGCATAAAATGGAAACCTACACTACAAACGGTGATACACCAAGAAAAGATTGCTAATCACTTCCCCTGCCTACAAAATAATGAAGGAATGAAACTAGGAAGGGTGGTCTTGCACTACAACTAGATTACATTCAATACATCATTCCTGAAATGAGCACAACACATCCAAACCCTGTAATGGACAAGAAATACACATATATCTTGCAAACACAATGAGAGGCAAGGAAAAGTAATGGAAACAATGCAAGGATTGAAAACTGAATCACAAACACCATTTTTACTCCAAAGTATTTGCACAGATACATAGTTACAACATGAAGAGACGTGAAGCCATTACATGATTTTAAGGAAGGCTTGAAGCCCCAAGAAGAATGGGGTGCATGGGAGAAGAAGGTGATCAACCACTTTTGCATGTGCAACCCCTTACAATATTTATAGAAGAAATTTGAGGAGAGGAGAGAGAGAGAGAATCCTGAAATTTCTCCAAAACCCATAAAAATCCATTTTTAATCTGTAGTGAGTGCTTGAATATTTGCAAAATCTCTACTCCATTAATGATATTGACTTGTGCAAGAAGGAACTAGTTGTGATTGCACCCATGTCTAGTCTAGCTCCTATAGCTTCATGATGACCCCTACCTCATTAATGGCCTTCACTTACCTGTGGAACTGCTCATTTTCCAGAATTTTAGAGGTCTTTAACCCTCTAAATCTAGAATTCTGATGTTTCCATGTTGTAGATTGTGCTCCCACAATTCTAACGACTATTCTTTTTCCAAAACGGACAACCGATGCTCAAGATATCCCATTTTGGGTTTTGGGTGCCTCTATAATTTTGGGGTTTTAAAAACCTCTGAAAATCCATTTTTGTAGCTCCATTATGCTTCCACTTCAAGGATCTCTCTCTCATATTTCTAATGACTTTATTTTTGTTAGTTTTTTATTTATGGAGCTCAAGTTATGGCTCTTTGATTGAAGGGGTGTTTTGTGTTTTTCAGGCTTATGCATTCATGTAGGTTGAGCTAGCTCACCGAGTAGCTCATTGAGCTAATCGGTGAGCTCTGACCCGAGTTCTTCATTTCTTCTCTCCACGGACTCTCCTTTTGGATTTTAGGCCTTTTCAAGATCTATTTCAACATTCTCTAATCGAGCTCCTTATTTAGCTTTGTATTGCACGCCGATGAGCTCGAATGAGACCCTCAACACTCCTTGGCTTCCACTCTTCATTGTCGAGCTTGATCATTCATGGATCCATCTTCATGCTTTATCTTGGTTTGAAAATGAATCCCACATCTATACCTGGTGGCCCATATGATTCATGGTTTGCGAGCTTGTTTTTTTATTATTTCGGGCTCATCTTTACCTTTAATGCCAACTTGGAGCATTTGGTGTTTTGTCCAAAGGTGAACCGCCACCACGTCATTTTCGGCTTACCACTCCAAGTGGTTCGGTCCCCGAACTCAGAAATAAATTTTCCCATACCTCAATGCCTCAATGGCTCACTTCACTAACCTGATGCCATGTCAACTTCGGAACTCCCCCCATGTTTCAAAATTTCGGGGATTTTTGCTTCAGATAGGTGGGCACTGTTCATGGGTTTGGGCTTGTGAATTTCTCTGAAATCCAAAGTCCCAAAACTCTGAAATTTCAGAGTTTTGGGCTTTGGGGTTTAGCTCTCCATTTGCACAAATATCCTCCCTCATTCCCCAAAGCCACCAAATCCTAAAGTCTGAAGACTTCGGGATCCAAAATGCATTGCTGGCTCGCCCTTGCTACTTTGCTCAAACTCGGTCATTCCTCCATTCACTTGAGCCCAATCTGTAACATTTCTCATCCAATCTATCCTTTCATATAGATCTTTCTACAATCCTCAAGTCTTTCATTTGAGTTTGGCACTTACATGTGTGAACGAGCTTACTCCCAAAATCCCAAACCATCTCTTGATCTATCGACCTCATCCTTTGGACCTAAGCTTGGTGAATGACTTGAGTTGATCCTCACACCAACATGCCTGACTTAATTTGTTTTGAGCTATGTCAATGCTCCATGAATCACTCACCGCTCAGCCGAGTTCTTTTCTTTGTTTGGATTTTGTCATGTATTCGTGAGCCTTCCTCGTTCTTGAGCCGACATAATTCACTCGTGCATCTGTTGAGTTAGTTGATCCTTGATGGACCTCATCCCCAAACTCATTTCCTTTTACGAGCATGCAGCTCCGTAACCCTCCTCGAGACGCGTTGGCTGTGAACTCAAAAATTTCAACACCAAGCTCTGCTTTGGTGCCCCGAGACCTCGATGTTTCTCTTGCCGATAGAGCTTTCACTTTGCCGAACCATTTTCCTTGCCATGCTTTGATTAGCCTATCACCATTATTGGCTCTGCATCCATCACCTTTGGCCATGCCGACTCCCCACGACTAATTTCTTATTGCCCAGTGAACGATCTCTCCATTTGTGCATTCAACCTTGGATCTCTTTGAGTTACTCCCACTATGCCTATTTACACACTTTGAAACCCAAATATTGGGCTTGATGTTGGATTCTCATTTACATCCTTGCCTATGCATTGGATCCTTCTGTGATGCATCCGACCCGAGCTCAAACTTCTTATTCGTTGACCTCGACTCATCCTCTATGCAATATCTCGAACTCGCCAACATCATGATCGACGTTCCTTAAGCCTATCATGGTTTGCTTGATGCGCCGAGCTAACAACATGAGCTTGCTATTTGTGACCTTCACCATTCTTGTAGTTCATTAAAACTTAGCCACATCGACCACCGATGCCATGTTTGAACTCAAAGTAGAGTCTGCTTATCACCATGATCCACCATTTTCACATTGTGAGCTCATTATCCGAGCTATACTTGAGTCTATCTACTTTGCTCATTATTCGGCCTTCATTGACTCATCTCTCTGCTAAGTTTCTCATGAATTCCATCCTTCTTTTCCATTTGGGCCAAGTGAAGTCCCCTATCCTTTGTGATCCCGAACTAATATTCTTTCGAGACCGGGTTCTTTAATACGACCAACTTGGTCGAGTTGGCTCTGGGTAACATCGCTTTGTTACGTTCTCATTAAAATGGCCAACTTCCCACTATAATCTGATTTGGTCTACTCAACTTGTTGATCTAATGCATACAACCAAGCTATTAGCCACTCACTCACGAGCTCCATTCACCCCATTATACTGAGTAGCTTGGTTTCATCATGAACTCACCTACCTTGGCTGAGTTGTCCCTCGGCCTTCCACCATGGCCTGAGTGAGCTCCTAAACTCTGTGTTATGAGCTTGTCAAGCCCTTGAATAGCTCGCCATGTTGCATGTACACAGCTCGCCGAGATGCTTTGAGAGCTCTCTTTCAACTCGGTTGGCCTACCGAGGCCCAAGACATAATTTTTACCTCCCGGCTCAATTTTTTGGATCCTCACATGTTGGAGGCTTGAATGCAAGGTGTGTGGGGAATCTTTTGGAATCATTGTAATTTTTCCCGGTTTTCTTGCTGATCGACGTGGAGTCCAGGTTGGTCTATTTTTCTTGTGGGGAAAAATTGTCAACAATTTATGTGAAAGTTTTTTGAGTTATAGGTCTCTAAAGTCACCCTACCACTTTTGGCATGGAAGGGCTAAAACCTAGTCTTTTGATTTGAGATGAGTTTTGTTGAAATGAATATTAGAGAAGTTATTTTTAGCATGGATAGTTATTAGTGACCTAATATGATATTTCAAAGCCCTTGGTATGATATGGAGTAATGGTTTTGGGTCAAGCTCTAATGGCCTAATAAACCCTCTTAGGATTCTTAAGGTGTGTTAAAAAAGTGAACTTGGTTGATTTTATCCATATGACATAGGCTTATTAATTATTGAGCATGTTGTAAGGGATGATAGTGAAGTGTTCCAAGTGGTTTTAGTGATTGGAAGTGGACTTGGAGTTTTTGAAGCATGTTTCCTCAAGACTGGTTCTTGATTCCTATTCGCGCTTCGAGCTATCTTAGATATTGAAGTCATTGAGAGCCTTAAGCCCTAATTGGAGGATGAAGTGAGTTGTTTTAGGTAGCATACATAGAGACATTTCTAATGGTATGATACATAAGTGTTGATGATGAGTTTGACATGCCAAGTTTCTTGTTCTTGGTGACCTATTTCTGGGCATGATCAACATGCTTAAGCAAGGTAGGAGAGATGGATTTATTAGAGTGTTGTGACATTTTTGGTGGTGTCTCATGAACATAGAGAGTGAGTTTGGGTCATTTATCTTCCATTCATGTGCCTAATATGTCTTGGGAGTTGATTTGGATGTGCAAAGTTATTCACTCTTGTGGACTGGTTTTAGGTGTTTGAATACCTAATTGGAGGTGCTTACAAATTAGTGTGCTTCATAATGAAGATGGTGATTACAGTGGTTCTTGAGCTTGGTGGTGATGATGAGAGGATGTCCTTAAATTTTTTAGGATGTTTTATGCCTTGATGAAGTTGTTTTATGCCCTTTTTAATTCATGATGCACTTGTTGGTGAAGAAGACCTAGTGTTTTAGGCTTAGTTGAGATGTATTGTGCTAGTTCATGTTTATAAGAGCTATGCTGACCTATATGGTAATTTGAAGTGATTTATATGATGGATTAGGATGTGTTTTATGTTTATAATGACCAATCTTAAGGGTCTTAGCTAACATGTGGTCACTTATGGGGTATGTCAAGTATAAAAGGGAAGTGTATTTGCTCATTTAAGTGAGTGTTGACGGTGAGGATGTGAGAGAGCTACACAAGGTGAAATAAGAGGTTAGAGGGGTTAAGGATGATGATCCTTGCTAATGCCTATGTAAACCTCTATTTTTAGTATCATCATTTTGTACTAAGTTTTATATTATCATTTTGTAATTAATACTTTAGTATATTTGAAAGGAGGTTTTGTGCATAACCTTGTTATTTTCATCTTGTGTATGCTTCTTCAAATGAGTTTAAATGAATATTTATGTGTGTTAACATTGTATTTGAAGATTGTATCTTAAGCCAACACATGATTCATATAGGGACCTACACATGACTCATTCACGCATTGGCGCAAGTCTCACCCATGCATTAACACAAGACTTGCTTTGGAGCATATGACTTTCCCATGCACTATCACAGACTAGCATTGTGTAGGAATTGATTTTGTAACACAAGACTCATTGGAACATTGGTGCATGAATTACTTAGAGAGTAGGAATCACGCTATGAATACACAAGACTCAAGTGAGTGAAGCATATGACTCGGATTTATAAATAGGTGAGTTTATTTAGACAACACGAGAGTTAACATGGTGAAAATATCATTGAACATGTCTCATGCATATTATGCAAATCCCACTTAGCATCTAGTTCAACTGAAACATGGGACACATGAACATAACGATTAGAAATCACCACAATTTGAGGGATTCAATGCATGATCCTTGGCATATGCTAAAATTAGTAAATTATCTCAACAAAGAGTTAATTAAGGACTCCACTCGGAGTTAACAAGATGAAATTTGATCTGTTATCAAGATGGAATCTAATCTAAGTTCAACACACACTTATTCTCTCAAAGTTACAACTTTTGAAAATTAGTGTTACTTATAGAAAACTTTCGGTTAAGTAGTAGTTAATGTTGACATTTCTCGTACATGTGCAAGAAAGGTCAACTCGAAACTTTTATTTCTCGATTGGAGGGGCTTGAGTTTAGGGATCTAAGGAAGAAAAGAGAAGTGAGTATATGTTGTCACTATGTTTGTTTTAGAATGTCTATCCTCCGCCTGAAATTCCTTTCAAAATCCATCATCTTCATTATGATAATGCATAAGCCCTTCAAGAACTGATGCAAGATCCTTATAGAGATGGGAAAGACATGACAAGTTGAAGATGTATATTGTAAAGCAAGTAGAGGAATAATCCATATATTGGAGGCTAAAGTATGCTATAGGTTGATTTGATTCATGTTAGTTACATGATTATTCAAGGTACAATTAATTCGTTTCCTTACGATTATGTGGAATTACTTACCGTGTTTAGTCGTAAAGGGTTCATTTAACATTACGTTAATGAAAAGAAATGCAAAAAACATGTACAACTCATCACAATAATTAGTTTTCATTGTATTCATAAGTAAAGTGTACAATGATCCCACATTAGCCATGGGAAATGACTCATCAAGTACATATAAAATAAAGTGCATATACATGAAACTATAAATATAAGAGAAGGGAAGAAAACCCATTTATGAAACTATAAATATAAGAGAAGGGAAGAAAACCCATCATTGGATGGAATGAAGTGGATTTTCTTCACTCATAGCTCCTTGACTTGTAGCTTCCTCATTCTTGTCCTATTTCCTTCTAGTATTAGAACACCTAACTATATAAATAAAAAGATGGTTAGAGCTCCAGGTTTTCATTGTTCTCATGCACTATACAAATTCGATATATAAAATTTCTTTCATGTGTACAAGTAAATCGAAAACTAAAAAGGATGCATGATAGGGAATTAGAAACAAAATGATCATAATAAACATACTATTCTATTTTCAAGACAAAGTAAACAACATCATCACTCATGAGAATAAAAGCAATTGATTATCATCATCTGGAGGCATTCAAGAAGAAATTTCAGAACCGTAGCATGAAGACGAAGTCAAGAAAGAGCAAAGGAAAAGAGAGGCTTATGACCTCTACCATATTTTCTAATTGTTTTCTTAATGTGTAGGTATAGGTATTAAAGACCATACTTTATCCTTGTTGTATTCATGCATAAAATAATATGAATTGAAGACCTTTTCATTCATGACTCGAGTTAGTTTTTAAACACAAAAGAAAAGCCAACTTATAAAGAACCATGTAAATTTAATGGGCATCAATAATGAATGAGGACAAAAGTATAGAGAATGAGATCACAAACATGCAGATTTATTTGAAAAAGGGAAGAGGTTGTTAATCATTCAAGCCGAGATGACTCAATGAACACATTTCGGTATGCAAGTTTCATATTTGAAAATATGTGTATGCCTTAGCAACACTTTGGTTTGTTAAGAAATCTATCAAGTTTTAATGCATTTAAGCTCAAAGTAATATCAACGAGGCTAAAATATCACTCTCTCCATTAGTAAACATGAGTTCTTAAAAATAAATACTTACAAATATGTCAATCTACAATAAGAATTCAAATACAATGGGCCATAGGACCAAAATGGAAACAAGAGTACAAGTTAAGTGACAATAAATACAAATGAGTCGAGGTAATTTAAGAACTATGAAATATAGATTTTAAGGCACAATCATAACATGACGAGATGAATTTATTTCCTTACATTTGGAAAAGGAACAAAGTGCAAAAGAATCAAGCTACATGTGATTAAAATAAAAATTCTACAAGAGTAAAGCGAGTAATGCTTTACTCCATAATTATAAAAATGCAATGAATCAAAGCTACAAAACTTTCATGGCATAATGAAGGAACATCTACAGTTGTTTTTTAGATTTTACAAGGCTTTCAAGAATGCAAAAATGGAATACAAATTTTAAAGTATTGCATTTTCCTCAAACAGAGTAAACATCATACATTTAAGATATTTCAAATGAGCTCATGATATTTTTTTCCAAAACTCAAACATGTTTTTGTTTTGAAATAATGATTGAAGAACAAATTTAAAATCACTAAAAGTAATTCTAGGCTTTCTAAATTTGAGATACATAGTTTCTAGACCGAATACAAAAGCCTTAAAAGTACAAAAGCAAGATCAAGCCGCTCATAGGAAGAATACCAAGTCATGAAAACATTACAACATTTTCAGCATGTCCAAAAATTCAATGGGAGCACAAGTTTTGCAGGAATGAATGACAAATACAAGATGAAACAATTACAAAATAATATTTTGAGCCACATTTTGCAGAACAATTACAACCGATTCATGCAAATATGTATTTTCCAAAGCATGCTTATCAATAAAATCATAGAGAGCATTTACATATTTAAAGACAAACTTTCAAATGAAAGATTCAACATATCAATTTTCAAGCTATAGTTATAATCTGAAAGTGTAAAGCTATTATCACAACATGCAAGTTACATTGAAAAACACAAAGCTTCAGGCTGGAGAAGAGAATGTACAACTCAAGAGCTAAAATTTAAGGATCTATATGACAAATTCAAAATATGGGTTTACAAAAAGGGTTTTCAAATAGAACATGCTTCCTTTGTTACTTATAGTTTTCAGATTTTAAAATGCACATTTACCTCATACATTAACTCCCCAGGTAAAAGTACTTCCAAAATTGGATGCAGAGTTTACAAATGATAATACAGTGATAAAAATAAAAAACAAAAACCATCTCATAAAAGTATAGTTTTCAAAATCTAGCGAGTTCCTCCATTGATGCACATGATCTAAAAGCAAGTTTCCAACAACTATACAACAAGAGTAGCAAGAACTATGCAAGAAGACAAGCTAGGGAAGCTCGATTCAAGCAAACACATCCCGAGCTCCTCAAATGCACAACTCTATGAAATAATGAAAATGATCGAGACTAGGTCAAGGTAAATAGTTCAGATCTACATAACTCGAATGTGATTCACAAGTGAGGGAAAACTCAACCAAATGTACACCAAGTTTCTACAAATATGTAACGAGCTCATCAAAGCACTAAGGCAAATCAAACACCCTTAGCTAGCTCAACTTTCATAGCAGCTTGACATTGTATTAAAAATGGTCAAGCCTTTGAGAGCATAACATCTTGAAAATAGAGTATGCACATTAAGCCGAGGGCACTAATAAAAGAAACAAGAGCCACCTTGGTTGAAATGGCATGTCAGTAATGAAAACCCGAGTAGAGGTAGATTTGGGTTAAATAAGATACAATAAGTAAATGCCTAGATTTGAAATACAATGGTGAAAAAACCCCATAGAACATGACCCCGATTCATTAAAGTGGAAAATGACAAATACATGACAACAAGTTAATGTTGAAAGTGAAGTGGTTGAGGTTACATTAATAGGTCGAGTGAGCTTGTGCAAGAAGTATTTTACATGGCCAAGTTTCAAGTCAAATAAAATGATGCAAAGCCTCCATTATCAACATAACACAAGCTTTTTTAAATGGAAACTCAAACCCTATGGCACAAACAGATCTGGTGCAAGATAGAGGAAAAGACAAGTAAAACAATGTTCAACGTTAAATAGGTCGAGGTAAAAAAATCAACGAGTTCGAATGAAACAAGATAAAACATCTCAACACAACCCAGTTTTGGGTACATTTTTGAAATGCAAACCGGAAAATATAAACACAATGGAAAAAAACCCTACCTTCCGTAAAGGCCGAGTCGAGGTGCCACTTTAACCAAACAAAATCAATGCAAAAACTTCAGTACGAGCCGAGCTCCAAAAACAACCTAGGTTAAACATTAAAAATGACCATGGTGGCCACCGTATGAGTATAATTCCATCTCCAACCCCATAGTGATGAGTTGAAAGCAAGACTCGAGTCATCCATCAACCCATATGAGCACCCAAGGATAATGCACAATCATGCTAGGTTAGAGCTCGAGAGCAACAACAATGGAGACAAAATACTAAGAAAACCTTCACCAAGCTTGAGCTACATAACTAAAAATATGAAATGCAAAGCCCGACTAGGAAATGATGGAGGAAAGACTAAAATTTTCTAAGACTCAAGCTCCAGAGGCCCAAATATGGCCATTTTAGAAAAAAATGACATCTTTCTCCGTGGTCTCAAGAAGTCTCTAAAAGAAAAACAAAAAGTAAAATGGAAGGAGGTTAGGGTTTCAACCCTAATCCAATAGAGGAGTTCGGTTAGGTGGGTTTAACCATGGTCAAATTGACCATATGGTTAAAACCACACAACCATGATAACATTTCACTTTTAGCCATTCCACAAACGAGTATGAAATAATTGTAATGTTTTAATGTGGAGAAGGGGTGAATCATTACACCAAGGCCAATAAAGCAAGGTGATGACCATGCATGCCATGATTTATTTGCAATTTTTTGCACTTAGGTAGTTAATTCTTGTGGTTTTTCTCTGAGTTTATTAAGTTAATTACTCATGCTATCTGCCCTTATTGCAAGAAATAGATTATTGTGTGTTTTTTTAGTGTGCGCTTATTGAAAGATGTGTATTGTGAGTCATCCCTTCACAGATTTCTATTATTTTTCCTTGAAAATCACTAACAATCCTCTAGTTCGTGCAAGTTTAACGTTTTATTTATCAATTTGTGCACATCTCTATTTCAACAGTATCCAAAATCCATGGTGTATCACCCCCTTTTCTTAGTTTCCATTCTAACCCTCACACCCACTAAAATTTAGTTAGGGATACACTGAAAGGGAACCAACCCTTCAAATATGGAGATTCACCTCAATTTTCTTGGGGTACCCACAACCCATGAGGTGTTTCCATTGTATATCTGTAGAAGTGAGGAAAAAAAGATAAAATCTTCCAATCCTCACAAGGGTGTACTTCTACTAGATAACAATTTTTGGCACGCACAATAAGACCACATATCGATTAAGTGATTATTTTCAGAGTGCAAATAAAGATGGTTTCTTTTCATGGATGTACCTAAAAGTTCAGTTACTCATAGTCAACAACTTGAGATGTTTTTTGCAAGAGTGATCAAAACTCAAGAGGACATAAACCCTGATTTACGAGTTGCAATTAGCCAAGAACCATTCAACCAGTTTCAACTACTTATTTCCTTGATTATTCTAGATGAGGATTTTGATAGATCAACACTATTACAATGAAGATTAGCCACTTAATTGTAGTTTTTTCCCAGGAGGAATTAATTATATTCATAAATTAAATATTCAAAGCAAAACACATTTAGTGACTCCGAAAAGATGATTTTAGACCAGTAATGCATGTTCCATGCCTAAGGTGACAACAAGGTCTTCGGTTAGAGGTATTCCATCTAAATTCTTGTAATTACCTCTTAATTCATCTAAAAAAAAATTTAGGAATATTTCCCTTATAATAGGCCAAGTACTCTCCTATTGTTGTCCAAAATTTTGTAATTCAAATCCCCATATCCCCAATGGCTACCCAAAGAAATATACCTTTTGTGACTTTCACTAGTGGAAACCCCTTTTTGCTTGCTCAATTTGATCCTATACCATCAGCTACCCTTAAAATTTTTCCTTATTTTACTGGGAAACCAAACAACACCTTTTGAGCATGTAAGAGACTTATCAAATTTGTGTTTTGTTCATAACATAACTCAAGAGAATGTGGCATTGAGGTTATTTGCAACATCTTTTAAGGACAAAGCTCTTGTTTGGTATAGAAGTCTGGCTATAGGAAGCATTACCACATGGGACCAATTAGGACTACTTTTTATAAGAAGTTTGAAGATAAATCAGACAATTTATCATTAGTAGAACAACTAATGACAATTAAAAGAGCACCACAGAGTTTATGGCCAATTTCAATTTGAGGTTTGCTAGAACATGGGATAGAATTCCTCCAACTATAAAACCTTCAGTTGATCATGCTTTCCTTTATTATCTAAGAGCACTAAATAGTGATATTGCAACAATGATTTAGTCAATGGGTGGTTCCACACTCCTTGTAACTTATGACATAGCCATAAGGGCTGAAAATAGTCTCATTCAAGCTAATAAATTATCCCCAAGACCCTCAATGCCCATTACTGCAGAGTTGGCTCCTATTCCACCACCTTTACAAAAATAGAACCTACTTGTTTCTGATTCAACCTAATGATTTAATGAAATTAAAGGAACCTTGCAATCATTAGGAAATGAGGTAACAATAATGAAAAGGAAAATAGCTCAGCCTAATAGGCCTTACCAAGCACCTTACAAGTTGCTAGACCTCCTTATCAACAAAATCAGAATTATAGAGCTCCTTATCAACCAAAATCAGTTGATCCTAAAGCCCCTTCTTCTTCTAATGCCTTGTACTAGTCAATATTGCCCAAGAATTCAAAATGGTGTTTCCCTTGCAATCAACCCCATCCCAAGTTTCTTTCCCAAATGCTAACTTAAACCTAAGCCTTGTTTCCCAACCCCAATCTTGAAACATCTCATATGCCTCAAATGGAGGGTGGACAAAAAAAAACTCAGAGTCAAAGGCATCCAGATCAAGAAATGGTAAATTATGAGGAAGATGAGCATTGTGTAGTTTTGACCAGATCTAAAAAGAGGGCTCTTGAGAGGAACAAAGGAAAATAAAAGAGTACAAATGTGCCTCCTATTTCAAATAAAATTGCCAGCAGTTCTAGTGCAGCTTCATAAGGAGAAAGAAGCTCCTAAAATCCCAAATGTCAGAAGTGTCTTTTTGTACCACAAATTTCTAAATATGTAGAAACAAAATCTTCTCTTTCTAAGGCTCATTCAAAGAATATTACAACTTCTTTAAATATTGTTGAATGTATGAAAAAGATAATGTTAATATTTCATTTTGGGATGCTTTAAATATTCCAGAACAAAAGGATATTCTTGCTAAGGAACTTGCTAAATTTGTAGTTGTCATCAAAATCAGTTGAAAAGGAACCAAGTAAGGTGACATGGTTCTTACAACTATAGAACAAGAAAGAATGAAAGAGGTAAAATGGATGGTACAAAATTACTAATGTACAGATATCAAAAAGCCACCTCCTTTTTACCTTTCACTCATTATTGGAGATCACTTGGTCCACAATTGCATGGTAGATAGTGGAGCAAGTAGTACTGTCATGCCAAAGGCCATAACAGATAAGTTGGGCTAATTTATGAGCCAACTACAAAAAATCATATTACATCTTGATGGGACAATAACAACATACACTTGGTTTAATCAAGGATTTAGAGGTAACATTACATGTTTGTCCTAATGTAACAATTTTACAAGATGTAACAATTGTAGATTTGCCTCCCTACTTTGCACTTTTCTTATCAAGAGACTTCACAAAAATATTGAGGGTACCTCTCTTCATATTGGTCTTACCTTTTCTTCACTACAAGGTATGGTACTAAAAATGTTACTATCATTCAGAACCATTGGAAAATTTCATGTTGAGCCTCATATCTCAAATTTTGTTGCTAATTATGTTATAATTGATCAAGAAGGATTTTGATAGAAATGTTGAAGTTTCCTCTTTAGATGGTGTTTCTAACTTGTTCATGGATGAAAGAACACAAGAAAAGTATGGTCATGATCCTTACAAGAAATAGAAGAAAAATACTTGGAGTATATTATTTTCATGAAGAAAACACCTCAATACCTTCACTTGTCCAAAAAAAAAATTTTGAAGAGAAGGGATGTGGAAACTCTATTTTGATGGAGAAAAGAACAAAAAAGAGCAAGTGTTGTTTAGTGTTGTTTTCTCCATCAAAACAAAGGTATTTTTTATCTTTAAGCTTATAGTTTTGTTGCACTTGTAATGTTGAATATGAAGCATTAATTCATGGCCTATAATGGGCCAAAACAAGAGGAATCAATTCATTACAAGTTTTTGGTGATTCAAACTAGTTATTAACCAAGTAAGAGATTTGAATGTTTCCAAGAACCCATTGTTGAAGTCTTATAAACATAGAGTTTGGGACTTAATAGAATATTTTCAAGCTTTTAACATTCAATATGTCCCAAGGAAAATGAATAAACATGTAGATAGGCTTACAACAATTGGAGCCAATTTTGATGTCCTTGAACAAGTTTAAATGAAAAATACAACCACATATAAAGCTGATTATCAGACCTTCAATACCTGATAATGAGGAGAATTGGAAAGTTTTTTTAGGATGACAAGAAGATAATCAGATTTATATAAGAAGAAGTTGAAGTTTTCATCAGCTAATCAAGAAAAGTTGCAACATCAATATGGTGATCAAATTGTGCAACTGAAAACTAACAAGTTACCTCAAGGACTTGTTACTTTAGAGAACATTTTCAACACTTGATGATCAGCTGAGAAAAGATAAAGGAAAATATCCACTCATGTTGATAACTATGAAGAAATATCAATTGAAGATGGTAAATCATTACAAATTGGAAAGGTATGTTCTACTTCTAAAAGTAAGCATTTGTTGATTTATGTAAAGAATTCATAGATGTGTTTTCTTAGAAATACCAAGATCTTAGAGGTTTTGACCCTAGTTTATCTCAACATACAATTGAATTACAACCTAATTCAAATCTTGTAAGGTAGAAAAAAAGGCCCATAAATCCTAAAATTGAGCCTTTGATGAGAAATGAATTATCTAAGTTGATTGAATCAGCATAATCTTCCCCATAAAGCACTCTAGTTGGGTAGCCAACCTTGTGCCTGTGTGAAAGAAAAATGGTGAAATCCACTTGTGTGTAGATTTTAGAGACCTCAATAGGGCCTCACTAAAATACCACTATCTACTGCCCCATATGGATCAAATTTTGAGGATTTCAGGTTCTGATAGATTGTCTCTTTTGGATGGGTATAATGGATATAATCATATTCTTGTATGAGAAGAAGACATGTATAAAACAACTTTCACTACAAAATGGGGGACTTATGCATATAAGAAGATGCCTTTTTGGTCTCTCTAATGTTGGTGCTACTTTTCAACATGTGTAATGGATATGGATTTTCAAAGCCTTTTAAATAAGTGCATACTTGTGTATTTAGATGATGTAACTATTTTTCAAAAATTCTGATGATCATCTAATACATTTGAGGCATACCTTCGAGATTTGTAGTAGTTTGGGATCTCTTTGAATCCCAAAAATCAATTTTTCAGTACATGAAGGTAAATTATTGGTCACATTGTTTCCAAGTAAGGTTTGGTTATTGATCCATAAAGAGTAGATTCAATTTTATGTAGTTGTCTTTACCACACCACAAGAAGGCTCTTCAAAGCTTCTTGGGAAAGATAAATTTTGTAAGAAGGTTTGTACCAAATTTTGCTTTTTGGTCAAACCATTGACTTCTATGCTCAAGAAAGGTCAAGATTTCTCATGGACCAACAAAGGGAAAAAGGGTTTTGAAGCCATCAAGGTGGCTATTTCTCAAGATCCTACTTTAGCTAATCCAAATTTTGATAAAGATTTCATTATGTATGTTATTGCAGGAGCTGAAACTATTTCAACCATTCTTACTCAAGTGAATGATGATGATATTGAGCAGCCAATTACCTTTTTTGGGAAAATTCTTCATGATTATGAAACAAGGTACACATTTCTTGAGAAACAAGTACTTGCAGTAGTTAGAGGACTTAAAATTTTAAGTACATGCTCTCAAATAACAAGATACATGTCTTAGTATCTCATCCAAGTGTAAAGTATTTCTTGTTGAACAAAGAATTGAATGAAAAGAGAGTTGGATGGATCACTAAGGTGATGGAGTATGATGTTGACATTAGAGTAGCCAAAATAGTCAAAGGAAAAGGAATTTGTGAGCATTTAATTGCAGATATGGAATCAAAATGATGCAATTTTTTTGGAGCTAGAAAATCAACAACCTGAACTTGATCAAGAAGTTCGGTTCAAGTTGGATGGCTGATATGATCAGTTATTTGCAGCATGGAACATACCCTAAAGGTATGGACAGAAATAAAAGAAGGTATTTTCATTTACAAGTGTCCCTTTTGTTTATATTGATGGAATACTTTTCAAAAAGGATATAAATGGAATATTTTTGAAGGTGTGTTGATTTGGATCAAGTAGAACAATTCTTAAAGAGTTTCATGAAGGATCTACATAGGTCATTTTTCAACAAGAACAACAACCCTCAAAATCATGAGAGTTGGGTACTATTGGCCTAGAATTTTTAAGGACTATTATGAATGGATTAAGAAATGAAAACAATGTGCATTCTTTGTTGGAAAAGAATGGTTAACAAACTCTTCCCTTCAACCTATTTCAGTTGAACAACCTTTCATGTAATGGGGCCTTGATTTCATAGGTATGATTAATCCTCATTCTTCTCAAGGCACAAATGGATTTTAACAACCACATATTATTTCACTCATTGGACTGAAGTTGTGTAGCTCTTAAAGAAGCAAATGAGACATCCATTCTTTCCTTTTATGAAGGTATTGTTTCTAGATTTGGTGTTCCAACCACAATAATTTCTATATAATGCTCTAGATTTTCTTGAGCAAAAGTAACTAATTGGATGTTAAGCATGGAATTTACTTGAGCACATCATCCAATTATTACCCTCAAGGTAATGGATTGGCTGAAAAGTACAAATAAGAATTTGTTGAGGATAATCAAAATAACGCTCAAAGAGAAATCAAAGAGCTTGGCACACAAGGTTAAATGCAACACTATGGGATGATAGAGTAACTCCTAAAAGGTCAATTAGGAATTCACCCTACAAATTGGTTTATGGAAGAGAGGAAAGAATGCCTATCTCTCTTGAGCTACCAACCTTAGATTTATTACATCATCTTGAGTTGATTGAAAATGAGCCTATGTAGGTCAAATATGTAGAGTTGATGGAATTACAAGAGTTAAGGGATCATGCCCAAAAGAATATGGAAAAACATCAAGGCATAAGTTAAGAGCACCTTTGATAAGAAGGAAAAGATGAGAGTCTTCCAAGAAGGAGACATTGTGTTGAAGTGGGATGAAGATAGGGCAAAGCTAGGAAATCATACAAAATTTGATACTATTTGGAGTGGTCCTTACATGATTTCATCCTACAAATAACATAATGCCTTTTCAACTTGTGAAGCTGAATGGAGAGGAACTTCCCATTCCTGTGAATGGTATGTTTCTCAAGCATTGTTACTAAAATTTTCTCAATGTTGGTTAGAGTAGGGTAGTAGGATTTCATTTAAATAAGTGCTTATGCACACTTGTAGCTATTTTATTTTTCAATAAGTGTATTTCATGCACAAGATCTGGTTTCTTCCTAGATCTTTTCCTATTTTGTTTGTTCGGAAATGGTAGAAAATTTATGTTTCAAGGAAGGGTTGTTTTGGGATTTGAATCCATGCCCAATGGATGTTTTAAGACACTAATCATTTCAACTAGCATGTAGATGACCCCAAAGAATCGACAAAAATGTTGACATTTCTCATACATGTGCGATAAAGGGGTCAACTCAAAATTTTTGTTTCTCGGATTGGAGGGGTTAAGTTGATGGATCTAACTAAGGAAGAAAGGAGAAGTGAGTATATGTTGTCACTATGTTTGTTTCAGAATGTCTATCCTCCCCCAAAATTCCTTTTAAAATTCATCATCTTCATCATGATCATGTATCAACCCTTCAAGAACTGATGTAGGATCCTGATAAAGATGGGAAAGACACGACAAGTTGAAGATGGATATCCCAAAGCAAGCAAAGGGACAATCCATATGTTGGAGGATAAAGTATGCTAGAGGTTGATTTGATTCATTTTAGTTTCATTTTAATCAAAGTACAATTAATTCATTCCTTATGATTACGTGATTACTTAGTGTGTTGAGTTGCAAAGGGTTCATTTAACATTACATTAATGAAAAGAAATGCAAAAATAAATATGTATAACTCATCACAATAAGTAGTTTTCATTTATTCATTATAAGTAAAGTGTACAATGATCCCGAAAAAGCCATGGGAAATGACTCATCAAGTACATACAAAAGAAAGTGCATATACATGAAACTATAAATACAAGAGAAGGGAAGAAAATCCATCATTTCTTTAATTTCCTTAGCTCATGAATCACAAATGGTAATTTTGCTTTGCAACTAAGCAAATTGTGTTGGGAATATTTGCAGAAGGAGGAAAAATAGAAGTAGGGAAAGAAGAAAGGAAGATGTGTTGAATCAACAAATAGTTAGCATAGTTTGTCTCATCCACACAAAGTAAATAAATAGAGAAATCACAACATTCAACGATAAGGGAAAGAAATAACTTCTAACCTAGATCTAAGATAACACAAAGTTTATCTAAACCTTTGAATAGAAGTACTTAGCAAAACACTGTAGACGCAAAGTTCTCCAAAAATCCACATTTTATTCAACCCCATCTTTCACAGAAATCACATCAAGGGTTCCAAAGACAAAGTCTAAAATCTCAAAATGCTCCTAAGTTACACAAGTCTTTGCTAAACAAGTTCTCATTATTAATAATTGATTCATCCTCCCTTTATAGTGCATAGAGGGAAATTACAAATAGGAAACCTTCAATGAATCCCCACATGTGTGGAAGCTATGAAAAAGGAAACATTTGGCAATCTTTCTCCTAGAATTTCTCTTTACATAATACACATGATTTTCAAGTGAAGACTAAATCAAAGCTTTACATGTTTGTCACTTATTCTTAAATAAAGGAATTTTTCAAATATCTCAAAGAAATGGATTTTAACCCAATTACTTCATCTTTACAATCTTTGTTCGAGAAAATAAGAAAGAGGAGAAGAAAAAGAAAGAAGTTATTCCAACTACAACACTTCATTCTTGCCCTTGATCTGTCAATTAATTTGCTGATAAACACGTGCCCCATGTTTGTATCACTCACTTCAGTGAGATTGGAAACTATGCATGATTCTGCCAGATAACCTTTGTAATCACACTTCATTCTGCTTGAATCTTGTTTTACCTGAGATTTCCCTTTTCTACCTCTACCCAAAGCTTTTACAATTGTGATAGATGGATATTTTTGTGTAGAAACTACAATTGCTTCTCTTGATTATGAAGATATATTTAATGTATATGACATTGGCCTCAACTTTCTTCTCACAAGTATGTGCACAAGTGAAATATTCCTGTAAACAATTCAGACAAACATTCAACTCATCACCCTTTTATTTATGCATATGGGTAGTCTTGAAATATGGGGATTACTTTGGGTGCAAGCAAAGATAAGTAGGCTCAACGTGGGCTCAATTGGAAGATTGGGGACAACATTTATAGGATTTTTAAGGCTTAACTAGGAGATTTTGCATGTATTTATATCGGCCGTGTTTGGGAAAAGAATAATTGCATTGAAATTATAAGACAAAGTCTTTGGAATCCACACAAAACACTTTAAATATTTTGCTTCTCTTTTTATAACAATTTCCCAAAAGCTGCGTTGAAACTGGAGGAGGAGGATGCTTGCAATTTATAAGGTTAAACTTTGAACTTCCACACAATTCCTTTAGTTATTTTTTCTTTTCTTCAAAGGATGCGTCAAAACATAGAAGACAATCTTCTAGGAATCCACAATGTGCACTAGAAAGCTTTCCTCATAAAGCTGTGTGGATTTTCAGGGATAAGGATGATTGCATATAGAAGACAAGCCTATGAAAATTCATGATTATCACTCAAAGACCTACGTGGATTTTAGAAGGAGCAGCTGTGTGGATTTGAGGGGCACTGGATGGTTGAAAAATAAAAGACAAGGTGTTGGATTTCCACGATTTCTCTTAAAGAATCACAACCAAAGGCTGCATTGAAAATTAGAAGACAAGATGCTGAATAATCACACAATTCATTTAAGTGAGCTTTAAAGACCTGTGTGGATTTTCAAGTGGATGGATGATTTACAAATTAGAAGACAAGACTACGAAAATTCACGATTTCACTTAAGTGAGATTTAAAGACCTGTGTGGATTTTGAGAAGACTAGATTGTGTGAAAAATATAAGACAAGGGTACTAATATCCACGACAAACTTTAGCAATTTCTCCTTCCAAAACTACGTGGAAAATAGAAGACAAGCCTTCCAATATTCACAATATCACTTAAAAGAGATTCCTTATAAAACTGCGTGGATTTTGATGAGACTCGATGATTGCAAATTAGAAGACTCAGCTATAGAAATCCACGCCAAACTTAGAATATTCTGCCTTGACCTTTAACACAATTTCCTGAGTGATTTTGCCTCTTGAATGATCTTCCAGACTGCTGCGTTTTCTTCCTTGGCCATGGCTGCTTTGCAAAAGGAAGACAAACTCTTCCAGATCCACGATTTGCTTGATCTTTTAACTTGGATTGAATCTCAGACAAGGCAAAAATCCCGAGCTTTCCTCTTGGTTGATCTGGTTACCTTCAAAAACAAGCT